>JAOCZM010000272.1:1055000-1237679 GCA_026122235.1 Vinca minor
AAATGGCGGAGGAAATGAGCAATAAGCAGGTGATACTGAAGAATTACGTGACGGGTTTTCCAAAAGAGAGTGATATGGAGATAAGGACCAGCAAAATCAAGCTTAAGCTTCCTGCGGCGGAGGTTTCTTCTTCAGGGGATTTATTGGTTAAAAATCTCTACTTGTCTTGTGATCCTTATATGAGAGGTCGTATGGGTAAAATGGAAGGGAGTTATATTGATTCCTTCACTCCTGGCTTTGTAAGTTTGTCTTTGAAATTTTCGTAATTTTGTTTTTGTGGTCTAATTAGTTAAGGAATCTTTCTATGCAAATAAATGTTAGATGTTGAACGAAAAAAGCATTAAAATATGTATATGAATCAAAATGGTTCTTGGATATGCTTTCTCTGATTTCTTTTTGCTTTGAGTTGAGTGCATGATTTACTAGCAAACGTGACGGTACAGAGACTACTATTTCAGCGGTAGTTTGTGTGCAATCATTTTGTACATTCATTATCAAATGTTAGTTCAGTCTCCCATCTATTCGTTTCATTGGTATTCTGAGAGCAGTTATTTTGTGCGTCTAATAGGTCTGTCTCCTGTCCATCCCCGCCCATACCTCCAATTAATGAGAATTTAATGGGTTATGTTATTTGTGTGTGTGCACGTGATGAGTTGTGATACCTGAATTTTGTTTGGAAAAAATGAACCCGTCTAAGAACAACTATTCATTTTTCTCCAACAAACTTATTCGTTAGATTAACTCATCTAACAGTGGTCACAGACAACTGTCCACCATATCCGGACTAGGTAAAGAATGTCATAGTATTGGAAATGCTGCAATTTTGCATGTTCCTGTTCTTGTTTGGGTTCTTTGTTTTTTACTGTACTTTTTTAGGGGGCCAATTGAACTACTGCGTGCAGTGGCGGAGCAGGGCCCCCAAGAATTTTCTAATTTTTTTATATATTAGATATATATATCCAACGGTTCATAATAAAAAAAAAATTTCTACTACTACCCTCAAGAATTTTCAATTTTTTCTATTACGGTCCCCCTAAACTTAAATCCTGGCTCCGCCATGGGTTGTGATTTTACAAGTAAGCATATCAAAGTTTGGATTTTATTGATTTTGTGTAGGGATTTGCAGAAAGTTTATTCTTATTTTTCAAATGACGTTTTTGATTTTGGATAGACTAAGAACACTTGTGATATGGACCGGGTTCACTGGACCATGCGATCCAGATTTGGCCACATCATTGTATTTCCTTTTATCTCCTCATTCTGTAGGATGTGGCCAAATCTGGACCACATGGTCCACATGGACTCGGTCCATATCAGAATTATTCCATTGACCATTAAAAAATAAGTTGAATGTATTTTAATTTAGGACTATTGCTTTTGAATGTTGATTTCTACAATGCCATATGGGTTGAGAGTTTTGAAGTGTTTTTTTCCAAAGATTTGTTTTGTGTTGTATATGCTTAAAATTGAAGGTCTGGGGTCTGTAAGATTCGGGTAATTAGAGAATTCAGGTTCTTCAGTTGTTGCTCATGTGATAGTGGATATCGAGTATTGTTCTTTTAGATGTCATTTATACTAAGTTTCGTACCATATGTATGATCATGGAAGGTAATGATTTCAAGAACTGATTTTTCCTGCAAGTAAAAACGACTATCTTTTTATGATAGAGAAAAATGAGAAAAAAAATAAAAAATGATTTGATGGTCCAATAACCACGTCTTATTGCTGTTCTTGTAGCCTATGATGGGACTTGGAGTAGCTAGAGTTTTGGATTCTACTCATACAAACTTCAACAAGGGCGATTTGGTATGGGGAATGACCGGATGGGAAGAGTACAGCATTACTAATGCTACCTACGGACTTTTTAAGATCCCAGACATGGATGTGCCTCTATCTTACTATACAGGAATCCTTGGTCCGTTTTCCATTGAATGCACATAAGATAGTAGTTTCTTGAAATAAAAAATGTGAATAACAATGTTGCAGAAGTTGCTAGTCGGTTGCCAGACTGGCGACTAGCGAGTAGTCGATTTACTTAGATTATAAGAGATTTTTTAAAATTTCCCTTATCCTATATATTATACTAGTTAAACAAAATTTCACAAAAAATTAACAATTAAATATTAGTCAAATCAAAGTATACAAAGTCCATCCATAATAATTAAATTCAATACCATAATAAGTAATAACAAGTTCAAATACTAAAATAATCAAACGACGTAGTTTTAGGTAGAAAATTGAGTTTAAAAAAAAAAGTCAGAACTGACTTTGATCGAATTTTTACTGATTTTTTACCGACTTTGACCGATTTTCACTGATTAAGTTGGTCAAGCGATTTTTTTAACCCGACTAGCCATTTTTTGCCTATTAGGCCGATTTTTACAACACTGGTGAATAATATGGTTCAATTATAGTTCATATCGGCACGACTAGAGTACTATTTGAAGGAAACCACAACTAGCTAGGTAATCGCGGTTTAGTTTAGAATAAATCTTTTGCCTTTTCAATTTCTGCTTATGCTGAATTTTATTCACTGTGCTATCTACTTCCTGAAGATATTGTTACATTAGCCTGGAATGAAATACGCCTCTGATTTTAAATGAAATATGCTCGCAGGTATGCCTGGGATGACTGCTTATTCTGGATTTTATGAGGTTTGCTCGCCTAAGAGGGGAGAGCGCGTCTTCATTTCAGCTGCTTCGGGAGCAGTTGGTCAGCTAGTTGGACAATTTGCTAGGTTATTAGGCTGTTATGTTGTGGGAAGTGCTGGATCCAAAGAAAAGGTTTGCTTTTACCCTCTTCATTCCCCGGGTGACTGATTCAACTCGCCTCTACTACTCAAATCAACATAGTCCAGACCATTATTAGTAATTCGAAGATGAAATATTATTCAAATTTTCTAAAATCATTCGGAATTATTAGAAGGTTCTTACTTGATACTACATAACACATTATCAGCCATTATGTGTACCTTATCGACATTCAATCAGTAGCAGCCATATTAATTTCTCGCTCTGTTTTTGTTCGTTTTGCTGACTCCTTATTTTTGCTAAAGATTGATTTGCTAAAGAACAAATTTGGATTCGATGAAGCCTTCAACTATAAAGAAGAGCATGATCTCGATGCAGCACTAAAAAGGTGATTTTTTTTTCTTTTGAAGGAAACTTACAAACTTCTTAAAATTCGGACTTTGCCCCCATAGAATGAAATTTTCTTTTTCTTGTTTATATGGTTTGAACACAGAGTATTTATTTTTTCTCAACTCTTGATCTTGGTTCGCTTCAGGTATTTTCCGGAGGGTATTGATATTTACTTTGAGAATGTTGGAGGGAAGATGCTGGATGCAGTGCTCATCAACATGAGACTCCATGGACGTATTGCAGTATGCGGGCTGATCTCTCAATACAACCTCGAGCGGACTGAAGGTGTTCACAACTTATTCTACCTAATCTCGAAGAGAATTCGAATGGAAGGATTTTTTGTACCTGATTATTATCATCTGTACCCAAAATTCCTCGAGATGATTCTGCCACAAATAAAAGAAGGCAAGGTTGTTTACGTGGAAGACATAGCTGAAGGACTCGAGAATGCTCCGAGTGCCCTCATAGGCCTATTCTCAGGTCGTAACGTCGGGAAGCAGCTGATAGTCGTTAGCCGTGAATAAAGTGTATAATCATTCAAATCTTTAGAATGTGAAACTGGACTGCTTTTATTGTTTTTTGACTGGCAATATTGCTGTGAGACAATGTCTATGAGATTGATTTATTGTCACGAAATTGAACCTTGGAAAATTTTCATTCTATATGTTGTTGGGCTCTGAATCTTTATTTGGTTGTTGGGGCCATTTCATTCAGTTTCTAGGAATTTTGTGCCGTAACAGTTGGATTTTGAACTGTTGTGGCCAATTATTACACCCTCCAGTGTAGAAAGTACACCAAATGGTAACAATGTGTATGGAATTATTAACACATGATTGTACTTCTAAATATTTCCATTCTATATTGTTAGGCTCTAAATCTTTATTTGGGTAGTTGGGGGGCCATCTTGCAACAGTCAGGTTTCTAGGTGTTGCAACCGAGTTTTTTTTATTAGATTGGTCACAAATTGGTAGGAAGCTCCACAGTCCTCAATTTTTTTGGACAATATTTTGGTCAAATAAGATTTCCCGAATCAGACTTCAAGGCAAAGACGGACCTGGATCCGTCTTCAACTCATCTCTAAAGATGTTTTCCTGAAATCCATCTTATCTTTATTTGGATTATGCAATCCGAAAATTTTATCATTTTGTACAGTGCAATATGAAAATCTTATTATATCCTCACTAAAGTAGATTCTTGGAATCCGTATTATCTTTAATTGTACTATGCAATCCGAAAATCTTACCATATGGTATTGTGCAATCTGAAAATCTTATCATTTAAGCTTTAAAGAAGGATTGCCGGAATCCGTCTTTTATTATTCTTACAACACAAACTTTACAAGATAGAAGCACTTCCAATATTATTCATTGCTTCTAGAAGGAAAAAAAAATCATATTTTGGCTAGAAATCCATTACTTCCACCCAAAAAAAAAAAAAATATAAGGTCACTAGAATGTCCAATCCTAATTTTGTTACACTGGCATCAAAATTTTGTTAATGGAGTTGGTGGAACCAATCTTCAACGGAGTTAACTAAAAACAATTGAAGCTTAAAGATAAAGTATCCTATTAAAACCCCTATTAAGCTGGATATGTCGGCGATAAACCTCTTATTATGACAAAAAGGTAGAGCGTCACAAATAGTTGTCACTAAATATCTCCCCTCTAGCATATTTAAATATTTTTAATGAAAAGTAAGACATTCTTGATCCTAAAAAACATTCAGATGCATATTTATAGTCAATTAGTGTAAAATGTAACACAAAACCCAACATATTTAGTTGATACGATGAAAATCAATTTCATGAAAACTAATGAGTTAAATATTGATATGAATCGAACTTATATTTTTTTTGTTAAATAAGAAATTATCCAATAATAATAAAAAAAAAATAGACGTGGCCATTACAATCAACAGATAATATGAAAATATAAGAAAATAAAAGTTATACAATGGTTTACAAAATCATGATAACAAATAAAAGCCCACACACCAGGACCAAGTAAAAACACTAATACTAGTAGAAAAAGTAAATACATAATAAAATTCTTCACAACATTTCCTTCGCAATCCTTGACCAAACAGTAGAAAGAGAAACTCAATTTCAACATCTTCCTTATGTGTCAACAATCTACAAGATCATGGACGCATCACCCATCTAGTAGATTGTCTAAAAAATATGTACAAAACTGAGAGAGGACCCAGAACAAGTCCAGGTTGATAAATACTACTAAAAAATATCGAAAGAAACTCCAGATCTTGAAGGTTCTGAAGAAGGTCTTACTTCTGAGTCTTAAATATTAAAAAAATATGCCTAGAGAGAATTCCACAATGATTTACGGTAAAAATAGAGGGTATAGGCACAAAAGTAAAGGAGGGATGACTAGATCTACCCAAGATTCGGCCGATAGCAGGAGGTTTTGGGCGGATCTAGCCATGGAAAGAGGAAAAAAAGAAAGAAAACCCAAAAAAAGTAATAATATTACATACGGTAACAATATAAAACCTACAAGTAAAATAAAGTAACTAGAATATGATCAATCGTAACTATACACTTGTTATTAAAAGAATTTAGGAAAAATATATTGTATTGAATGAATATTCTGATACGATTACAATGTGTATATAATACAAGAGTCTTGTACTAATAAAGAAGTTACTATAAACGAGAGAGTATTAAAATCCTAATCAAATCACAATCAAATGTACAAAAGATTTCAGAAATATTTTAAAACACATGTGACAATTCCAAAAGTTATGTCAGTCAAATAGAACAATTAATGACTTTTTTAACATGCCAATGAGTTTAGACATTTAATCGGATCTAGTCATCCCTCCTTCACCTTTACATATAAACAAAAGGCTAATGATATTGCCAAGGCAATTTACCTCCTGCCAAGGCAATTTACTATCAAATTACAATTTTATCCTCTTGGTCAACCAATGCTTCCTATCAAAATATTTTCTCTCTCTAATCTCACGTGATCTTTCCATTCTATCTCCTATCTTCCTTCTCCTTCTCTCTCTCTCTCTCTCTCTCTCTCCTCATGTATGACTATCTTCCTTTGTTCTCTCACATATGCTTCTGTCCTTCAAAATTTCAGGTCCTTCAAACTTCAAACTTCAAACTTCAATCCTCAGTTTCCTTTTATCTATTTTTTTCATTACCTTACCTAGTACGCTATTGTTCTATGCTCTCGCAATGCGTTCAAGAAATCGTGTATGTTAATCCTCATTCTTATCATGGAAAAAATTTGGAGTCGCTGAACAATCATTGATTTTTTTTTTCTTTTTTCTTGTTTTGGTGTGAGAAATAGCCATTGACATGAACAATGGAATTTTGTATATATGAATAATATTTTTTTTTTTTATAGAAATTTTAGCTTTAAATGTTTATGAACATCCATTATATAAATACTTTTTAGAAGATTGTTTCATTTTGGACTCATGAATTATCAAACAATTCATCAAAATTTACCAGTATAATTTTATTCAATTTTTGGATTTTCACGAAAAATTAAACAGATGAACATCCATTATATAAATACTTTTTTTAGAAGATTGTTTCATTTTGGACTTATGAATTATCAAACCGTTTTTGAAAATTTACCAGTATAATTTTATTTAAGTTTTCAATTTTCACAAAAAATTAAACAAATGAATTTATTGCCCGTTTTGGTTATTGAGTCGATAAAGATGAATTCCACGAAAATTAATTCGATGCACAATCATAAGTGCATACTTTTTTATTTTTTTGCGGATTTGCAGCTTGAAGGGAGAAGAAGGAAATATTAGAGGAGAGATTAGGGGATATGAGATTGGAGATAAAATGGAAAGATCACATTAGATTGGAGAGATTGGAGAGAGGAGAAAGATTTTGATCGAAAGCATTAAATGACTAAAAGGATATAATTGTAATTTGATAGTCAATTGCCTTGGCAGGATGTAAATTGCCTTGGCAATATCACTAGCCTAAACAAAAACCCTTCCTATCTATTCAGATAATGTATTATCTAATCGTTATATTTCAAAGATTGAGACAACCCTGGTGGTATCTAGGGGTGTGCATTCGGCATTCACTTCGGTTTTCAGAACAAAATTTCGGAATTCGATTCGGTTTTGTAACGTTTTATGAAAAAACAAAACGAACCAAAATTTTATGAAAATCGAAACCGAAATTTCGATATGGTTTGGTTCGGTTCGTACCAATTTTTTTTTCTTCTTGTGGAGCTCAACTTAATAAAATTTAGACAAAAGATAAAATTATAATGCACAATTAAAATAAAAAATAAACTAAAAATTAAGAATAAAAATACAACTCTACAACAATAATATAACTCATTAATTTCCCAATAATATTAATGGGAGACAAACCGAACATTTGACAATCAATTCACAAAATTGTTGTTCCCAGAATGTCACTGAAGAAAATGTATGGATTGAAGACAACTCTAGGTAATATTAATAATACTTATAAGTATAATACTTTTTTTTGGAATAATAATAATTAAATTGGCCTATTCGGTATTTTTGTTTCTAAAAAAAAGAAGAGAGAAAAGAAAAAGCAAACAGTTTGGTAGTCTGTGAGAGATTGAGCATTTGTAGGGGTAATAAGTGTTGGATTTAGGCACACAATATATCTATTTTGAAGAGAATTAAAAGAGCTAAGAGTGGGCATTGACTGGATTAAGATTTCGAGGTCTGTACATAAAGTTATAGCTCCGGGAAGTAGGTTGTTTTCTGGAATTTTTGGGATTTGTGTTTTTCGTAGGAGATTTGTTAAGCTTTTGAGATAAGGATCCTTCACCCTTGAATTTCAGTCCGTTAAATAGCATGAAATGTTTTTCTAAAATTATGACATTGCTAAGTTTTGGATTTGTAAAGCGTGTTTTCTTGCACTGAAAATTGGATAAAGTATTGACGTTAATTGCATTGAATCATATGTTCATAATTGGAATAATTCCGTTTGTAACTGAGACGTTAATAATCGTTATTTTGGAAGTCTTTCTGTTTAGTCTTGATTATAGCTCATGTTTGTTAATGATTCCTCCCCAAACATAGTCAAGTTTATATTATGTTAAGTTTTGATTGTTCTGTTCCGTCAGACTCGGTACGTAACGAGGATGAATAGTTGGTATTTCATCCGTTTAGACTCGGTACCTAACGATGATAAAAAGTGGGCTCCGTCAGACTCGGTACCTAACGAGGACAAAAAGTTGGTATTCCGCACGTTTAGACTCGGTTCGTAACGAGGATAAAAAGTGGACTCCGTCAGACTCGGTACTTAATTTTTTATACATATGAAATGTTGTTTGGTTATTAATGCTTTATCAGAGTAACGCAGCGGAAGCGTGGTGGTAACATGCATGCTTGTGTTATGTGTTATTTGTATGTCATGTTTTCTTTTGAACTTAACATATTCCATCTAGTGCCATAATTGTTATGTGTATAACCAATAGAACCTTTGCATCTAGTGGGAGTGTGTTAGTACTTAAGATTGTAGGGAGTGCAAGTTTCGAGGAAGAAACTGTTATAAGGGGGATGTATGTGATACCCATAATTTTTTCTTACGTGTTATATGACTTGAAATTAATTTTTCGTGATTAATTTCTTTAGTATGAATTTATTTGCTGCAATTAAGTGATTTTGTGTCTACTTAATTTTTATAACATCTTTAGGTGTTACGTGTTGAGAGTAGGTTTTGGTGAGGCGCGTAATGTACATGTATTGAGGTCGGGAGACATAAGCGCGAGAGTTTGGAAGTTGAGGGACCTGTTTGGGAGTTTTGGAAGAGTTAAGTTAGTGGGTTAGTGGATGGAGTTAATGAGGGGTTAGTGGATGGATTTAATGAGAGATAGTGGATGTGTTAGTGGGATTAAGGGGGTAGGTTATAAGGTATGGGTATAAAAGAAAAGGAAAGGTGTAAAAAAGAGAGGAAAGAAAAA
This sequence comes from Vinca minor, assembly GCA_026122235.1. Taxonomy (NCBI): domain Eukaryota; kingdom Viridiplantae; phylum Streptophyta; class Magnoliopsida; order Gentianales; family Apocynaceae; genus Vinca; species Vinca minor. Next base: position 1,064,086 of record JAOCZM010000272.1, read on the forward strand.
GAATAGAAAAAAGAAAAATATGGCAGTTTGGTAGTGTGTGAGAGATTGAGCATTTTGAGGGGTAATAAGTGTTGGATTTAGATGCAAAATGTATTGATTTTGAAGAGAATTGAAAGAGCTATGTGTGGGAGCTGAAGGATTGAGATTTTGATGTCTGTACAAAAAGTTATAGCTCCGGGAAGTAGGTTGTTTTCTGGGATTTCTGAAATTTGTGTTCTTGGTAGGAAATTTGTTAAGATTTTGAGGTAAGGATCCTTCACCCTTGAATTTCAGTCCGTTAAACAACATGAAGCGTTTTTCTGAAATTATGACATTGCTAAGTTTTGGATTTTTAAAGAATGTTTTCTTGCATTGAAAATTGGATGAAGTATTGACGTTAATTGCTTTGAATCGTATCGTTAACAATTGGAATAATTTTGTTTGGTAACTGAGATGTGAATTCTTGATTAGAGCTCATTCTGTTAATGATTCCGCCCCAAGACATAGTCAAGTTTATATTATGTTCAGTTTTGATTATTCTGTTCCGTTAGACTCGGTGCCTAACGCGGATAAAAAATTGGTATTCCGCTCGTTCAGACTCAGTTCTTAACGAGGATAAAAAGTGGGCTCTGTCAGACTCGGTACCTAGCGAGGATAAAAGTTGGTATTCCGTCCGTTCAGACTCAGTTTCTAACGAGCATAAAAAGTTGGCTTTAGTTAAAGACTGTTATGAGGTGTAGAATCGTAGCTAGACAATGAGCTCAAGTATGTGAAGTCTATGTATAATGTCATTGTTAGTATTGTATCCGTATGTAGTGCAAAGTATGTTATAAATTTGTTTCGTATATGTTTTGATATGTGGTTTAAGGTCAAAAGGGGGTCTTGGGCTGGGATATCTAAATGTGCAGAAAAATGGGTTTCCTTTGTTATTTTGTGCAGGATTTGGTCAATTATGCAGTCTCGACCATTAGTCTGCTCGATCGGTGCCCTTTTTCCATCGTTCGGATTTTCTAATTAAGTTTCTATCTCGATTTTCGGTCAACCGGGTCTTCTGTTCATCGCCCGGATACTCTGTTTCTTTTATGTTCTATCTTCGTTAAGTCCTCTGCTCTGATTTATGTTTCGTATCTGTTTTTAACCATATGTTTACTGTTTTAAATGCATTTTCCAGATAAGTATTTTTCAGTTTAGTCACAATTGTTTTGGGTTGGGAAATACTTGAGTCTGTGTTCATTGCTTCATCCGAAGGGTGTTGGGACCTTACTGGGCTAGTTTAGTAGCTCAGTCATTTACCTCTCTTTTGCAGATGAGCAGGTTGATGGTAGCTGTGATGATTGGATCGAAGATTTAGTGTGAACAATTATGTAATAGCTGGTTAGAGTTTTCTTATTTGTGGAAGTTTAGTGTTTTCCTTTTATGATGTAAGAACTAGTAGATTGTGTAACATTTCTTTTGTTAAGTTTGTTTTGTATTGAAGAGATTTCCCTTTTTAGTATGGAGTTTTGTGGATTTTTAGTATTTCCCTTTCGGGTTCGGTGTCTCGTCAGCGAATGGGGCACTGCTATGTCACCCCCAGGTTAATTTTTTTTAAATGTTGTATTTTTTTTTTTTTTTGGTATCAGAACACGTCGAACCTTGTACTTGAACATTTGGTTAGACTAAGTGTGGAATGAACATAAGATGTGACACTACAAGAGTGAAGACATTTAGTGACAATTGTTATGTGACCATATACAATTTTGTCACAAATATGAGGTTTATTGTGACAAAATATTTTGTTGTCACTAGTGTAGGTACTAATTGTGACAACTTACATGTTTGTCACAGTTGTTGTGTTGATAGTGACGATTTAAAGTCTATCATAATTAAGTTATCACTATTACTATATTAATAGTGTCGTAAGTTCTTTTATCACTGAAGTTTTGTCACTAATAGTATATGCGCTATGGCACCAATTATTTTTTGGCGGGGATGAAACTTAATTGTGACCAAAATTCTTTTGCTCACTAGTATTCCAAATTATTGTGACAAAAAGTGATTTGTCACTCTACTTACGCCTTTCTATGATGAAAATTTGTGATAGTAAAGTTCAATTAATTAGTGTTAGCTGAATGTGGTCACAAATAAGAGGTTTATTATGACAAAACATGGATGGTCACTAATGTTTGTACTAGTAGTGAAGACTTATTTGTTTTTTTACTACCACAAATTGTGACGATTAGTGTTTTCCACAGTTAAGTTGTCACTATTAATTTATTACTAGTATCCTAATAATAATGTCTTCATCATAATCAAATTTATTTTTTCTTCAATACTCATTATATCAATAGTAATCGGATTTCCTTCAACGATTATTACATATAATTCAGATATATGTACATGCACCAAATCATTATCAACCTCGTGTACACTACGGAAAAAAAATTTAGGACGAAACGTTTCGTGACAAGGACATTTTCGTCACCAAAGGTCCATTTTTCTGAAGTAAATCTCGCTTTCGGCACAAAAAAGAGTTTCGTTGTCACGAAATGTCGACCAATTATGACGAAGACAAATTTTCATCACGACAGGTATGACTTTTGGTGAGAAAATGTGTTTGTCACGAAAAGTTTCGTCCTAAAAAGTAATTTTTTATTTTATAATATAGTTTGTATATGATGTAGCTATATTGTCCTTCTCCTCTCATTTTGAATGTATATTTATTTTAAAAGGAAAAAAAGGAAAAGTGGCATTACAACGAAAACTAATGGAAAGTATAAATATTTTTTATTTTTGTAAAAAAAACATAGAAGAGTATAAAATATATAGGTACATATGTTATAATTTAGAATGTAATTTTCGTTTTTATATTTGTTTAGTAATACATTAAATTTATTACTAAAAAATAGAATCAATATAGAAATTTTTTGTTCATTATACTTAAATTATGTTTCGAAATATATTTAAAAAACTTAAAACGATTTCATACACAAATACATAATTTATGTTTCTGAAATATATTTAAAAAAATTAATACAGTTAAATATTTAAAATTTAACGAAAGTGTATTAATTATAATTTGATTCATGAAGAAAAAGAAATCAAAATACTAAGAGAAGTTTAAATGAGTAAAGGTTCAAAATAAAAAAACTCCAATATAATAAATATAATAGGAGGAACAACAATTAACAAATGATCAGCTAGCTCAGTGGCCCACCGCACGACATACTTGCGGGAGACCGCAAGTTCAATTCTCATTCATTTGATAAATGAGAGACTTTATTCTAAATTATTCAAAGGTGCCATGACTTGGCGACTAAGGGAGAGACTTTATTCTACATTATTCAAAAGTGGCTTGACTTGGCGGCTTGGTTCAGTCTCGACGGTGACTCAGCTCGGCTCGGCAACGAGGGGGAGGGGGTCGGCTCGACCGTAATAAATATACAAGTGACAAAAATTTTGTAACGATAATTTGAAGGGATTCATGGGCAGAAACTCGTTCTAAACACCCATGAGTCTTCCCCTGAAGAATCCGCTCATACAAGTGACAAATATTTGGACAATCTGAAATGTTAAAGAGGGAGTGTCAAATAGATCACGAGGTTAATTTCACACCCCGTCTCCAAAGTAATGACATGGAAGTACCTCATTGGTTAATGAAGCACCAAAGTCACAGTCAGAGATTACTAAATAAAGAAGTTCAATATATAAGTTCCATAAATAGTTAAAAGTACACTAACGGAAGCATAATACCCAAAAGGAAATTAAATTCTAAGTCTTTACATCTGATAAAGGAAACTACAAGTTCCAAAAGAAATAACTATTAAAGGAAAAACATTGTTTATAATCTAGCTGCTTAGGATCACTCTTTGTAATCCCCATCCCAGGTTCCATCCTCATAGTACTGGTCTTCACCTAAATCATCTGCAAAACAATAGCGGATGGACTGAGCTCCGGTGCTCAGCATGGACCCAAAACAATAATAATAATATTGAAACACAGAACAGAAACAGAAGTAGCAGAAATAGTACAGATAAATGCAACATATTCCCGTTCCCATAATACCCTTTTTTGAAATATATACAAACGACTCAACCCATATCTTACATGTCTCAGAACTCATTGCAGGACAGTGCAGTGTAGTACATAACAGATCATAACAAAATAGTGGGGAAAGAAAAGTAAACTGCACAGCTGCGGACGAATGCTTCGTTTGCAGTATCGTCCGCGACCTGCTGGCGAATGCTTCGTTCGCGTGGCAAGGCAGTAGTTATTGTTTTCGTGCGGACGAATCCGAGGACGATTGGTTTGTCCGCGACCTGCGAACTTCAGAAATATGAGATGAAAACTTCTACAAAAATGTACCAAAATTCTACCAAAACATACCCAACCCAAAAGTGACAAATTAGACCCCAACAAAACAGCAAATAATGACCCAACCACGAACGATCACACACTACAAGAAAACAGTTAAATAGCGACCGAATTTAGCGACCGATTATTTCAGTCACAATTATAACGATGGCATACCGACCGAATAGAAATCGAAAACATTTCGGTCGTTATACAGTCGTCCATACGTTGGTAACATCGGTCCCGTTGACCAAATCGAAACGCCATCGTTTTGTTCACAATTAACGACCGAATACCAACGGATAACAACGACCGACTACCGACGGTATATGTAACGACCGAATACAGACTCAACTTACCGACCAAAAACATATCGGTCGTTAATCCGTCGATCACATTCGGTCCCGTTGACCATTTCGAAACGCCATCGTTTTGTTCACATATAACGACCGAATACCGACGGATAACAACGACCGAATACCAACGGAATAAATAACGACCGAATACCAACGGCAAATACCGAAACTTAAAATAAAACGACGCCGTATTGTTCGTTTTATCTTCAAATACACTAAGCATTTCGACCCAGCTTCTTCCCGCTGCCTCTCTTCACCGCGAAACCCCCACCCCGCCTTCCGCCACCCTCCTCCAGCCCGGCCACCACGCCTTCCGCCACCCTCCTCTAGCCGGCCACCACCTCCTTTCCCCATATCATCAAGCTCCATCCTTGCAGCTCAAGCCCCACCGCCACTCCATCCTTGTCGCCTCGAATCACCGCCATTTCGACGCCACCATCTCCCGGCGACCTTCGACGGCACCGGAGGTAAAAGTTTATGCATAATTGAATCCCAATAGTTTCTATTTCAATCATTATTTACATCTATGCGAAGAAATTGCAATTTTTCAAAAATTAAAAGTCATGAGTTTTTCATCCCATTATAAGTGTATTAAAATGAGAATTGTATATTTCTTTCATTTGACTTTTCTTTCTTGAATCAAGAGAAAAAAGCTGCGATTTATTTCTGTTTTTCACTGTATTTTGATTGTTTACTATTGGATTATGAAGCATTTTGGTTTTTGATTTTGAAGTTTCAAGTAGATTATTGACTTGGTGGCTTTTTATTTATTGTTTTTTCTCTCGATATTTTGTGTTCATTACTTGTGAATGTTTTAAGGTATAATAACTGTGTGGGAGCTACCAATATCTAGGATTAATTAAGTTGATTATGAAAACATGTACTGCTTAGTGTATGAAGTAAGGGGATTCTACTATATGGTTTAGATGGAATTGCTAAGTTTTAACGATGTAGGCGTAGCATATTTGCCATTGGTACTCTATGAGATGATGTAAGTTTTAACGATGTAGGCGTAGCATATTTTTACCATTGGTACTCTATGAGATGATGTAAGTTTTAACGATGTAGGCGTAGCATATTTGCTCAATTTAAGATTCATCATGCATATTAGATTGAAAGAGACATGAAGTGATTTTGTATGTCGTGATTTTCTTCGGCAATTTTAGGTAGCGCTGGTGATGTCTTGGAAGATAATCCTGTTGGAAGGCTAAAAGTTTTTGCTGACTCAATCCATTGCTTGTTTAATCTTCTCAATATGCAGTTTGTTATTTATAATTTAGTTCATTTCTGACATTCCGAACGTCATTTGAAGCAGTTTTTTTAGCTTGTTTGAGAGATCAATTCAGAGATGCCTCCAAAGAAACCTATACGAGCGTGCTTGCCATTTAGTCAGACTCCAGTGTCTGCTACGCCACCTACCTCCCAGACACCTTCATCATCCGGTTCGCAGTCGACAGCTGCATCTGCCCCTGTGCTGGGTATGACACATCCGACACAGTCTGCTGGTGAGCACATGTCTGGGGGTTCTCCTGCGGCAGCACCACCCACCGAGTCTACGCCAGTTGGAGGCTCTACGCCTCACCAGTCTGAGGTCCCAGAGACGTGGACTGATCCTAGTACTGGAGGAGCGCCGATTGCAGTAGAGACTCGGACTCTCCTGCAGCCGACTTATGGCACGTAAGTTGATTTCAAACTTATGTCCTTTATAAATCAAGTTAATTATAATTCTTTTAATCATTTTAATCTCTAATTGATTTTTGTCGCTGCCATTATAGTTTTAGATTGAGCTCTAGCTGCTCCGCCGCCATTACCGGTATATTCCAGGGCCGTTTCAAGGGAGCATATAGCACCATAAAGCGATGTTCCCATGGAGGAAGAAAATATGTGGTGGGAAGAGTTTACGGTAAGTGTATCAATTATAATGAATTTACAAGCGTAAAAAATATTAATTGTCTAACATTATTACCAAAAACAGAAAAATTTATCGATGGGCTCCCGAGCATGAGGAGGGGGTCAAGAGAGGTTGGCGCACGATACTTAAGAGAGACCGAGCGGTATCATGAGTGACCACCTGAAAAAGGATAAGAAGCCCAAATGGGTTTCCCAAACCGATTGGGACAGATCGAAAACGTATTGGGCAACTCCGAATTTCAAGCCAAGTCTAAAAAGGCAGCAATCAACCTGGAAGGAAGGGAGGGCGGCAAAGGCCCAATGAAGCATACCGGTGGTTCACTTAGCCACATTGAGCATCATCGAGACTGGTAATTGTAAAAGTTTTCAAATTCATTAAAAATTTTATGTTTTTTATTTAGGTATTTAATGTTTTAATACATTTTATAAACAGGAAAAGGAGGCGGGACATTCAATCCCATTCCCGGATAGCTATGATTGGTGTCATCAACACCTTACCGAGTCGAAGAAGGGGGATTATGTTGACGACTCTAGACGCCTATCGGTAAGTATTTCCAAACTGGTTCCATTTTTTTTTATTAGTTATTTACTTGCATTTATCACTAACCTTCCCTTACAGGAGTGTTCCATTCTGTTTATGACAATGCCGCAACCCAAGCTACTCAAGCAGGTCAGCCACCTCCCGATTTGCCGACTCAGATTGCGCTCTCTGCGGAGGCAGTTGGCGGGCTAAAAAAGGGACGAGTTCAAGGACTCGGTTCCTTCTCGGATGTGGTTAAGGCAATGAGGGGAAGGTAGTCGACCCGGTATCTCACTCGAAAATGGAAGACAAAATAATGGAACCCGAACGAACAATGGAAGAAGAAATTTGAAGACAAAGAGAGAGAAAATGCGCGGAGAGAAAAGAAGAAAAATAAGGCATTAGCTAGTACCTTATTTGAGATGTTTTCAAATAGGGACGCTATATTAAGCCCAGCTGAGCTAGAAGCTAGATTGAGCAACTTAGATAATGATGACTTAGATTCAGATTATGACGATGATCCCTTAGCTGTAGATGATGTATTGGGTCGTCAATAGAGATTGTAGGTATTTTGGAATATTATTCGACTTTTGTTATGTTTTTTTTGTTTAATGTTGAACTATGCTTGTTATTATCACTATTGTATGCTTATGGAATATTGACTGCTGGAATAATGACTTGTATGTTATTTGTATGCTTATGACTTGTGGCAGGGTGTGTACTGTTTTTAAAATTTCTGCCTCAGGAATATTCTTATGGGCGACGGAATAGCGACCATATTAGGGTATAGGGTTAGGGTTTAGCGACCGAATTACGACCGATAATGCATTTACGGTCGGTATTCGGTCGCCTGGGATAGAAAATTAAAAAGCCCCGGGAACTTGATGAACTACTTGTTGAATTGTCATGCCCCGTGTCTAAACAAGTTTTTAATATGTGTGTGTTTATGTACACATATGAACTAGGTATAGTACTTAACGGTCGTCAGTAGTGTTTCTATGGAAAAAAGCCGACACTGGCGTGGGAAAATATCGGGAAAAAGCAGGGCGACCGAATACCGACCGTATATGCATAAACGGTCGGTATTCGGTCGCCCTGTTTTAATTACGCTGACCAATTACGACCGATAATGCATTTACGGTCGGTATTCGGTCGCCCTAGATAGATAATTAAAAAGGCCCGGGAACTTGATGAGCTACTTGTTGAATTGTCATGCCCCGTGTCTGAACAAGTTTTTAAATTAATGTGTACAAGTTTAACTATTCAATGTGTGTGTGTGTGTGTGTGTGTACACATGTGAAACGACATATAGTACTTAACGGTCGTCAGTAGTGTTTCTATGAAAAAAGCCGGCACGGCGGGAAAATATCGGGAAAAAAGGGCGACCGAATACCGACCGTATATGCATAAACGGTCGGTATTCGGTCGCCGAATTTTAATTCAAATGGTACTTTGAATTTCCCGCTTTTTTTCAGTAGCCGACCGAATACCTACGGATTTATATTTGCGGTCGGTAATCGGTCGCTAATTATTTATGATGAAACGACACAGTTTTGTTTTGAAATTATGATAAAACAGAATACCCAATACCAGAACCTCACTTGTAAACCTGCGCGACTCTGTTTTTGGAAACCCTTATCCCCCCTTGCCTCCACCTCCCCCCTCACCGATTCCACCTCCCCGCTCCCCGGCATCACCGGCATTCCGACCGTCCACCAGCACCGATCGGCTTTTGGTGCTCCGGCACCACCACTCTGATTAAGGTGCTCAATTTCTTCTTTTTTCTCTTCTTATTTTTTCCCACATTACAAAATTAAATTACTTTTTTCTTCCATAAATGATTATGAAAATATGCTTACAACATATATTTGATTTATGATGGACCAAGATTTTTTTATTTGTCATGAACTTATAGGTATTTATTACACAATAACCTTGACATTTGTTTTCTTTTTTTTTGTTGAAATTAAAGATTAAATTTATTTGTGTACATAAATGATTATGAAAATATATACTTACAATATATATTTGATTTATGATGGACCAAGCTTTTTTTTAATTGTCATGAACTTGTAGGTATTTATTACACTTTAACCTTGACATTTGTTTTCTTCTTCTTTTGTTGAAATTAAAGGTTAAATTTATTTGTGTACATAAATGATTATGAAAATATACTTACAATATATATTTGAGTTATAATGGACCAATGTTTCTTTACTTGGAATAAATTTGTTGGTGTTTATTACACTTTAACCTTGACATTATTCTTTATCATTGTAAACTTTGACAAAAATTTAGATAAGATGCCGTTAATAACATAGGTACGTACAAATCATAAAAATTAAGGTTCTATGCATTTACTTATGAAGACTTGTTATACGCAGATATTGTGTTTATAATGGAGGACCGTAGTTGGATGTATACGGATTCAACATCTAATAGTGGATCTCTTCATAGTCCAGAATTTATAGCGGGAGTGAAACAATTTGTAAATTTCGCTATTAGTATGTCTGCTAATGTACAAAATGATGGGATTAGGTGTCCTTGTGTGGGTTGTAGAAATAAGGATTTTCATGTACCAGATTTGGTGAAGTATCATCATATTATGAACGGATTTGTGTCTAATTATTATAATTGGACATGTCACGGTGAGGCTTTCTTTCCAATGCCTCAAATTCCGTTTATTAATGAAACCTTTCGTTATGTGGATAATTCTACAAGTCATACGACAAGAAACAAATATCGAGAGATGGTTGTTGATGTTTCTGGACCCAGTTTTAATGTCCCGTAAAATAGGGGACGTTGAAGAACCCCCCCAATCCGCGAGCACAAATGTTCTATGACATGTTGAAGGTCATGATAGCCCACCAGTACGGAGGTTGTGCAAACCATTCACAGCTATCAATGACCGCTAGAATGTTGAGTATAAAGTCCGAAGACAACTTATCTGAAACTACTATAGATAAATTTGCACAGTTGATGAAAGAGGCGCTTCCTCCTCAAAATAATGCATTAGACGACTTTTACCAAATGAAGAAATTGGTTAAAGGTCTTGGATTACCGGTGCAAAAGATAGATGTTTGTTTTAACGGTTGTATGTTGTACTGGAAAGATGATGTTGAGAGTAGAGAATGTAAGTTTTGTGGCCATGCTAGGTATATTAAGAAAAAGAAATCAAAAAATACACGACAAAAAGAGATTGCTTGCAAAAAGATGTATTATTTTCCAATTACTCCAAGATTACAAAGACTTTATGCATCTGAGAAAACTGCAAAACACATGACATGGCACTCACACAGTGAGAGAGAAGAGGGAATAATGAATCATCCAAGGGATAGGGAAGCTTGGCAACATTTTGATAGAACACACACTGATTTTGCAGCGGAACCTCGAAATGTAAGGCTTGGGTTATGTACAGATGGTTTTGCACCTTTCGGCATGTCAGGGAAGCAATATTCTTCTTGGCCAGTTATTCTAACTCCTTATAATCTCCCCCTTGGATGTGTATGAAGAACAATGTAATGTTCTTAACAATCATTGTACCTGGACCCCAAAATCCAAAACACAAGATTGATGTGTACTTGCGACCTCTCATCGATGAATTGAATCAGCCATGGAGTGAAGGTGCGTAAACTTATGACATCTCTAAAAAAGAAAAATTTTAAAATGAGAGCTTCATTACTTTGGACAATTAGTGATTTCCTAGCATATGGAATGTTGAGTGGATGGAGTACAAACGAGCATTCACGCTTGTCCATATTGTATGGAGGAAACACAAGCGCTCCATTTGCAGTGTCAGGGGAAACAATCGTGGTTCGATTGCCACGAAGCTTCTTGTCACCTGATCATCCATTTAGAAGAGATGCAAAGGGATTCCGAAAGGACCGGCGACGTGAGAGAGCAGACCCGCCATCTCGGCTGACTGGTGATGAAATGTGGTTTAGAGTTAGAGATTATAAAAAAATTACCGATACAGCTGAAGAGATTGGCAAAGAGCAAGGCAGAGGTCGATATCACAGTTGGGCCAAACGTAGCATATTTTGGGACTTACCTTATTGGCGGACACTTCTAATAAGACACAACATTGATGTCATGCATAATGAAAAAAATGTGTTTGATAACGTCTTTAACACCGTGTTGGACGTGAAAGGTAAAACTAAGGACAATGTTAAGGCTAGAGCGGATGTTGAAAGATATTGCAATCGGCCTGAATTGAATATTAAACACGATGGCCGCGGTAAAGCAACGAAACCGAATGCATGTTTCACTCTTGCCATGGCACAAAAAGAGATGGTTTTGCAGTGGGTTAAAGAATTAAGGCTCCCAGATGGATATGCATCGAATTTGGCGCGATGCGTTGATATGAAAGAGTTGAAAATGTCTGGAATGAAGAGTCACGATTCTCATGTATTCATGGAGCGACTTATCCCTATAGCACTTAGAGAAGTACTACCGACAAGTGTTTGGGGACCCTTGGCTGAACTTAGTCTGTTCTATAGAGATTTGTGTTCTCCAAAGTTGAGTGTGGCGCATATGCAAGAATTGGAGGACACTATTGCTATTTTATTGTGCAAGTTAGAGCGAATATTTCCTCCCGGGATTTTTTTGATGTGATGGAACACTTGCCGGTTCACCTTCCGTACGAAGCCAAGGTTGGTGGCCCAAGATCAGCTTTTAGGTGGATGTACCCGCTCGAGAGGTAACAACCAATGTCTTAAGTTATCTCAACTTCATTTTTTATTTATCATGTTCTTATTTACAATGTGATTAACTATTTATGCTTTAATTAGGTATCTGCACCATCTTAAAAAAGAAGATAAAAAAATAAGGCCGAGTTGAGGGGTCAATTTGCAATGCATACTTGGTCGAAGAAGTCGCTACATTCTTTAGCTATTATTTCGAACCCCACGTGAAAACAAAAGTTACAACCGTTGGGCGAAATGATGGAGATGACGAGACAAGTGAACCTTCCCCTGAAATATTATCAATTTGCAACTTACCGGGAAGATCATTTGGAAAAAAAGAAAAGATTTTATTAACTAATAAAGATTATAAAACAGCCATGAATTATATCTTGATAATTGTGAAGAGGTCGAACCATATCTTCAGTAAGTAAACCTATCTATTGCTTCATTTTTGTTATATAATTGAAAGTAGGCAAATAATAATATTGCCATTAATTTGTAATTCAGGAAATTTGTCAGTGAAGTAAATGACCAAACACCACATATAACGGAGGAAGAACTTCAAAGCCGGGTTATAATGAGTTTTCCAAATGGTTTGGAACTCATGTAAGTTTTGTAATGTGTAGAAATGTAGTTGTCTTAAAAATGCGTAAACTAAATTAATTTAACATTTTGTTGTTCTAAACGAGATACATAGCCTTCCGCAACATTCTGAAATGTTGTTGAAAAATCTTTCATGGGGCCCGTCAAGGAGAGTGATGTCATACACCGGTTACGTTGTTAACGGTTATAGATTTCACACAAAAGCCCACAACGAAGGAAAAGGAACGACAAACAGTGGGTTATGGGTTAAAGGAGATTATTACGGAGAGTTAAAGCAGGTCATTGAAGTTGAACTTGCTGGAGTACCTCACCAAAAAATAATTCTTTTCAAATGCGACTGGTTTGATTCTACTCCAAATCGAGGTCTTAGGGTGCATCCTCAATATAAACTTGTAGAAATCCATAGGAAAAGAACGTACCAGGGTTACGATCCCTTTGTATTTGCTTCCCAATGTCAACAAGTCTACTACACACCTTATCCGGGTAGTAAGACAACATCTAGAGCCGATTGGTTGGTCGTTTGTCGCTCCAAACAACGCCTTTTTGACGCTCTCGATGTTCCAGTAGCGTATCAGGAGGAAGTACGCGAGGAGGAGACCAGTCGCATTGATCCAACTATTACTGAAGTTGGTCAACTCACACACCGGTCCGGCGAATTTGAAGTTGTCTTTGTGACCGATACGAGTCGTGTTGATGAAGATGCGGATGAGGATGAAATCATGTCGGGTGATGACAATTCTGAAGAAGAGGATGAATTCATGTCGGAGGATGATTATGAATAGCAAAAACACAAGTATAACTTTTTAACTCTTCTTTTATTGTAACATTTATTTCTCATATTAGTAATATCTTTCACGCTTCACAACTATCTTTTTTTACATATTGAAGATGAGTAATATTTGTTGTGTTATTTTTGTAGTATTTTATGACCATAAATTAATTGACGTATTTGAAACTTTAATTTTTTTCTTGAATTTTCAGGTTTCAACTCAGAGACGAAAAGAGTATTAGAGAAGTGTAATCTTTGGTTGTAATCAAAATAACAAGTGCACACTTTGCTTTTTGTAATGTAAATTACAAGTGCATTGTTTGATTGTTACTTTAAACAAAAATTGTAGGCTTTTGATTGTTGTAATTTAAACAAGAATTGTAGGCTTTTGATTGTTGTAATGTAAACAAGAATTGTAGGCTTTTAGATTGTATTCATTATGTTTGTCATTTGGATTTTTTGGATATTGTTTTTGGTTTGTATTGCTGTTTTGGATATTCTGTTTCAGCAGGTTTTTAAATAGGGATTTAATTATATTTCAGATTTATTTTTTTAAATTTAAAACAAGTTTGCGACGGAATAGCGACGGAAGAGCGGTTGCTAAGTCAAGTCAAATAAATTATAGACGGTCGGTATTCGGTCGCTTTATTATAGGTCGGTATTCGGTCGCTTTATTATAGGTCGGTATTCGGTCGTTTTATTATCGGTCTTTATTCGGTCGCTTTATTATCGGTCTGTATTAGGTCGCTTTATTATCGGTCTTTATTCGGTCGTCTTATTTGGTCGGTATTATTTCAGTCGGATGTCGGTTGGTAATAAGTCAATGTAAAAAGTCAAACCAATTATTATATTCGGTCGGCTGTCCGTCGGTATATAGCGACGGAATAATCGGTCGCTTACTAACGGTCGGTATTCCGTCGGTATATTCTTAGCGACGATAAATACACGACCACTATTTTCGGTCGGTAAACATGAATAGCGACCGAATACCGACGGTACTGGCGGTCGCTATTTGACTGTTTTCTTGTAGTGACATAAAATGCAACAATTAAGCAATTAACCATATTCTTCGCACCTAAACGATTCCATAACCGAGTATACGACAAGCACCACACGTTGCCCATCCGGTACACCCAATTACAGCCCCGTCTAGCTACTTAGAACATCGCTAAAGCTATGACACACAATCCAACCACATGAGCTTACTCGTCTAGTCACTCATACTCAGCAATAACGATAGTGGTCCCAGTTATCAACCAAACTAGGACGGTTAAGTATCAACATGTGGGTTCAGATTTTTCCCCAAACGATAAGACCCGAGTTTAAGGATCCATCCATTACATTGTATCATCATCCCCCACGGGGAACTCAACAAAACCACTACCGTACATGATGATTTGCCCCATCAAATGCGGGCCCCGAACAGAATAGAGAAAAAGACCTCTTGGGTCATAGATTCAGAACATAGCAGAGCAGAATCAGACAGATCATGCTAACTAATCGTTCCTAGACAAAGACTCAATAGGGGGCGACGACTCGGTCGATCAAACCTAATTGGACTAAAACAATGACTCCAAGTAAAATGACTCCGAGTAAGACCCAACGAAGCAATTACAAAAATGACCCAACGATCCAATTCGAAAGGTAATTTATTGGTTGAAAAAAAAACTATATTTTGAAAAATTTAACTCCAACATATGGATAGTGATATTGCCAGGACATATTTCCTCCTACCAAAGCAATTTTCCTTCAAATGACCAAACTACCATTTTGGTCAACATTAAGCTCTCTCATTTAATTCATCTTTCCAATATTTTCTTCCATAATCTATTCACACTCAATCACTAATTTTTTCTCTTATCCCCGTAATCAGCCTATGACCTCTTTAATATTTTCATCCTTAATCATTCACACTCAATTTCTACGTTTCTCTCTTATCCCCAAAATTAGTCCACGGTCTCCCCCTCCCCCCCATTTCTCATCACTTCTGAGCAGTAAAAATATGCTTCAAGCCCTACAACACTACAATAAATGTACTATTGTAGAGCTTGAAGACTTGACAAAAAAGTTGTAGAGCTTGATGAATATTTTTACTGCGCAAAAATGACGTCAATGGAGAGAGGGAATGACGGAAATAGAAGAAAACGAGCAGACATCGTGGGCTGATTTTGGGGATAAGAGAGAGAAAATCAGAGATTGAGTGTCAATAGATCAGGGAAGCAAATAATTGAGAGATCGTGAGCTGATTTTGAGATAAGAGGGAGATAATTAGGGATTGAATGTAAATAGATTAGTAAATAAAATATTGGAGAGATAAATTAAATAAGAGAAGTTAATATGTTGAGCAAATGGTAGCTTAGTCTTTTGATGACAATTTTAGTAAACATTAGATGCTTTTATATGTTGTCCTAACAAATTATTTCTTTTTGTTTAAATGTTTTCTGTATATAAATTATTTTCGAGCTACTATATTTGATAAAGGACCTTGCTAGGCTACTAGAATTATTGGCTAAAAGATTGACTAAAATAGTTTTTCGGACCTTTTTTCCCTTATAGTTGGGTGAATCCCTTATACCAGTCAGGGGGGGTAAGATAGTCATTTAACACCCTCAATTTGAGGGTTTAGGATTTTTATCCCCAAAATTCTAGGAGTAAATCATTTTCCTTTGATAAATTAGTGAAAGACATTGATTTCCGGCAAGATATAATCATGCATTTAGCACATGTGACGAAATTAAGGTCCATTCATTTGCTTATAGTAGTTGACACGAGTAAAATGTCATATTTGCCTAAAATTATTGCAAAATTACTAATTTAATAAAGAGAACAACATTAAATAGAAAATGATTAAATAAACTTTAAAAACAGAAAAATAAAAGTACTATAATATATAATATATATCGATATTCCCTGAGAAATATTTAGTAGGAAAGTGAGAATTTCTTAAAGAAAAAACTATAAATTAGTTATATTACAAGGAAAAAATCACCGCAGACAGACGCATGAAAATTCGCTGTGTGACGACTTATTACTCTGTGTACAACTAGGCCAACTAGCTAGCTATTTATATGAGGGTGTATTGGAGATTGTTGTTTAGAATTACCTAGGAAGTGCCTAATTAGTGATTGATTAAATAGGACATGTACTTAATTAGTTTCTACCTAATTTATGTTAGTGACCTATATATTGTGTAGTATGGCAAGGTTGTCAAGATTGTAAATTTGACTCGGAACAGAATGGGTCTAAAAAATCGTAAACACGAGGATCGTAGCACGGATCGGAAGATCCGAAAAAATTATTAAAATAATATTTCTTGATAAATTTATGTCAATAATACATCATTTTATATGCGATTGAGCAAAAAAAAAAAAATATAACAACACTTCAACGGGAAAAAAATAAGAACACCAATAGAACTAACAAAGTGAAATTAAATCACATACTAACAAAATTGAATCATAACGGATCGTACGATCTTTTACGATCCAACTCTGATGCGATTTTTAGTGCGATTTAACTCGATTTATACCCTTTGGATCGTAAAATCGAACTCGCGATTTTGACAACCTTGTAGTACAGTGTAATTGGCAGTTAACTAATGTTGTGTACTAGTTCTTTATTTTGCAAGAATAGAATTTATATTTTCCTTTCAAATCTTTTATGCTATCAGAGCAGTCGTAAAAAAAACAATCTTAGATTAGAAAAACTAGCCCTTATATAGCTTAGAAAATCATAGACAATGGATCATCTCCATTGAAGCGAACTCTTTCTGTCTTTTAATTAAATTCCAAAATCATCAATTTTTATCTTCAAGACCAGTATGTCGAAGACAAGCAGTGTCATTGACACCATCGCGCATTGCGCGAGCTACCCAATACCAGCGCAAGACGCGGCCTATTCGGTGCAATAAACAACTACAACCTCTTTGAACATAGTGCAATTAAAGGTATTAACTCTAGAAATAGCCGGAGTACTCCAAGAAAATAAGGTTGCACAATTCCACACCACTAGTAAAAATCTTCGTTCTCTATTCTTTCTCGTGGATACTTGATAGTGGTGCCTCTCATCATATTACTTGCGAGAAAAATAAATTGAAAAACTTGCAAAATCTGGTAATTTCTATTAGCATGAGTTTGTCTGATAGGAAATGTATTTGAGTACAACAGTATGATACAGTGACCCTAAAATCCAATACTTATCTCGCTAAAGTCTTGTATATGCAACAATTCTCGTGTAATTTGATTCCTATCTCTCAATTAAAAAGGGATTTATAATTGTGTTGTGCATGACCTAATACAGAAGATTGTTGTGAATGCGTGGGCGATTGCCCAAGTTCTGGATTGAAGCCGAAAAATTCAACCCCGTAAGATTTCTGAACTCTGCTATCGGTTATAGAGGAAATGATTTTGAGTATATCCAGTTTGGTGCTGGAAGAAGAATTTGCCCTAGGTATATCGTATGGTATGCCTAACATTTTGTTGCCATTTGGTCAGTTGTTATACCATTTTGATTGGAAACGTCCTGGTGAATTGCAACTCGAGGATTTGGACATGACCGAAATCATGGGTATAACAGTTAGGACAAAAAATGATCTAAATCTTATTCTGGTACTTAATCAGCGTTCTTATTGAAAAGAATGGTCTAGATGAAATTGTTTTGTATGCTAATGTTTACTGTCTGTGTTTCATAATAATCAGTCTGTTGATATCAGCGAATGGATTGTGGTCTTCTCTAACAAGCCCTACAACGTTGGTGGTTTTTCATTTGTTTTTCCAAATAATCTATGGCGCGCATCACATGTAGTGTCTATTTTCCACATTTACTAGTTCTATCCAATTACTTTTTAACATATGTTTTGCAATTCTATGCTGAAAAAATAATCGAGGTTTTAAAAAAATTACAAATCGACTTCAAAACGTTTAATAACGGTTAACTTTCCATTATGTAACTTGTTATACACAGCTGAGAAATCATTTCAACAAGATTAACCGATATCTTTGTTATGGACCTGTTGAAACAGCATTTTAAACACTTTTTTAGGAAACAAATATTGATATTATTTTCCCCAAATGACAAAAACCTGTTGTACAAACTTCTACATAAAGTTTGGCTTCGTAATAATTTTTCCTTATTTACAAGATGTAGACTACATATTACATCATATACATGAAAATGCATCGCAGATAGACTAATTAGAATACAACTCAACAGAATTCTGCACGTGGAAATACAAGGGAGACGACTTTACTCAAATTATAATTATTGATATAACTTAATAACTAAATTTCGCACTATGAATTGTAGTGAATAGGTATAATGACGTAAACATAATGAGAGTTTGGATATTCTATTACATTATTACTTATCTTTTCATAAAATTTAAATAGAATATTATAAGACAGATGAAAATTTGATCCCCATGCCTAATACACTAGTACAGTGATATTTTTACGATTTGAGATAATTTGTCTAACTTTTTATCTTATTCGTTGCGCCAATTTCTTCACATGGGGATAGGATCAATAAGTATTAAAGTCACCATTTCCTTCATCTCCTTTGTGGAATGTGAATACAAATATTTATCTCCATATAACAGATGAATCATTCTTGCTAAGTTAACAATTTTCTCAAGGATTGTCATTGGTACCGTAGTTGGGTAAAGGCACTCACTACTTATGTCTTTCCATGCATTCCAATCTCTATGACTGCCTCTTCTTATGAAACTCTGTATTGATTCATATAACATTCCACAGCAGAGGCTATATGTCCTCTTTGTCGCTCAAACTGAAAGAAAACACTTATCAAAACTAAGGTATCATCCCATTCCACACCAGAGGCTAAAAAGGATATTGAGACTGACGAATGGAATGGAGGTAGTATATCTTTTGGTTACTCGGTAATACTTTATGTAGACTTTTATAGTTTATCTTGTATAGTTTATGAATCATACAAAGGATCCACATCGACAAATCTGGCATTTTAAAAACGGTAAAAAAAAAGTTGAATTTTTTAATTACCTCATGGTCACCCATGTCGTCCATCAATCGGGCAATTGAGGATGCTGCCCAAACAATAAGTGGTTCATTCGTCACCCAATCAAGGATTTCCTTCGTTGCTAATTCCCCCATACCGATTATTGCAGTTGTTGATAGCAACATATGTCCTATTGACGCAACTGCAGTTTTTATGTATTCACCAAATTGTGGAACATAACCATTGCTAAACCATTTTGCCTCTTCATAATTAAGCCTTGCTAGTTTCGTAATCTGGAAAAAAAAGAGGTTATTGTAAAGGTTTTTTAAATAGAAATGTACATGGCACTAAATAGTCCGGTTTTCGTGAGGGAAACTATACTATTAGCACTGTGCGTTTGATTCGACGACAAAAATATCTATTTCGAAACAATTAAGTGATTGGTTGTTCTTTAACAAATTCAGAATGATATTGGCAGAATACCTGAATAAATATATACTCGAGGCATTTTTTTTTATTTTTTTTAAACTGAAATTGCAGATATCCCCTGCCTTGCGCATGTGATCCTTGAGATCTTGCCATGAAGCAGAATGTGGCAATCCAGTGACAAGCACCCGATAGTCAGAACGCCTAGACACTCCACCACGAGGTCTTTTGGCATGGCTACTGTGACAATCAGGCAAAGATGAGTTACCACGTCAACCCGTAAGCAATGTCCATCAAAATCATAACCATCACGACCTCAAATAGCATCTTCAGCATCACAAGCCTCTTCAAACTCCACAAAAGCATAACCAGGAGGCCTTGGGGGAATTTTTCAAATCAATGTGTGCTATTGGTCCATACTTGTGAAAGAGATCTTCAACTTCCCGCTCCCTGATATCACCAGGAAGATTGCCCACATACAGGGTTCGACTTGCACGACTCGTCATATGTCCTGCGAAGGGTTGCGAATGCACCGACGATACTCAGGAGATAACTAATTAGGGTTTCTTAATAAGGGAGGAACTTGCAAGAGTATAAGATGTCCACTTTGCATTGTTTGGTTTGCAAAGTGGTATGGTAAAGGGGATGGTAAAAACATAACAATCTTACGTCTTCTTTTATATAGGTAACAAGATGTTCTTTTCCTTCCTTGCCTAGCTCTACTTCCATTCCAGAGTAGATATCCAGTAGCGCCTCATACCAATGTTTCATGCTTGATGGAAGTCCATCTAAGGCTTTACTATTTGTCCTGTTCATCTAAGACCAATAAATTCACAAAATATAGTGTAAAAGAAATAAAAATAACAACCAAGAATATAAAAAGTTAACACGGTTTAATCTCTTTTTTGTCAGCACCTTAATTCTCTCCTAAAGAATTTTATTTGCTTCACGTAGGAGGCGGGTGTCGAATCTGGGACCTCATGGTCGCAAGTCAAGGCTTGTCCCCCACTGGGTCACGGCCTTGTTGACAGTTTAATCTCTTAATAAACCTACAATTACAATTCTTTGATGAAAACTCCACTAAGTAATTCGTACGACCAAAAAGCTAAAGGACATTTTTATCTTTAAAATTCTTAGTGCCCAAAATACCCTAAACTAATTAAAAAAAAATTTTTTTTTTTTTCTTAATTATCTAAAGACATTTTATTCTCAAAACACGTTAAACCAATTTGAGGGATTTAAGAAAATTATTCAAACTAACTAAACCCTAATCTTAATTTGGCCAACAATCTGCAACATGATTACATAAAAACAAAACAAAAACTCAAGACCCTCTAACCCTAAATAATTAGAAAAATTTCCTATCTCGATCAAATATGTAACGACATGTAGAATTGTGAACCCTAAAGTCTTGGTCCACAAACTTTACTGCATGGGGCATATATTTACGTGCAGGTTTGGAAGACATTGTGAGTGAGAATGTGAAAATTAAGGAAGCAAAAAACAAGACTTTCCCAATTAATTGTCGCTTAGGAGATATATATGTATCCAAATTAATTATCATTTACATGTCTTTTATTAGGTGTCAACCATTTATTCCAATTATACCTTCAAGATATCTTTTACTGGAAAAAGTTACAGAGAGGGAGGAAGGAAGGGGTATTATTGGAATTGTGGTGGAAAGATTACTATTTTTTTGAGTTCCTTAATTTTTTCAAAGTGTCTTAAACGTCATATATTGAGGAATGGAGAAGGTACTTTATTAACTAAAATACAAATATTATTATCTTAAATATAACTTGTATACCACTAATTTTATTTGAGAGAGTGATATTGATATTATGATTAAAAAATTATTTTAATTTTTACTTTCTTAATTTCGCAAAGAACGTCTTATATTAAGGAATGGAGGTAGTAAAAAATTAGAATTAATTTATCAAAGCAAACCATTGAAGATATTTTACCGTTCTATCTGATGAATAGGCAAGGAAAAAATCACCCCAGATTGTCGGAGGGTAACTAACTACTCTTCTTCTCCAAAGAGACCTGCCCCGCCCCCTTCTCTCACCATGTCGCCGCCCACCATCACCAATCTCCACCAATCCCACATCACCAATCCCTTAATTTGTTTCAACGTCGCCGTTCGATGCTCTTGTTTCTCAAATGAAAGTTAAATCCCCCTAATTTACTAACTTTCCCTTCAATTGTCTAACAAATTAGGGTTAGGGGTTTTATCTTACTTCTGCAAAACCTTTCAATTGTTGGGTCTGCTGTTTGTGTCAAATTAAGGAATCAGACCAATTTTCATACCAAAGACAGCATGTGCATAGCACATGCCATCGGACTTGATTGTATAATTGTCCCCAAAAAATTCGTATTTAAAATAAAATAAGAAATCTAACTACTCTTCTTCTCCAAATAGACCTGCCCCGCCCCCATTCTCTCACCATGTCGCCGCCCACCATCACCAATCTCCACCATCCCACATCACCAACCCCTTAATTTGTTTCAACGTCGTAGTTCGATGCTCTTGTTTCTCAAATGAAAATCAAATCGATCCCCTTAATCTACTAAGCCCCAGCTTTCCCTTCAATTGTCTAACAAATCAGGGTTATGGTTTTTATCTTACTTTTGCAAAACCCTTCAATTGTCGGGTTTGCTGATTGTGTCAAATTAAGGAATCAGGTCAATTTTCAGACCAAAGACAGACATGCATAGCAGATGCCATCGGACTTGAGGGTATAATTGTCCCCAAAAAAATTCGTATTTAAAATAAAATAAAAAATCTAACTACTCTTCTTCTCCAAGGAGACCCGCCCTCGCCCCCCCCTTCTCTTACCAGAATAAATGAAATAACTAAGTTTTTTTAATTGAAGGCGTTTATGAGTCACTCTCCATGGTCCTCTTCCCAAGTTTCATCAACATCACCATAGTACTCATCATCACCTGCACAATAAAACTGGATATGGGACTGAGATTCGGTGCTCAGCAAGGACCTAAAACACTCATATAAAACACAATTGACACTAAAGCACATTCACATTTCCTAAAATACCCTTTACGAAATAACGATAAACACTACACACTAAAATCGACACAACACTGTAAATACACTAGGAATACCCTGCACAGTACCCACATTACACTAGATACGAACACGGAAAAAAGCACGGTAGAAAACTGAACACCAAATGGGACCAAAACATGAATAAACACATTGAAACAACAAGTAAGCTAAATAATCATATTTTTCGCATCTAAACGCTTTCACAATCAAATGTATGCAAAACACCACGCTTTACTAACACAATACACTCCATCACAGCATCCTTTAGACACTAGGAACATCACTACCGCTATGACACTAAATCCTGCAATTCGATCTCAATCTTCTATTCACTTATTAATGAACAATGACTGTAACGGCCCCAGTTATAGTCCAAACTAGGACGACCCAAGATGTTTCAATACGTGGGTTCAGTATGACCCCCCGAACTAAGGGTCTAAGGTTTAAGGATCCATTCTATGTATTGCACAATCATCCCCCACCAGGGACTCCACAAAACCGTTACAGTCCCAATGATCTCTTCATCGAGTTAAGGCCCTAGATGTTTCAATGTTCACTTAGATCACAAGGGATCTTCTTATATGACTCGATATTCGAATGAATCCTGCAAATCAATCGTTCCTAGAAAAGAGCTAAAATAGAAGGCGACGACTCGGTCGACCAAAACCAAGAAGGACTAAATGACGACAACCAATTAGGACGATCAAAGTGATAAACAATTAGACGAGTTCATCAAATGGGCGATTAACGACCCACAAATCATATTATCACTTTACCATATTTATCTCACTTAAGAATAAGTATAATAAAACAGTAAAATGATATAGGAATCGGATTATAAAGCGATTAAACCAAACTCATAGCAATTTCGAAATATTCAAAGCGATAAAAAATCTAATTCATGCAATTGATTCGTAAATTAAACAATTCATGCAATATATGATATCCAATAACTCCCAAATCAATAATTCAACATAACTCACTGATTATATACGATTAATTGCGATAATTAAATGACGTAGGGGGTCCCTACCCACACACACAATTAAGTCCTAATTTTTTTCTTTTCATTTTCATTTTCTATATTTTTTATTCCTAATTTCAATAATCAATCCTCAAATTAATTTAAGTTAATCATCTAGATGAATCACAATTAAGTCCTCTAATTACGATACGCGAGCAAAACGCTCCCTCAACAAAACGTAACAAAAATAACACGTGGCATGGTTTAGAATTTAATAGACACGAAATCATATAATGTAGCAAAATAATTTCAAGTCAACGTAACAAGTCATGAAACGTCACTAACACGTAAACAAAAAGTCCCATGTATTATATTATTTTTTTCCTAAGAAAATTGATCCCAGTAAACTATTAAATTAAGCAGTAGTTCCAGCGTATTACAAAATAAGACATCACACCTGTCATCCCGTGTATTATTTACTTCCCCACTTACAAAAGTTTCGTCCTCGAAACTTGCACTCCCTACAACATCCATACTAACACTCACTCTTAGATGGACAAAGTTTTATTAGTATTCAAATAGCAAGTATGGTAATAAATGCAACCTAACAATATAAGAAATACAATAATAACATGTTCACATAAGTGTACCTCCCGGTATACCAGCATCATTTCCCCCGTTATACTGAGGGAGGGAGACGACTCGTGAATTGGGCTTAGTCCTGGTGTTTCCTGCATTTGGTGTAGTCCCAGATGTCTACCTCCAAATGGTAATGGTGTTGTACATTCCCCGATCCGATGCCAAACCTTACCACATCTAAAACAAGCCCCATTTACCCATCCGCATTCCTCCGAATGGGTCCTACCACATCTCACACAAAATTTCGTAGTCTGAGGTGGAAGCAAACAACTTATGAGCTAAGGGTGCAGCAGAATTAGAACGGAAACCTTGACCCAGAGACATAGCTGAATATGATCTCTTACTATCAACATCATTAGTTTTGAACTCTGCTTCAACATCCACACTCCTCCTGTACGCGTCCATGTAACTGGTAAAACGGTTTCCAGACAACCTCCCTCTAATACGAGACAACAACCCTCGTACAAATCTCCGAGTCCTCGTTTTTTCATCCTGAATAGTGGAAGTAGCATACTTCCCCAAACGGTTGAACTTGCTGGTATATGCTGAAACAGACATCTCCCCAGTCTGCTTCAAATCGAAGAACTCATTTTGTTCGCCGTCTAAAAGGTCTCAGGAAAATATTGATCCAAAAAAGCTTCCTTCAACTCCTTTCCACGACTTCGACGCTTCAGACGTGAGGAAAAGTATCACCACATCCGTCTTCATGTCTCCAAGCAGCCTCATGATGCGAAAGTGCTGCTCAACACCGTCTAACCAAATATCTGCCTCATCGGGTCCTACCCCCATCAAAAGATGTCATACGCATTTTCTTCATGTGTTCACAATAATACCCGGATCTGACTCAACTCTCTGACCTCTCTGATTTCCAACATACTGATTCTGTGGCGGTGACTTCTGATACTGAGGTTGAGGTTGCTGGAATTGTAGAAACATCTGGGTGAACATTACAGTAGCGGTTGTCATGTCAAAAAATGCCCCTACATTGGCTGGCAGAGGTGGTTGTGGGATGTTATAGGGAGGTGGTCAAAGTAAATTATACTGTGGTGCTGGAGGAAGGATGTTATGTGGTGGTGGTGGGTTGTTATATGGTGGAGGGAGATTTTTTGGTGTGGTGGTTGTGGTGGTGTTACAAACTCATCATCACCATTTTGATTATGTTGCGGGACCTCTGGCTGTTGCTGACTTGTAGACCCGATAACCTCCTACCTCTTACCTTCTACCTCTAGGCCCTCTTCGAACAAATGCCGTAATTGGCAAGTCAATAACGAAATTGTTCCAAGTATAAATGAATAAATGAAATAACTAAGTTCTTTAATTGAAGCCGGTTATGAGTCACTCTCCATGGCCCCCTTCCCAAGCTCCATCAACATCATCATAGTACTCATCATCACTTGCAAAGTAAAACCGGATATGGGATTGAGCTCCGGTGCTCACCAGGGACCTAAAACAGTTATATAAAACACAATTGACACTAAAACACATTCACATTCACATTTACTAAAATACCCTTTACGAAATAACGATAAATATTACACACTAATACCGACACAACACTGTAAATACACTAGGAATACACCCGCACAGTACCCGCATTACACTATACACGAACACGGAAAGAAGCACAGCAGAAAACTGAATAAACACATTGAAACAACAAATAAGATAAATAGTCACATTTTTCGCATCTAAACGCGTTCACAATTCAATGTATGCAAAGCACCACACTTTACCAACACAATACACTCCATCACAACATCGTTTAGACACTAGGAACTTCACTATCGCTATGACACTAAATCCTACAATTCGAGCTCAATCATCTATTCACTTATTAATCAACAATGACTGTAACGGCCCCAGTTATAGTCCAAACTAGGACGGCCCAAGATGTTTCAACACGTGGGTTCAGTATGACCCCATGAACTAAGGGTCCAAGGTTTAAGGATCTATTCTATGTACTGCACAATCATCCCCCACCAGGGACTCCACAAAACCGTTACAGACCCAATGATCTCCTCATCGGGTTAAGGCCATAGATGTTTCACTGTTAACTTAGATCACAAGGGATCTTCTTATATAACTCGATATTCGAATGAATCCTGCTAATCAATCGTTCTTAGAAAAGAGTTCAAATAGAAGGTGACGACTCGGTCGACCAAAATCAAGAAGGACTCAATGACGACAACCAATTAGGACGATCAAAGCGATATACAATTAGACGAGTTCGTCAAATAGGCGATTAACGACCCACGAATCACATTATCACTTAACCATATTTATTTCACTTAAGAATAAGTATAATAAAACAGTAAATGATATAGAAATCAGATTATAAAGCGATTAAACCAAACTCATAGCAATTTCGAAATATTAAAAGCGATAAAAAAATCCAATTCATGCAATATATGATATCCAATAACTCCCAAATCAATAACTCACTAATTATATACGATTAATTGCGATAATTAAATGATGTAGGGGGTCCCTACCTCTTACGAAGACAATTAATAAAAGAAAATTCGAAAGAGCACTGCCCAGTCTTACTCTTGGAGCTATAACTTTCTGTTCGGGACTCGAAATGACGTGCCGTCTACGCTCACTCGAAGATTATTCGATTATCTTCGAATCGGTATATTATGAGATGAAAACGGACGAGTAACGTTCCGTCTGTGATCTCTCAAAGTTCTGCCCTGAAATCAAAAGTCTCACAAAAATCCTCACTGTTTCTCTCTTGTTCCCTTGCGGCTCACTCAGCAGCTTCTTTTTTTTATTTTTTTTATTGTTATTATATAGGTATACCTATCCTTAATTCCACGAATCCCACGCACAAAACCCACGAACTGTTCCCGAGAACCCCTCACCCCCACACACACACACACACGTTTTGCTTTTCATTTTCTTTTTCTATATTTTTTTATTCCTAATTTAAATAATCAATCCTCTAATTAATTTAAGTTAATCATCTACCTGAATCACAATTAAGTCCTATAATTACGATACACGAGCAAAACGCCCTTTAACAAAACGTAATAAAAATAACACGTAACATGGTTTAGAATTTAATAGACACAAAATCATTTAATGTAGCAAAATAATTTCAAATCATGAAAAATAAATTACACGTTACTAACACGTAAGCAAAAAGCAGGGGCGGATCCAGGATTCAAACACGGGGTATTCATTTCATAATCCAAATTTTTTTTTATAATTAACGAAAATAAGCTACCAATATTAAATAATGAAAAATAACGACCATTGAAACTAAAACTTTATCGTCATTCTTCTTTCTTTCATTGCTTGAAACCGGTTAATAATATCTTGATCAACAACGGTGCTGAACACTTCTTTCTCTACATAAGTCACCAAGCAATCATTAAGCCAACCATTACCCATTTTGCTTCTTAAGTCATCCTTCACGTAATTCATTCCAGAGAGTACTCTTTCAACACTTGCAGTTGATATTGGTAAAGTCAAAGCCATCTTCACAAGCTTGAACTATCAATTACACTTGAATCCCCGAATCTCGGTTTCGGCTTGAAAAATCTGTGCATTCTAAATAAGAAAAAAGTTATCTAATTAGGGAGTGTGAAGAGATGAAGATAATTAGGGACAGGGGAGGATTTGGATTTGATAATTTAGGGATTTGGATTTGGATCAAGTAAAAATCAGTAAAGTGAAACCATTTAACAGATGCAAATTAGTAAAGTGAAACCAGATGCAAATCAGTAAAGTGAAACCATTTCACAATAAAGTAAATCAGTAAAGGGATTAGATAATTTACGCAAATGCCCATAAACAGATGCAAGAAATTTGTAAAGAAATCTATGAAACGGATTTAAATGCCCAAAAAAAAAGGAAATTGAAAAGGTGAACTTACAGTGAGAGGGGAGTTGGGATTTGGAGTGAAGAGATGAAGACCAAAAAATAAAATGGTGCTAGAGAGAATTGAACCCTGGACCTCTAACTTAAAAGGAGATGTACTATACCATATCTACTATTTTTGTTTCTTGTTCAGGGTATTCATTGAATATCATGAATACCCTTTGGATCCGCCCTGGAAAAAAGTCCCATGTATTATAAGAAAGTACATTGATATAAAGGCTGCCATTGGGCAAATAATTACAAAAGAGCAGAGATTTTGGAAGTACATTAAACTTTACTTTAAATAAACTTTAGCTGGGTAAAGTTAGGTGACTCAATGAGTCCTGAACGTAGGATCAATCGACTTTGGTGACCAAAACATTTATCATACTAAAGCTACAAAAATTTTATGTCTAACCGTGGTAATTGTTGGGGTCCTTGCCCGGAGATCCGATTGCTTAAACAATATAATGCAGAAGTCATAAACATATTTAATTTTTATCTTCATTAATCTTTAGCATTGGTAATTGTTGGGTTGACTTAATAAGTTCTTAACCCTTCTGTCGCTGAAACAATTACCATACTGAAATTACAAAAGACTCTTAAAATATCTTTGTAAAGGCTTTAAATAAAAACTTATTCCCTTTATTTTTACTTTCAGATGACCTTCAACAATAAGAATTCTACTAGAATCAAGTAACAAGAACTTTATTAAAGTTGATAAATCGCGAAAACAGTGTTGGATCAATTTTCAGATTTACTGAAAAATGTTTTGCTACTGTTTTTAACCTTATAGCAGGAAAGGATGCAATAAACAGTGAAAACTGAATATTGAATAATACTACTGATATATTATATCTGAAGAATAAACAAAGCATTAGTAGAAAACCAGAAGTATAACTTGAATTATATTTTCTCAAATTACAGAAATTAATGAAACACAGTAAAGAGAGAAATCAATTCAGAACCTGAACCGGTATTGGATCAAATCCTGGACGAGACAGCAGTTTTTCTGCTTCCTCTTAAAGTACAACGCCCAATCATTCTCTTCCTCTAAAGTAAGAGAAGCAGAACCCCGGAATAGAAGTTATAACAGAAGAACTCTTATGCAGTATGCTATAGAATATGCATAATAAGACCGAGAAATGCAAAAAGGAAGAGAGAAATTTCCATTTATAGGCTCCCAATTCCGTAGTGTAACTGTTAATCTATTACTCAGCCATTAACATATGCCAGTTACATAATGGGTCATTATACTGCTTTAATCCTGACTGTTACAGTCAAGGATTTTAAAGCTCTAATAAGTCCTATTAATTCAGAGAATTTCAAATACCAAAATTCAAACCAGCAGCAAATTAGTAGCTATTTTAGAATCTAGAAGGAGGATTTTATTTCAAATAATTGATAGTAAATATTTTCAAATTTGTTATTTTAGATTTTCAAAAGATATAAGTGTATTTTTTTTATCCTCATATTTTTCCGATTAGTTTCTTTTAGGTTTTTCCTTAAAGACTAGTTTTCCATAAAAAAAGAAAGTCAAGTCTATTACATAAGCTCTTCAATATTTAACTTAAAATAGATTAGAATCCGATTCTCATATTTTCAAATGAGCTCATAACCAGCTTCAACTATTTGTTCATATGAGAATTATAATTTGTTAGAACCTGTTTGACTAGTTCAATTTACTTTTTAATGGTCCACTATTAGTGGACCATAAATATAGAGTTTGAGAGTGTATTATGATCTTTTGAATTTGTTTATAATTATTCCCAATTTCTATAGAGATTTTATAAATTTCTTTGGTTCGGCCGGGTGGTGTCACTGTGCTACAAGTCTATATATTAACCACTTAATTTTAATGATTTTGACACTCGTCAATGAGGCTCTAGAAGTACTAGACACTAAAAACAAAACAAAAAAAAACAATCCAATTCCAAAAAGAAATATGCCTTCTCTTTCTTGGACTCAGTAATTTTTTTTTTAACCAGGGAAGAGGAGCCTCACAAAGGAGGTAAATTAGAAGACCGGCAGACCGGTTTCCCCATGAGGGGGAATATAAGTGCCTCACAGAGGAGGAAGATTAGAAGACCCGTGTAGGGGAATATAAGTGCCTCACACAAAAGAGAACCCAAGAAAAGAAAATTAAAGCATACCCCTTGTGTGCGGAGGGTATCGAACCCACGACCGTGAATGTCATGGGCAGGCCATAGCCCAAAATCCTTGAACAGCAGTAGCAAGCTCAGTTCCAACACATTTTTTTCGAAATCAACAATCTACGAGACCATGGACGTATCAACCGTCCCATAGATTGTCTCAGAAAGATGAAGAAAACTGAGGAAGGTCCCAGAACAATTTCGGGTTGAGGGAGTAACTCCAGATCTGGAAGGATCTGAAGTAGATCTTGCATATGAATTTTGAATCTTGAATCAGAAAGCCCTGAAATTTTTTTATCACGATTTACGACAAAATAAGGGGTGACGACACAAAAATTGTAGGAATGATGGCTAGATCCAACCAAGATCCGACTGAAAATCGAAGCTTTTAATTAGATCTAGCCATGAAAGACAAAATATAAAGAAGTTACAAGAAGAAGAAGAGAGGGAAAAAAAGAGAGAAGAGAGAGAAGACAGTGACAGCTAATTAAAATTTCAACCGTGGTGCTTGCAGAGTTACCCATATAAGAAAAAGCCTGAAACTGAGTTATTTCACTATGACACCACATACAGAGTCCAAGAAATGACTTTGACTTGGCATTCATAATTTTCTTACCAAGTGTGTCAATTTTTTGGTTACAAAATCTAGAGAGATTTTGAGAAAGCCATAGGAATAACCCTAACAACATGTTTGGTACGTTAAAATGAAATATAATGAATCAATTTAGAATAAGTTCAGAATTCCCTTACCATTTCAATGTTTGAAAAGTAAAGGCGGAATAAAACGTTCCTTCATTTTTTATGTTTGGTAAATCTATTTTTAAATGTTTGAATGTAATGAAACTAAATATAATGTGAGATAAATGCCGTAAAAATATATAATGAAGATATGCCATAATTAAATAAATCATTCACGAAAATCCTACTTGAGTAGCATTGACATTATTTATCAAACGTATGTAAAAAAACAAATAGCTTAATTATTAAAATATAATTTATATTAATAGGTCAACATTATCATAAAAAACAATTTTTGGACTAAAATAATAAATAGAAAACTACAACCTAAAAAATAAAATATTTAAGATATTATATAATTAAATTTTCCTAAGTGAAATGAAGTTTTTGTGAGAATTATGAATAAGTGGCAGTGTAATTTAAGCATTATAATTAAAAAAAAAAAATGAAGAATATAATAGTCACTTGCTATTAATTGATATTTCCAATTTTTAGTGGAAATGTCAATCTTTATGTTTTGGTGTTGAATGACATTTTTTACTTCTTGCTAGAATGAGCATTCATTTGGAAAAGCCTTTTCAACCTTAATTTGATCAACCAAACACCATAATGAATTTTTTTTTTAGAAAAGTCATTACATCTCATTCCCGCGTATAGATATGATCTAAATTAGCTTTGTTTAGGAGCCAACTTATTTAATTAATTTATGATTTTTTCTTTTATAATGTACGACTTATTTTGTGAGAACTCTTTTTTAAAATCTAATTGTTAAAGATATGTGTTGTGGTGCCGAAAAGCTAATTTTTTGGCACCACAAGATTAGAGATAAGTCAAACACGTGGAAAAAATAACTTGTAATAGCAGATTTGTAGTTTTATTTAAAAAAAATTAACTAAATGACATAGACGAATGAGAGTTTACCACATCACCCCGAGTAAAATACCCGGTTACCTGTCAAACCGGTCAACAAAACTTTTGTTGACCATCTTTATTTTTCACAAGTAACTTTGGTATTTATAATGGTAAAATTAAAATAAAATTTGGTAAATTTTAATAAATAACTAGTAAATGTTGAATATTACTACATTATTTTATAAACTTACCATTTTTAATTTGAAGCTTACTATTTTTATAATGAATATTTATATTCTATAAAATAGTAAATTTAGATGCAATAATGGTGAATTTCATGACAAAAAATAGTAATTTATTTTATAAAAATGGTAATGTGGTGAAAAATAAAACTTACTATTTAAAAAATAAATTTATCACATTAAATTTTAATTTTACCATTTTTATCTCTCTTTTAACCCATTGATAAAATGGTAATTTTAGTGACAAATTCGATAATTTGTTTTACATTATTTGTAACTTTTGTTAAACAATTAGAAACTTTTGTATAGAATAAATATCCAAATACAAACAAATTTTACCATTTTAGGTTGAATTTTAATATTTTGTAAATTGGTAAATTTTATAAATAAATTAATATTTTTTAAAAATAAAAGTATAGATTTTATGAACTAATTGGAGTTACTTTTTTTTAAAGTTAGTTGTGATGTACCGATTATACCCCTAGAATATTTTCATTGACTAACAAGTTTTTGGACGGAAGAATCTTAGATACCAATTATAAATTGTTTATGGATTTAATGTCCAGAATAAATCTTTTAGGACCTTACGCCTGAGTTATAAATTGTCTAGGATAATAATGTCCAATTTGCCAATTTTATATTTTATTCATTTTAGGTACCTATTTATTCATTAATTTCACATAGTCCCTTTATATTTAGCGTTGTGAATTGATTACCCTAAAATCCCTATAAAATATTATGTTGATCCCAACATAATTTATTTTTAACAAATTGACCCAGATAATGTTATAATTTGTAAACTGAACAATTTTTTATGATGTATATTTTTGAAATTATAAATTTACCCCCAAATTTTTTTATTTTATGGTAAAATTAAAATTAGTTCTTGTTAGATCACTAAGTATAATAACACCTAGTATAAACATTATGTGGTATATAATAATTAACACTAAATACTATAACAATAAATAGATTACTTGTTAATTCATCAAAAAAAAATTAGATAACTTATTAGTATAAAATTAGAACTTGTGTTTGTTATAATACAACGTACTGTAACGCATAGACTTATAAAACACTAGTTACAAAAAACGAATACGTGTAATATAAACAATGATCATCAATATTCTAAGTATTGTAGAGTTACTTAAACATTATGCATATTAAATTATTTGTTAACATATAACACATGTTAAAAGAAACAAAAATCTAAATACTATAATAATGATTATATTACTTGTTAGTATAAAATTAGAATTAATTTTTGTTACAACACATATTATTATTACAAAGAGTCTTACAAAAAACCGATTAAAAGAAAAATGAATTATTATAACAATTATATTCAATATACTAAGTAGTGTACAATTATTTAAACAAACATAGTATAGATTACTTGTAACGTTAAGACATACTTATAACGGTTCCATATTAGTAATAATCTGTTAATTAAATTTTTTCAAATATATATGATCTTAGTTAATTAATATTTTCTAATTTATATACTACTTAAAATATAGCTGAGGCATTTCTTTCTCTTTCTGACGTATTCTCAAAACCAATCATTTTTTTAATTTTAGAACAAGCTTCGTTCGTTATATCTATCTATTGTAATTCAAAAATTAAATGAAGGATATTATACTACTGTGATTTTGCACCATAGTTGGATTGAGTTCCAAAAAGAATTTTGTTCCATATTAAAAATTACAAGATATTAAAATTCAACCTAAAATGGTAAGATTTTTTTGCATTTGGATATTTAAATAGTGATTTTTATTCTTTACAAAATTTTATAATTGTTTAACAAATAATCTAAATAAAATTACCGAAGTTGTCACTAAACTTACCGTTTTATCAATGAGTTAAAAATGAGATAAAAATGGTAAAATTAGAATTTAATATGATAAATTTAATTTTTAAATAGTAAATTTTATTTTTCACCACATTTACCATTTTTATAAAATAAATTACTATTTTTCTCATGAAATTCACCATTTATTGCATCTAAATTTACTATTTTATAGAATATAAATATTCATTATAAAAATAGTAAGTTTCAAATTAAAAATGGTAAGATTACAAAATAAAGTAGTAATATTCAACATTTACTAGTTATTTAATAAAATTTACCACATTTTGTTATAATTTTACCATAACTATATCAAAATTACTTGTGAAAAAAAAAGTTGGTCAACAAAAGTTTGTTAACCGGTCACTTGACGGGGGTGACGTGGCTCACAGAGGAGGAAGATTAGAAGATCATGTAGGGGAATATAAGTGTCTCACACAAGAGAGAACAAAGTAAAGGAAATTAAAGTATGCCCCTTGTGTGAGGAGGGTATTGAACCAACGACCTCACGGTCCTGGGCAGGCCATAGCCCCACTGGGCTATGAACCTTTTGATGGTAACTATACACTTGTTATTATAAGAATTCAGGAAAAATATATTGTATTAAATGAATATTTTAATACGATTACAATGTATATATAATACAAGAGTCCTATACTAATAAAGAAGTTACTATCAACAATAGTTCTATATTAATAAGGAACTTATTAAAATGATAATCAAATCACATTCAAATATATAAAAGACTTCAGAATATATTTAAAAAAACACGTGACAACTCCAACAATTATGTCGGTCAGATAGAAAAATTGATGACTTTTTTTCTTATGCCAATGAGTTTAGGAATTTAATCGAATCTAGCCAAAATTACATCTTAGTCCTTCTAGAAATGGGATATTGTAAAGCCATCAACCAAATGTTCTATTTGCACATAGAACAAATTCCTAGACTGTTTTCTGCACTATTGTTCACAAATATTTAAAAGAACTATCGTTCATTCATTCTCAGCGGTAAAATTAAGAATTAACTGTCGAAATTGTATTCTACATGTGTAGAAAGAACATTGTTCTACAACACATTCGGACTAGTGGATCTAGAGGTGCCCCACTCCATATTCTTCTCTTAACTATCATAAAGGTGATATTGCGGCAATTTTTCCATTTTCTAGTTAAATATAAGAACTTATATAAAGAAAGGACGAAGACAAGGGGCGGGGTAGCAGTTGCTCCCGAGATTTTTAAAAATACTATTAGATATGGTAAATTTTATTTGTAGTTTGAAATATTTTATCAAATTCGCCTCCAACATTTTTTTGCAGTTTTTATATGCAGTATGCCAGTTTTTGCCCCTCCCAACGCCAAATTCTTGGTTTCGTCACTGATATAAAAACACCCTACCTATATAAGAACCTATATAAAGATCCTGCATCACGTAACAACTTTTTTCCTTTCATTCACACGAAATTTTCAATGACTTATTGGATGTAAGAATTTAACGGATGAATTTATGTAAGTAACTCCTCCAACAGAAGGAGGATTGCAAGTCAAGAGTTAAGACTATTGAAGTAATGAATTGGTATATTTCTGATATGGATGATAGTCATTAGATCATGTGGTTTAATAACTACAGATTGATGAGAAAAATAATTTTGTGGCTAATTCTGAACGATACTTAATTTTGCAATTTGAGTCTGTTATTCAACATCAAATATTATATGAGTTGTACTTCTAGTACAGTGCATGACATTATCATATGAAAGCGTGATTATCAACCCGATCTGTAGTAATTCAGGTTTACACTGTGTGATGAGAGCCTTTTTCTAAAATTCTGTACCCTTTAGTAATTTGGTCTTAGATAAAGTATGTTTGCGACATTAAAGCGGGATGAACGTTAACCTCGTCTCACATGAGATAAATTTGGAGATTCTTAATGATACATGAGTCATGTTTCGAGTTTGTGGACACGTTGCGTAATATATATCGTCAATTAGTGATAGAGTCTCATTATACCACTAACTTTTAATATACGTGTACTCTGAGTTGACAAAATCATCACCATGTACGTTGTACTGAAAACATTTCCGGTGTTGTAAGTATGGAAAAGAAGTGAAATATGATCAGGAGTTCTCTATAAATATCTAGTTGTCTTAGTTGTGCATTATACAGACAAACAATAGAAAGCCAATGTCTATTGGGTTTAACATGCATAGTGGGGAAATGAGTGAACTTTCAACGTATTAAGAAATTAAATTCCTTCCATAATTAAGTAATTTAAAAGAAATTTCTTATTTTTCATAGACATTAAAAGTCTTTGAAGAACCGATTAAACTTCACCTTCTAAGGAAATGATTTTCTGGGCCTAGATCAAATGTAGCTTTTCAAATGAACTTAAATAATATCATACAAATAATGTTTTAACTTCTGCCTGGATAAACATATAATCTTAGGAAAATTCTTTGACTTAGATAAGTCCTTTCCATAAGGGTACTTAATTTACTGTAAAATGATACCATAGTCGATAAGGAAAAATATTCACTCACAAGAGTCATTTAACCGACCATAAATTTATATAAAACAATTTATCAAATATACATATACGAGTCACAAGACATACTTTGACTTCTTTTAATAAAATAACAGAATAATTGTACTTCATATATTAGTTCAAAATTCATTACACTTTGATTGTGGTAATGTTGGAATCCTTAACTGGAGTTCGGTTGGTGAAACATATACCTTGTTGAAGCCATACAAATTCTTTAAGCCTTTACTTTAATTAAACTTTGGTTGGGTAAAGTTTGGAGACTCAATGAGTCATGAACTTAAGATCGATCGACTTTGGTGACTGAAACATTTACTGTACTGAAGCCACAAAAATTTCAATTATGAATGTGGTAATTGTTGGGATCCTTAATATAATGCTGAAGCCATAAACATATTTAATTTTTATCTTCATTAATCTTTAGCATAGGTAATTGTTGGGTTGACTCAATAAATATTTAACCTTTCAATCGGTGAAACAATTACCATACTGAAGTCACAAAAAGACTTTTAAAATATCTTTGTAATGAGGATTTAACTTTAATATGAACCGTAAGTATAAGAATAAGTTTTCCTTTTCTTTTTTAAACCAAACGTCACCGACCACCCTTTCCCATTATCTCACTCGATGGAAATCTTAGACGCTTGAGATCGTTCCTAAAATAGCCAATACTACTCCAACTTTTGGTCAAAGGGATAAAAAAATGTTGCCACTGGACTCTTAGATGCAGCAACTGAACAATCCAAAAATTGTTTTAGTTTTGACTAATTTCAATTTCAAATTAACAGTGGACTGAAGATTTTTTTTTGCAGAAGGATGGGGTTCACCAAATATAAATTGTTTCAGGATAAAACTTTTGAAAAACGTAGTTTTTGAACTATTCTTCTAAATCGTAAATTATTTTTAAACCCAGAATGCAAATTTGTCCCTAGAATTAATTCGTTGTCAAGTAAAATCACATCTTACTGATCCTATAAAATTTTAAATAATTAAACCATATATCCTTAGATGATCAGATTTCTTAGATAATAACAATTATTATTATTTATTTTCTTATTCCATGTACCCACCCGGTCTCACACTAGCGTTCAATCAACGATAATGAGACATGCTATGAGGAAGTCACGCTAGTTGAAATGGTCAACCATAAAGCTTGCACGTGCAACCGATCAATCCAAATTAATGCATACTTTCAGTCATAAATTGCTCACATTTTTATTAATTAAATGTTCAAAATAGTTGCTTTTGATTCTTGTTTTATTTGGAGAAAAAAAGTAGGGAATTTGTTGAAATTTGTGGGAAGTTGTTAGGATATTAGAAGTAGGATTTTATTTCAAATAATTGTTAGTAAATCTTTTCAAATTTGTCTTTTAGATTTTCGAAAGATATAAGTGTATTTTCTTATTCTCATATTTTTTCCTATTAGTTCCTTATAGGCTTTTCCTTAAAGACCAGTTTTCCATAGAAAAAGAAAGTCGAGACTATTACATAAGCTTTTCAATATTTAACTTTGGAATAGATTAGAACTGGATTCTCATATTTTCAAATAAGTTTAAAACCAGCTTCACTTATTTGTTCAAATGGGAATTATAATTGGTTAGAACTTATTTATTTTGAAATTATTAAATCAAGCTTATTTTTTATTTAGGAGAATATTTAGTTTTGGTAATTACTAGTTTGATTGTATTAGGTTTGCTCTAGTCAGATTATATTTCCTAGATATCTTAGAGATTGTAGGAGGGTTTTGACTCATATAAATAGGAGAGTTGTTTACCCATATTCTGTGTGCCTTTGAGTGTGGTCTAGAGTAGAATTGTGGTGTGGTTAGTATTATATATCCTTATGAATTTGAGAGTCGATGCATAAAATATTGTCTGCTCCTCTCCATAGTATTAGTGAGATTTGATATCTCTGTGTTCGTACTCCAAACACTTTCCACCAATATATATATATATATATATGTGTGTGTGTGTGTGTGTGTTTCCGCATTTAAATAAAAAGTCTATGGTATCAGAGCTTGGTAGAGCTAGTGTTATGTGATGAATCCCTATGTGACGGATCCTCGATTTTTGAGTTGTTCAGTTTTTGTCTTTGATGGCAAAACTGATTTTGATATTTAGCGAAAATTTAGGGAAATTTATTTCGTGAGTCTTTATTTATGAAAGATTATTGAGGAAGGTTTTGAAGAACCTCCCTCCAACCAACAATTGACGGATGAAGAGTGGAAGAAACGGTAGAAAAATGTGATGAAGAACCGAATGGTACTAGGTACCAAAGCGTTCGACTTTTAGTTGAGCCCGATCTTTCTCTAATTCTCGAACTAGTTTCAACGGAATATAATCAACGCAACGCTAAGGAAGGTTAATTATTGATGGAGGCTGAAACACCACAACAAGAGAAACTAAACTTGTTGATACAGTAACTCAAAGAATTAATGAATTCTTAAAAGAAATTCATACACGAGAAGCTAAGGAATAACCTTACCAAAATATCAATATATCTAACGTAAATATTAAGGGAGCCGAAATCACTCTTAAATAGAGAGATTTCGGTTACAATGAACCAATAAAAAAAGAGTCTTTTAAGAAGTAGGACTTTTTGAAAAGAACTTGTTATCAAGTAAACTACCTAAACAAGATAATAGACAACATGTCCTATTCCCATTGGTTATAGGCAGCAATAACAACTAACAAAGCTGAAAAATAACTAACTAGGTGAAGAGTCCTAATAGACGTGGGACTCTTAACAACTAGATAACCAACTATGGACCACATGTCCTTTATTATAGCAACTACTTGCTATACATGCCTAAATACTCTAAATAAAGTAAATAACAAAATATGGAAACTAATTAATGTCTAGCATAGACTTTAATTGTACAAAGACTAAAATGCCTTTTAATTTCGTCCCAATTATGGACAGATTGTTGGATCAGGTTGTGCGACTATTTCGGACACCAAGCTGCAGAATCTGATCTTGTGCTCTCATAGAAGTTGTAGATCTGCCTCTTATCTTTATTATGCAACTGGAATAAGGTCCATTGTATACATATATCGAAAGTTATGATCATTATATCAAACTGTCGCAAAGCTGTCCATGTAAGATTACTAAAATGCCCTTCTTAGTCTCTTTGCGTGATAGGGCCTAATTGTACACTTGTGAACTTGAGAGGCTTCCTTGTACTTTATATTCTATGTGTAGCTTAGCATACTCTTGGTACTTTAATATACGCACAATGCAACTAAGAAGATTAATAGAATGAGTGTAATAAACTTACTTTTCCATCTTAGCATCCAAGGTTTTCACTAAATGCTCTCGGTTTTGACTAAAAATAAATATGTTATCAAAGAAAGAATTCGGATGTCTATCTTTAAAAGTTATGTGATTAATATTTAGACTATCCGTATATATTCTAAAAGTCCCCTAATGCTTTAGTATCATATTTCCCGGGTTAATATAAGAATTTAAAGACTTAGTTACCTTCTTCTATGCAAGCATTAAATCATCTTGGTAATGAATTTTTTGATTTTTACTCGAAGATGGCATATACCTTTCACGATTTTGAAGGCTAATAAGTAACCTTCTCGGCAACTCCTTAGGGAAGGCTTCATGAAACTTCTGAAAAATAGCAAGACTAGATGTAGAAAAAGATGTTAGAGTAAAAAAAAGTGTTAGTAAAAAGGTTCCTTGCGGTTCCTTTCAAATCGAACAAAACAACAAGTTGTTTTGCTTGAATTGCCCTATCTACCTTTCCGAGATTAATGAATAAACACTATATTCTATCTTTTTGTGAGCTTCCTTTTTTCTCACTAAGCTCGCGGTTTTTGTATCCTTTTTTCCCTCGCATTTTACCTCATGGGTAAAATCACTCGTTTTTTTTTCTCTCTCGCTTTTTTTTCTCCTCTAAAACAGCCCTTTCGGCTTCTTCTTCACTTATCCATCATCCA
The DNA here is from genome assembly GCA_026122235.1 of Vinca minor. Lineage (NCBI taxonomy): Eukaryota > Viridiplantae > Streptophyta > Magnoliopsida > Gentianales > Apocynaceae > Vinca > Vinca minor. Next base: position 1,104,496 of record JAOCZM010000272.1, read on the forward strand.
ATTTTATCATTTGCCCCTACATTTAAAACATTCCCAAACAAAATTTGGAGTAGAATTTACCCTCGTATGGCCGAATTGGTTGGATTTTGTGACCTTACTGCCTCATACTGACCCGTGGCTGTTTTTGCACCATTTATGACCTCTTTACCCTTGCTGTAGCTCGGTAAAACAGTGGAAAATTTTGGGGACAGATTCGGTTTCTCCCCGGCTTGGAAAGTTTCCATTTTGGTCCTTGAACTCTTTCCTTTTTGCTTTCTTACAAAACGTTGTGTGATCACGGCTTTAATCTCATCCCATGTATCAAGTTCTCGTTGTCCAACTCAAACCCTTGTTTTGACTTCTCTATCCCACCAAATAGAAGCATATCCGCAAAATTCCATTGCTGCCAAGTTCACTTTCTTTTTCTCGGAATAATTATGGACAACAAAAACATGGTTAGCTTTACGAATCCAATCTAAAAACAATTCGGGATCATTTGTACCTTCGAAAGATGGAATCTTTGGCTTTATTGAACCAAGATTGTTGTCATAATGCTGATTTTGAAGCTTTAAGGCTTCCATTCGTCTTGCCATATCCACCATCATTGTATATAACATTCCGGATCAAAGGTTTCACCTTTCTTTGATGGAGATCCCTGAAAAGGCATATTTATAATGCAAGAAAAACACTCAAAAAACTTTAGATAGCAAAGAAAGATTCACTCTTTATTCCAACACCGCTCGTATAGAACTTCAAACACTAGATTAAAGAATGGGTTCCTAACTTGTTGCGTTGACACAAAGCTGAAAAAATAAGGAAATAAATCCTATCTTTGACCTAAACGAAAAGCTTTAGAAAGAAAAAGATATCGAAGGCACGGTAGCCCAGTGGGTAACATCCACTGCCTGAGACCGAGAGGTCCAGGTTCGATACCCACCTCACACAAGGGGAATGATTTAATTGTCATTTCTTTGGGTTCCCTTGTGTGAGGTCTTATACTCCCCTCACGGGGCACCCGCTCAACGGGACTTATACGCCACCCGCTCAACGGGACTTCTACTACTACCCTCACGGGGACACCCGCTCAACGGGACTTCTACTACTCCCTCACGGGGACATCCCCGCCCTCAACGGGACACCCGCTCACTCGGGACTTCTACGACTCCTCCTCTGGAGAGGTCTAATAATATAATTGTAATAAACTAGACCATACTTAAAAATGGTTTAGTTTTAAAAAAAAAAGAAAAAAAGAAAAAAAAATGAAGAAACGAAATCCTAATCGAGAATGGAAACCGGTTCTTGATGATCTTGATCTTCTTGATTTTCTTGATGTTCTTGATTCGGATGAACAGTAATCGTGAACAGTACCTGAATTTTCCCTTGACCTTGGCCGAATGGTATCAAGTATTCAGGCTCTAACGCTTTCAACACTTCATGTATTTGATTATTTAATACGGCTCAAAACAAAAGGTGGAACGTTTGCCAATTCTTGGACGAGGCTCTAACACTTTCGTTTGCAAGAAGTTTGCTAATGGCTTTATAGTTCTCTATTCTAATCTATACTTGGCTGCCAATTTCTTTACACCAAGAGGCTTTTGAATCGGCTGTTTTTTTTTAATATATATATGCCGTGAGTTTTTTTTTTTGTCAAGCTAGCAAACAAGAAAAAAAAATTGCTTAGGGTACACTGGGAATTGAGAAGAACCTTTTGCTCTGATACCACCAGATGAAGAACCGAATGGTACTAGGTACCAAAGAGTTCGAATTTTAGTTGAGCCTGGTCTTTCTCTAATTCTCGAACTAGTTTCTTGGGAATATAATCAATGCATGCAACGCTAAGAAAGATTAGTTATAGATGGAGGCTGAAACACCACAACAAGAGAAACTAAACTTGTTGATACAGTAACTCAAAGAATGAAAGAATTCTTAAAAGAAATTCATTCACGAGAAGCTAAGGAATAACCTTACCAAAATATCAATATATCTAACGTAAATATTAAGGGAGCCGAAATCACTCTTAAATAGAGATATTTTGGTTACAATGAACCAATAAAAGAAGAGTCCTTGAAGAAGTAGGACTCTTGGAAAACAACTTGCTATCAAGTAAACTACCTAAACAAGATAATAGACAAACATGTCCCTATTCTCTTGGTTATAGACGGCAATAACAACTAACAAATCTGAAAAATAACTAACTAGGTGAAGAGTCCTAATAGATGTGGGACTCTTAATAACTAGATAACCAACTATGGACCACATATCCTTTATTATAGCAACTACTTGCTATACACACCTAAATACTCTAAATAAAGTAAATAATAAAGTTGGAAAATAATTAAAGTCTAGCATAGACTTTAATTGTACAAAGACTAAAATGCCCTTTAAGTTTGTCCTAATTTTGGATCAGGTTGTGCGACGGTTTCGGACACCAAGCTGGCAGAATCTGATCTTGTGCTCTCATAGAAGTTGTAGATCTGCCTCTTATCTTTATTATGCATCTGGAATAAGGTCCATTGGATACATATATCGAAAGTTATGATCATTATACCAAACTGTCGCAAAGTTGCCCATCAGCTAGTAAGATTACTAAAATGACCCTTCTTAGCCTCTTTGCTTGATAGGGCCTAATTGAACACTTGTGAACTTGAGAGGCTGCCATGTACTTTATAATCTATGTGTAACTTAGCATCCTCTTTGTACTTTAATATACGAACCAATGATGTAGTTATCCGCTTCATTTCCTCATTTCTAAGCCTCGTCATTGGTCTATGTATGTGATCCCTTGAATATGGGGAGCCTCGAGGTTGGTACCGTATCAAAATGTCTTTGTAAGACACCAACTCGGTATTAAGGTAGCATTAGATGTTGCAAGAAAATTCGTCAAAATTGAATCCGCAAAGGATATTTGGACTAATTTGATTACTCATTATGGAGGTAATATTTCTTTTACAGATATTGTTGGAAAAGAGAAAATTGAAAAAGATGAAAGTTTTAGATTTCAACAAGTTGATGAGAAAATTATTATTGATGAGGAGAAGATTAAAATTTTATTTCCCCAAGAAGAAAAATATTTTTGATAAAATAATTGAAGATGAAGTTGAATATCTTGATTTGGATAATTCTTCTATTGGTAGTTCTTTAGTTGAGTTGAAAGAAAATATTGATTTGGATGAGTGTGAAAATAATAATTTGATAAATTTTTATCAAGATAATATTGTTGTAGCTTATTTGTTGAGTGCTACAATTGATGATGAATTGTTGATTCAAAATTCTTCACATTTTATTTATTCTTTAGATAATTGTGAAATTATTGGAGTTCAAAATTTCTTTGAAAGAAAAGAAGAGGAAGGAAAAGATTTCGAGAAAAACTTTCAAGAGAAAGTTGAGTACATATATTTGGAGAACTCTGGTTCGATTGATTTAGAAAATATAGATTTATCTAAAATCTTTTTAATTGTTTCGAAAAAAAACATTGAAAATATAGGTTTTGAGTGATTGTGGAATTTTTAATTCAATAAGTCCATTATGTTCGGATGAGGAAAAAGATGAGAAGATGAACATGGTGGATTTATAAGTTATTGAAAATCAAAAGAAAAATTATTTCTTTGAATTTGATAGTCAATATCATCTCAATAAAGATTTTGTTGGAGTCGAAAATTTCTTCTCACAGAACAAAATTGACATTTTGAAGAGTTATTCTAAAAGTGAATTTGAATGAGTGAACATGGATAAGTTCTTCAATAAGGAGGAGTTAATAATACAGTTGGTTGCAATGTACAAGATTTGGTTGTCTCCTCATGTGAAGAAGAATGTTAATTATAAATTGTTATTGCACAGATTGTTTACTGCGAAAGAAATTGCAATGGAGATTATTGATCGTGATGGAATTGGACCGAATTTATTGCCGAGATTGATTTAAGGGAGGCATTGTTGGAATTATTAAATCAATCTTATTATTATTTAGGAGAATATTTAGTTTTGGTAATTACTAATTTAATTGTATTAGGTTTGCTTTAGTAGTTTCTTAGTCAGATTATATTTCCTAGATGTGTTAGAGATTCTAGGAGGGTTTTGACTCCTATAAATAGGAGAGATGTTTACTTATTCTGTGTGGTTTTGAGTGTGGTTTGGAGTAGAATTGTGGTGTGGTTAGGATTATAGATCCTTATGAATTTGAGAGTTGATGTGAGATTTGATATCTATGTACTCGTACTCCATACACTCTCCACCAAAATATTTATTAAATATAAGAAAAAGTCTGGTACTGAGTCCTTTCATTATGACACCATATACACAGGTGTTCTGAAAATAAGAACATGTGTTCATTTTAAATCAATCTTAGCCGTCGAAAGTTTAATCCAATGAATGAGAATCTATTTCGCACGTGCAGAACAAAACTTGTTCAGCATAGGAGCTGTGATGCTTGAGGCAGGATAATCATCAGACCGCCCGAAATAACAAAATTGGCGGCTGAAATTGTTCTATTCAAATAAGGAAACAATAGACAAACAAAGAAGAACTGCCGGTCAGATTATTCTTGGAAGTCTTTAAAGTAATAATTGTCTCACGTTAATTCACACGACGAGTTCGTTGTCATCCATTGGGATTCACTACGACTAATCCATTGAGATCAAATGTGTGACCAGTTAAATTAAAATCACTATAGGTATGCACTATTGTCATTACATCAACTTTTCTTTTGTCTTGTTTTTACTACATGGGGGAGAGCTTATAAATTCCATCTTTGCTTTCCCAAGTTCAAACCAGGTTGAAACTTCCAAGATATCAAGAAGCATCCTCAAAGAGCAATATTCTTTCAATCCATAACACACTAGTTATCATTACTTTCTTCAACATCACCTCATGGAGCTAATCTTTCTCTTATGTGCTTTCTTCCTCTTCTGTTTATGGTGGCCTAATCCATCATAAGCTAAGGGATTTGGCCAAAAAATATGGACCTCTTATGCACATAGAGTTTGGCGAAGTTTTAACCATTGTTGTCACTTCTCCAGAAGCACATAGAGTTTGGCCAAAAAATATGTACCTCTTATGCACATAGAGTTTGGCGAAGTTTTAACCATTGTTTTCACTTCTCCAGAAGTAGCAAAAGGAATTTATATGAATAGAAGAGCCTCACAAAGTAGGCAAATTAGAAGACCGGCAGGCCGGTTGCCCCATGGGGGGTGGGGAGAATATAAGTGCCTCACAGAGGAGGTAGATTAGAAGACCGGCAGGCCGGTTGCCCCATGAGTGGGAATATAAGTGCCTCACAGAGGAGGAAGATTAGAAGACCCATGTAGGGGAATATATGTGCCTCACACAAGAGAGAACCCAAGTAAGCATGCCCTTTGTGGAGACAAGTGGAGATTTTGGAAGTTTATTGACTCACAATAATATTAAAGCTGTCCTATTTGTAACTTTACTCAAAATCCTAATGCAAATTACAATTTTTCTTAAATTTATTTCTCATACATCAAGCTTATTATTATTCTATCTACGTCTTTTTTACGTTACGACATTTAGGGCACTCCTTTTATTTCCGGACATTTTCAGTCCTGGGAGTGAGACATCGTCCACAACTCTAGAATGGGCAATCTCTGAAACGATGAAGAACCCAAGAATACTTAAAAGGGCACAAGATGAGGTGAGAAATGTGTTTGATGAGAGAGGAAATGTTGATGAATCGAGAATCGATGAAATAAAATACCTACGAGCCATCGTGAAAGAAACATTAAGGTTACATCTTGCTGCACCTCTTTTACTTCCAAGAGAATGCAGTCAACAATGCAAAATTAATGGATATGACATACCTGTCAAGGAAAGAATTATTGTGAATGCGTGGGCGATTGCCAAAGAACCCAAGTTCTGGATTGAAGTTGAAAAATTCAACCCTCAAAGATTTATGGACTCTGGTGTCGATTATAGAGGAAATAATTTTGAATATATCCCCTTTGGTGCTATGCCTAACATTTTGTTGTCGTTTGCCTAGTTGTTATTCCATTTTGATTGGGAAACGTCCCGGTGAATTGCAACTCGAGGATTTGGACATGACCGAAAGCATGGGTATAACAGTTAGGACAAAAAAGATCTAAATCTGATTCCAGTACTTAATCAACGTTCTTATTTGAAAAGAAAGGTCTAGATGGAATTGTGTTGCATGCTAATGTTTACTGTCAGTGTTTCATAATAATTAACCAGTCTGTTGATATCAGCAAATAGGTTAGGGTCTTCCCTAATAACCCCTATGGCGTTTGTGGTATTTCATTGTTTTTCCCAAATAATCTATGGCACGCATCACGCGTAGTGTTTGTATTCCACATTTACTAGTTCTATCCAATTACTTTTTATCACATGTTATGCAATTCTTTGCAAAAAAAATACTCGAGGCCTAAAAAAATTGCAAATGGACTTCAAAACGTTTATAACGTTTAACTTTCCATTATGTAACTTGTTATACACAACTGAGAACTCATTTCAACAAGATTAACCGACATCTTTGCAATGGAAGTGTTGAAATAGCAATTCAAACACTCTTTTTAGGAGAAATATTTTGACATTATTTGCCCAAAACAGTGAAAACCTGGTGTACAAACTTCTACATAAAGTTTTGCTTATTAAGAATTTTCACTAATTTACAAGATCAAGACTACATATTCTATCATATATAGGAAAATGCCCCCAATAGATAGACTAATTAAAATACAACTCAATCGAATTTTGCATGTGAAAAATACAAGGGAGACGACTTTTCTCACTAATAGAAGTCAATTTTATTATTTGAACAGCCACAAATTGTAGCCGGCGAGCAAAACTACATTGTTATTCACTGAAGTGCATCAAACACCTTTTGGTAGTCTATTACACCCTATCCCACTATAATTACCGATAACTTAATAGTTAAATTTTGCACTATAAAATTGTAGTAAATAGGTATAATGATGTAAACGAGAGTTTGGATATTCTATTACAATATTACAAGAGCCATAGTAAAAAGAGGAATCCTAAGGAGAATTTGCGAAGTTTTAATCACGAAAGATTTCTGGACTGCGATGTTGATTATTGAGGAAATGATTTTGAATATATCCCGTTTGGTGTTGGAAGAAGAATTTGCCCCGATATACCATATGCTATGCCTAACATTTTTTTGTCGTTTGCCCAGCTGTTATTCCATTTTAATTGGAAACGTCCTTGTGAATTGCAACTCGAGGATTTGGACATGACCGAAAGCATGGGTATAACAGTTAGGACAAAAAATGATCTAAATCTAGTTCCGTTACTTAATCAACGTTCTTATTTGAAAAGAAAGGTCTAGATGAAATTGTTTTGTATACTAATGTTTACTATCTGTGTTTCATAATAACCATTCTGTTGATATCAGCGAATGGGTTGTGGTCTTCTCTAATAACCTTTACCGCGTTGGTGGTTTTTCATTTGTTTTTCCAAATGATCTATGGCGCGCATCACACGTAGAGTCTGTTTTACACATTTACTAGTTCCATCCAATTACTTTTTAACACATGTTCTGCAATTCTATGCGGAAAAAATATTCGAGGTTTTAAAAAATTACAAACCGACTTCAAAACGTTTAATAACGGTTAACTTTCCATTATGTAACTTGTTATACACAGGATTAACCTACATCTTTGTCATGGAACTGTTGAAACAGCAATTCAAACACATTTTTTAGGAGACGAATATTGATATTATTTTTCCAAAACGATGAAACCTTTTGTACAAACTTCTACATAAAGTTTGACTTCTTAAGAAATTTCCCTTATTTACAAGATCTAGACTACCTATTACATCAAATACATGAAAATGCATCGCAAATGGACTAATTAGAATACAACTCAACCGAATGTTGCACGTGGAAATACAAGGGAGACGACTTTACTCAAATTATAATTAATAATATAACTTAATAACTAAGTTTCGCACTATGAAATTGTAGTGAATAGGTATAATGACGTAAACATAACGAGAGTTTGGATCTTCTATTACATTATTATATTCTTATTACATATCTTTTCATAAAATTTAAATAGAAGAATATAAGACAGGTGAAAATTTGATCCACATGCCTAAATACACTAGTACAGTGATATTTTTACGGTTTGGGATAATGTGTCTAACTTTCTATCTTATTCGCTTCAGAAAATTTAAAAAGTTAATACGTTGCGCCAATATCTTCACATGGGGATAGGATCAACAAGTATTAAGGTCACCATTTCCTTCATCTCCTCTGTGGAATGTGAATACAAATCTTTATCTTGGTATAAGAGATGCATCATTCTTGCTAAGTTAACAATTTTCTCAAGGATTGTCATCGGTACTGCATTTGGGTGAAGGCACTCACTACTTATGTCTTTCCATGCATTTTCCACTTGTATTCTAATCTCTATGACCGCCTCTTCTTCTGAAACTCCGTATTGATTCATATAACATTCCACAGCAGAGGCTATATGTCCTCTTTGTTGCTCAAACTGAAAAAAAAAACACGTATCATGCTAAAAAAGGATATTGAGACAACATTTTTGAGCGAGAATTGGGAGACGAAATCTAATATTTAGAAGAATGTTAATTTCTGGGGAAAAAAGAATTTTTTCTACCCTACATTCCGTAATATAAGTCGTTTAAAATATGAAGCGAAAATTAATAAAACAAAAAATAAGGTGTTTTTTTTTATTATCAATATATAAATATTACTCTCTCAAATAGAATTAGTGGTATAAAAGAGTTGTATAATTAAGAGTGTATTATTGATATTTTGACTAACAAACTATCTTTTTTTTTATACTTCCTTATGGAATGGAGGTAGTATATCTTTTGGTTAATACTTTAGGTAGATTTTTATAGTTTATGATTCATACAAAGGATCCACAGTGACAAATCTGACATTTTAAAGACAGTAAAAAAGTTGAATTTATTAATTACCTCATGGCCACCCATGTCGTCCATCAATCGGGCAATTATGGATGTTGTCCTAACAATAAGTGGTTCATTCGTCACCCAGTCAAGGGTTTCCTTCGTTGCTAATTCCCCCATACCGATTATTGCAGTTGTTGATACCACCATATACCCTAATGACACAACTGCAGTTTCCATGTATTCACCAAATTGTGGAACATAGCCTTTGCTGAACCATTTTGCCTCTTCATAATAATGCCTTGCTAGTTTCTTAAACTGAAAAAAAAGGGTTATTGTAAAGGTTTTTTAAATAGAAATGTACATGGCACTAAATAGTCCGGTTCTGGTGAGGGAAACTATATTAACAGCACTGTGCTGGACTAATATTGACCGTCGTGTCCTTTGATTCGACAGTTGAAATATCTATTAAGAAAGAATTAAGCGATTGATTGTCCTTTAACATATTCAACATGGTACTGGCAGAATACTTGAATAAATATATACTCGAGGCATTGTTTGGTTTTCAAAGGGGTATGGTAAAGATAAAAAAACATAAATTAATTTCATATGTGATATTTAAGATCTTACATCTTCTTTTATATAGGTAACAAGATGTTCTTTTCTTTCCTTGCCTAGCTCTACTTCCATTTCAGAGTAGATGTCCAGTAGCGCCTCATACCAATGTTTCATGCTTGATGACAGTCCATCTAAGGCTTTACTATTTGTCCTGTTAATCAAAGATATGTTAATCAACTCCATGTTGGGGTTGCCAATAAATTCACAAAATATAGAGAGTACAAGAAATAAAAATAACAGCCAAGAATATAAAAAGTTAACGCCATCTAATCTCTTTATAAACCTACATTTACAATTCTTTGAGGAAAAACTCCACTAAGTAATTCGTACGACCAAATTACAAACCCCCTAAAATAAAGATTAAAAACCCTTACACAACCCATCTCACCACCTAACCTTGAAAGTACTAGTTTTAAGGAGTTCCTCCTAATTATTTTAATTCTTTTAATTTCCCAAATTGTAACTGAAAGAGAATAAGAAAATCTATTCCAATTGGAATTTTAGAGAAGTAATACTCATAACACTCCATAATTAATGGGGAAGATAGATGGAACTTGGAAAAATTATGTCATGGATCTCTCCTCACACATTTTTTTTTCCTCACACGTAATCTTGTTGTTTACAATTTACCGTTAAAAATATATTATTGTGTTAGTTACGTTTACCTCCCTTAAAGTTTGTCCAAACTCCAAATAGTCCCTCGAGGTTCATACAAACTACATTATTCGCCTTTGGCTGAAGATACTAGTCCATATTTGCTCAAACTGTTAAAAAGCTAAAGGACATTTCTATCTTTAAAATTCTTAGTGCCCAAAATTACCCTAAACTAATTAATTATTTTTTTGCTTAATTATCTAATGACATTTTATTCTCAAAACACGTTAAACAAATTTGAGGGATTTAAGACAATTCTTCAAACTAACCCAACCCTAATCTTAATTTGGCCAACAATCTGCAACATGATTACATACAAACAAAACAAAAACTCAAGACACTCAACCCTAAATAATTAGAAAAATTCACTGTCTCGATCTCGAATATGTAACGACATATAAAACTGTGAATCCTGAAGTCCTTAGAACAGGTTCATGACAAAACTATTCTTAAAAATTGGATGAAAGGATACCTAATAATAGCATCCGTGAAGAGAGTGAGTTCATCAATTGTTCCATATGCATCATACGTATCATCCAGAATAGTAATTATGATACCTACTTTAAAGAGAAATTTCCTAGCCAGACGATATTTGGGCTCGGAGTAAACCCCCACTGCCCAAAAATACGTCTCGACCAGCCTATCTCTTGCATAAGGAAACCTTGTTTCAGCCTCCAGGTTCTTCCACCACCTAAAATCAAGATATAGATTAATGTTGTAAAAGTAAAGGCACCATTTCAAGCAGGGGGTAGATTTAGCATTCATGTATTTAGAAGACGAGTTTAAAGTTTCAAAAATTTTACGCGAGTAACTTATTTTATATTTCAAAGATTTCTATTTCAATGTTTTCTTGCCACGCCAGTGCCCATAGGTTCTATACGCGGCTAATGGGCTGAAACCACCTACAAATCGTGACCGACTACTTGGCAACTAATTCCAGTGTATGTGTCAAAATGAGTATATTTAATCCACAATGAGTAATTAATTAGGTTCATACTTATATGTCATTTAGTAACTTCATACATTTCAAACGTGAGACAAGTATCACAATTCTATTTATGAACTTACTCTGTCAACTCGCAAAGCTCCTTCTGATGCATTTGCTGCAACATGTTGAAGTTCAGTTTAGCAAACCTCAGTAGCAATTCACTGTGCAATTTATCTTTTCCATAGGTAGGAATGTATCTTCTTGCAGCAACCCACGGAACCATTTTTCGAATCGGTAGCTTTAGGGTTTGAAGGAGAGCTTCTGTTTCTTTAGCATCATTTATTGTGGGTAGAAACGATTGCAGATGAGAGATAGTAAATGTAAGGGCTTCCTCCAATATATTCTCTCCATGCACTCTGAAATGTGCTGCTTCATACAAACTAAGGAGTCCCCTTAGGTTGCTGCTAAGAGATTTCATGAAGTTTCCTTCATGGTCCTTGAATTTTCTAAAAATGCCTGATTTAGAGGGGGGAAAACAAAGGAATATAAATGTTTTGATGTGATCATAACTTACTTTTTTCAAAGGATACAAAAAAAAAAAGATTAAAGTTTCTCTGCAAGGCTTGAAGTTCCATTTATGTGCCATTTATATATATATATATATATATCATTTGTAATCTTATATAATCTTTATATCTAAAAATAATAATAATGAGACATTTCAAATGTAGGAATTGGTATTGCAACTTTACGTAACAATTTTAGTACTGAATTTGTCATCATCGCGCATATTAATATAAATTAAGTTACTCTATATATTAGTATAATTTTTCTATTTCCTTAGTCTTCTCCCATTTCTAATAAGAGTTTTGATATTTGATATTTTTAATCCACCATGTATTGTATAGCCTGCTTGATGTGAAATAACATATGTCGAGGGCATGTTAGAAAAACGCTTTTACCAAACGTCAAGACATGGCGAAGGTGGGGTGGAACGGTCTGTTTGCCTCGGGGCATATATTTACGTGTAGATTCGGTACTCACCTTGGGAGACTGGGTATCCATGCTGCCTCAGCAAGCGAAAACGAAGAGAAACAACATGAAGATCATTATCTTCTTCGTCCACAACATCGTTATATATTTCTGTTAATAATTCTTCGATCTCTTTTTCAAAATTATAAGCCAAACCTAAACGTTGAATGGCATCAATCAAGTCTAGCTTTGAACAATTGTTGTCATAAGTTGTGATCAGAATATTTCGTACTTCTTCTGTGAGTCGTTCATGTTCAGCTTCATCTGTTTGGCTATCGATTTCCTGTGCAGAAATTTCATGCAATAATAATGACAAATTTTAATCCAAAACTTTCATTACATGTTGCGAAAATTAAGGAAGCAAACAACAAGACTTTCCAAATTAATTGTCGCTTAAGAGATATATATGTATCCAAATTAATTGTCATTTACATGTCTTTTATTAGGTGTCAACCATTTATTCTAATTATACCTTCAATATATCTTTTATTGGAAAAGTTAAAGAGAGAGTATTATTAGAATTGTAGTAGAAATATTACTATTTTTTGAGTTCTTTAATTTTTTCAAAGTGTCTTAAACGCCATATATTGAGGAATGGAGAGGGTACTTTATTAGTTAAAATACAAATATTATTATCTTAAATATAACTTGTATACCACTAATTTTATTTAAGAGAGTAATATTGATATTTTGATTAAAAAATCATCTTGATTTTTACTTCCTTAATTTCGCAAAGAACGTCTTATATTAAGAAATGGAGGTAGTAAAAAATTAGAATTAACTTTTTTTTTTTTTTTTTAAAAAACTAGACCATTTAGAATTAACTTATCAAAGCAAACCATTGAAGATATTTTACCGTTCTATCTGATGAATAGGCAAGGAAAAAATCACCCCAGATTGTCGGATGGTAATTCGCTGTTCGACGTCCAACTTCCTCAATTGTATGTTGGCATTTGGAAGAACTTGCAAGAATATTCATGTTTTCTAGATGTTTTGTGTGTCTGTATAAAGTATAACTAATCCAATCGGTTATTTATAGAGGGAAATGTTTCTACCATAACCATTCTAATAGGTCATTTTCATTGATGTAATGCAATTGAAAGCCACAATAGGAGTCAAAGAAGGCTAATAATAGTAGGCCTAATTTTGATTTTTGAGAAAACTAATATATATATATCAACTATTTATACTTTTTTATAAATAGCTTTAACAAAAAAATATAGCATTGTTAGCTCAAATTATTTACTGGTCTGCTGTTTGTGTCAAATTAAAGAATCAGGACACTTTTCAGGCAAAAGACAACACATGCCATTGGACTTGAGGGTATAATTGTCCCCAAAATAATCGTATTTAAAATACAGAGAAAACTGTTATATATATACATCAACTATTTCTACTTTTCTATAAATAGGTTCAACAAAAATATATAGCATTTTTAGCTCAAACTATTTACGGGTCTGCTGCTTGTATCAAATTAAGGAATCAGGACACTTTTCATGCCAAAGACAGCACATGCCATCAGACTTGAGGGTATAATTGTCCAAAAAAATTCGTATTTAAAATATAAAAAAAATAAACTAACTACTCTTCTTCTCCAAAGAGACCTGCCCCCCTCTCTCACAATGTCGCCGTCCACCATCACCATAACCAGCACCAATCTCCCCCATCCCACATCACCAATCCCTTAATTTGTTTCAACATCGTTGTTCGATGCTCTTGTTTCTCAAAAGAATGTTAAATCCCCCTAATTTACTAAGCCCCAACTTTCCCTTCAATTGTCTGACAAATTAGGGTTAGGGTTTTTATCTTACTTCTGCAAAACCCTTCAATTGTCGGGTCTGCTATTTGTGTCAAATTAAGGAATCAGCCCAATTTTCAAACCAAAGACAGCACGTGCAAAACACATGCCATCGGACTTGAGGGTATAATTGTCCCTAAAAAAATTCGTATTTACAATAATAAAAAAATCTAACTACTCTTCTTCTCCAAAGAGACCCGCCCCGCCCCCCTTCTCTTACCATGTCGCCGCCCATTATGTATCCCGTTTATTGTCCCCGAATAAATATTTGTCACGTGTTCACTTTACCTCTATTTGTTTCACTATTTATTTTGGGTTATAAAATTATTTTAATTAATATGTGTCAATTTTTTATTAGTGAAAATATGTAATGGGATACCGAATAGGGTCGGAAGATTCCTAGTCGTCTTATACACCCCAAAAAATGAAATGAATTCTGAGATCTAAATTGTATGTGGTTATAATTACATACGGATAGTCGGTATCAACCGGCATACTAAAAAAATATGAACATTCACAGGTCTCTTATCAATAAATATCAATGCTTTTAGTGTACTCAATTAAAATTCATTTATGATACTCGTGCATAGGAAAATAAGTCAATAAAAATGTACAACAATAATTTGTTTCTGGCGCCTTGGGTGGATGTTCCTGGGGAAATTTTTATTTATTCCATTGGTAAAAATAAATCTGATTTTGAATTTTATATATATATATATATATATATATATACACACACTTGAGAGTTAGGGATTTTAGTTAATTGATTAAATTTTACCAACCTATAACTACCCTTTAAGATATTCACATTTTTGTTTCTAAATGTCACTTCTATCCACTATTGTCTCCTACCCTATATAGTTATCCCAAATGTCACTCATTTTAGAGATAATTGTATATTTTGGTCCCTAATGTTAGCTCAATTGAATTTTTTGATTCCCGTATATTTGTTTTCCAGCTTTCTTAGCCCCAATGAATTTTTGGGCAAAATATTTGAATCTTCCGTCCACTTTATCAATTTTTCTATTAAAATAAAGCATGTGATAAGCACATGACCAATCTTTAAAAGTAAAATAGTCAAAATAAAGTAAACAAAAAATTAATGGAATTTTTTTAAAAAGGGAAAATTAAGAAAAAAAAAAATCCACCACACCACCATTGTCTTCTTCCTCACCGTCATCACCTATCGAAATCCAATTTCCTCTCCATCTTCTTCTTCCTACTCATCGCCTCTCAAAAACCAACAATGTAATTCCCACAAAAAAACACTCAAATCCAATATTTAAATACGAAACTTGAACAGAAGAAAGGAAACAATAAATATAATATTTTGAATGCAAAAGCTACATAATCAATAGGCAAAACATAAAAGATACATTTAAATGAACAAAAAATCATCAATAAAAAATAAGAAACGAGGAATTACTTTAAGAACTTATTCTTCTTCTTATGTAACAACTGCACCATTACTAAGATCTGAGGAATTGTTTCCAGATCAATGTATTACAATGAGGAATTGTTTTCTATCTAAGGGAAATGTATTCAAGAAATTTCAAAACTCATCACCATTCATCATCTCAATCAAAACCCACAACCAAACTCATTGTAATCCATTACTAAACACATACGATAAAAGTCCATTAGTATAAAATAACATATTGGTTCATGAATTCTTTGAGGAAATTAATAGCCGTGGATAGAAATTGAATTTGGTTCACGAAATCTAAATTTCCTGAAGCGAATTCTTCGGACTGGGCAGTGACGAATTCTTTGATATTGATAGAAGTGGGGATAAAGTTTGAGTTGGGGTTGGGGTTAAGGCAAAACAACTTAGGTGACGGAGAGGAAGAGATAGAATGGAGATGAAAGAGGAATATTGAAATAAAAAATATTGGAATAAGAAAAGGGAAAATTAATGGAAAATTATTTAGTTCCTTATTTTATCCTTAAAAATAGGTTGTGCCTATCACATGCTTCATTTTAACAAAAACAACTGACATAAGTGGAATGAATCGTCAAATATTTTTCCGGAAAATTCATTAGGGACTAAAAAGGTTTAAAAATTACATGGGGACTAAATATCCAATTGAGAAAACATTATAGACCAAAATATATAATTAGTCCTCTATATTTTAGTTGTTCATCAACAATCCTAATAACCCACAAAAGGGGAAATATTCGGAGGCAGAACCCCTTATCTCCTCTAACCACCCACCTATTTGAAAGGACCCTTAACCGTTCGCTTTTAAATCGAGATATGTGCATGAGTGACAAATATTTAAGGGATAGAACAAACAGTATGCAAACCCTTGAACATATGCTCATTATATTTCAGTATTATAGAGATCTCTACTCTCATCACTTCAAGCCTTAGCTACTCATCTATGCCACTTGGAGTCAATCCCATTAAAAAATAATTGTATTTATCCTTTCTCTACCCTTAAATTATTTTTGATAGATTCAAGTTAAACTTAGAGAACATGTGTGATTCTAATTAAAATACTCTCAATAAATGTTAAGGTATTTAAGTATTTTATATTTGTAATTGCATGATATTTAAAAAATAAAATCTTGATTGCTGCATTTTCTAAATTGGGACAACTGAAATGTTAGAGAGGGAGTGTCAAATAGATCACGAGGTTAACATATCAAATTTAGGGCTTTCGATCATCTATGTTTTTATTTTCTCTCCTACCGCTAATTGGCTTTCCTTTCCAACATCTGTAGTTTGAGAACCATAAGTAGTGGTTCAATTATGGTGTTGAACACAAAGAAATAGTATATATCTAATTTTTTTGAATATCAGATAAAATATTCTCCGGTTCGTATTTATTTAAAGTGAACAGGTATATACTATGATTTTTTAACAATTGTTGTGTTAAATATGTGGTACATGTCTTACACAGATGTTTATCATGAGAGAACACATATTATATACAGTGGCGGCTATGAGGGTGTGCGAGGTGAGGGACCGACAGGGCCCCCAAAAATCCGGGGTCCTAATTTTTTAGGCCAATTGGTGTATTTAGTCCTAAAACAATTTTCGTTTGCAGACAAAGTCCCTGATGATTGTTTGCAGCTTTTTAGGTCCCCATTCAAATTTCGGGCCAGTGAATTGGTCCTTCCGTCATTTTTTTGAAAAATTTATCGTCCGTTAATAAAAGTTGGTCAAGTATACAAGGGTAAAATAGGAACTTCACATATTTGTTTAGATAATTGATACTACATGAACTCAATTGTAAAGATTCATAAACATAAATACCTAATTATAAAAAATAAAAATAAAAAAAACCCATCCCCTTTCCCTCCTTCCCCAACGTCGGCCGGCCCACCCATTCCCAACTTTTCCGGCGATGGCAATGCCAAAATAAGAGATGAAATCACTTCACTAGCAATGATATACACTCAAACCAAGAGAAATAAGAGATGGCAAAGCCAAAATTCAATCATAAGAACCAAAATGAAAACGAAACCATTAAAGAATTCCAAGAATCAAGATTTCTAATGACATCTCCAAAAACCCATTATTCTTAACAACTAAGAGCTACTACATTTGGATGATGATGGAAATATGATTAAGATACGTGTGCTACTACAATGGATTGCTGCCTAGTGGTGAAGGGATTTAGGGTGTGATGGTTCCTCCACCAAGGAGAAAGAATTGGACCGAGGCGGAAGAGAGGACACTGATTGATGAGTTTGGGGAAGAGGATGCCGGCTGACGGTCACCGGAGATTTCTTCAATGGACTGTGGCGGCATGGAGGGGTGATGGAGAAGATGAGATTTAGGGTTTATTATTTACAATTAGGTATTTACTTTTAAGTATCTTTACAATTAAGTTCATATGATATTAATTATCTAAAAAACATGAAGTTCCAATTTTACCCACATCACTTAACTACTATTTGTTGACTAACATTCAAAATCTCAAAAAAAATGACGGAAGGACCAATTCCCTAGCCCGTAATTTGAATGGGGACCTACAAAGCTGCAAACAATCATCAGGGATCAAGTCTGTCAAACGTAAATTGTTTCAGGACTATATGCACCAATTGGCCAATTTTTTATTTATTTATATATATACTTAGCAAAAAAATCCGGGGCCCCAATTTTTTTTTTATTTATATATATACTTAGCAAAAAATCTGGGGGCCCCAATTTTTTATTTATTTATATATATACTTAGCAAAAAATACGGGGCCCCAATTTTTTTTTTGTATATATATATATATATATATATATATATATATATATATACTTAGCTTTAAAATTTAGGGGAGCTCCCAATTTTTTTTTCGCACGGGGCCCGGATATGTTTGAGCCGCCCCTGATTATGGCTCTATTTGGATTGGGTTTGGGTTTGAGACTCAAACCTAAATCTAGGTTTGGGTTTTGGCGGGAGAGGCTAAAAAGTGGGCAGGGAAATATTAAAATTCAAATTTTTTTTTTCAAATAATCGTTCAATTCCAAATTTTTTCTCAAAAATTTGAAATTTGAACATCTCCCGCCAATTTTTTTTCGCCAAAATTTGAATTTTTACGATTATTTGAAGAAAAAAATTTGAATTTGAATATTTCCCGCCCACTTTTTAGCCTCTCCCGCCAAAACCCAAACCTAGATGTAGGTTTGAGTCTCAAACCCAAACTCAATCCAAATAAACCCTATATATAATGTAATATATGTCTAATATCATTTAACACTTAACAAAAAATGTTTAATATGTAATGATTTTTTGATGGTCTTCACTATAACTGCGGCCAGATGTCGAATGATTTTGTGGCTAATGTCGTGAAAAAGATGGTTGCCATTTGTCAAGTTTTGGAAATTACTCTCTTCGAGACAAAAAAAAAAATGACTAGCTACGATTAGTCATGAAGAAAGCGATAGAGGAACTAACCAAAATGATTTGCATTTTCTAGTTTTCTTTTTCACGTTTTATTTATACTTTTTATGAAACTTAAAGTTTAGTGATAAATCATTAAACATGCATACTCAACTAGACATGCATCACGTGAAAATGTTGGAGGTTAGAGAATTTTTTGTGGTCCAGACACAGTTTTAAATTTGTGAGAATAACAACTGATGCTGAATCATAACTGCTGTTGAGAATTAGGGATTTTAATTAATTGACTAAATTTTACCAACCTATAACAACCCTTTAAGATATTCATATTTTTGTTTCTAAATGTCACTTCTATCAACTATTGTCTCCTACCCCATATAGTTATCCCAAATGTCACTTATTTTAGAGCTAATTGTATATTTTGGTCCCTAATGTTAGCTCAATTGAATTTTTTGATTCCCGTGTATTTGTTTTCCAGCTTTCTTAGCCCCCACTGCACCATTACTAAGATCTGAGGAATTGTTTCCAGATCTGTGTATTACAACAAGGAATTGTTTTCTATCTAAGGAAAATTTCATGAACTCATCACCATTAATCATCTCAATCGAAACCCACTCCTGAACTCATTGTAATCCATTACTAAACACATAAGATAAAAGTCCATTAGTATAAAATAACATATTGGTTCATGAATTCTTTGAGGAAATTAATAGCCGTGGATAGAAATTGAATTTGGTTCATGAAATCTAAATTTTCATAAGCGAATTCTTCGGACTGGGAAATGACGAATTCTTTTTTTTTTTTTTTTTTTTTTAAAAAAACTAGACCATTTATAAGTATGGTCTAGTTTATTACAATTATTATTATAAGACCTCACCAGAGGAGGAGAAGTAGAAGACCCCGTGAGGGGAGAAGTAGATGACCTCGTTGAGCGGATGTCGTAGAAGTCCCGTTGAGCGGGTGCCTCGTAGTAGAAGTCCCGTTGAGCGGGTGCCCCGTGAGGGGTGTATAAGACCTCACACAAGGGAACCCAAAGAAATAACAATTAAATCATTCCCCTTGTGTGAGGGAGGTATCGAACCTGGACCTCTCGGTCACAGGCAGTGGATGTTACCCACTGGGCTACCATGCCTTCGATGATGACGAATTCTTTGATATTGATAGAAGTGGGGATAAATTTTGTCGAAGATGGAGTTGGGGGTTGGGGTTAAGGCAAAACAACTGTGGTGACGGAGAGGAAGAGATAGAATGGAGACGAATATTGGAATAAGAAAAGGGAAAATTAATGGAATATGGTTTAGTTCCTTATTTTATCCTTAAAAGTAGGTTGTGCCTATGACATTCTTCATTTTAACAAAAACAACCGACATAAGTGGAATGAATTGTCAAATACTTTTTTGGAAAATTCATTAGGCACTAAAAAGGTTTAAAAATTACATGGGGACTAAAAATTCAATTGAAAAAACATTAGAAACCAAAATATACAATTAGTCCTCTATTTTAGTTGTTCTTCAACAATCCAAATAACCTACAAAAGGGAAAAGGTTCAGAGGCAGAACCCCTTATCTCCTCTAACCACTCACCTATTTAAAAGGACTCTTAACTATTCCAAAGATTTAAAATCGAGGGATGTGTATGAGTAACAAAGATTTGAGGGATAGAACAAACACTTATTGTGTTAAACATGTGGTACATGCTTAAAAAATATGTTTATCATGATGGAACACATATTATATAGAATTTAACATGTGTTTAATAGCATGTAACACTATAATCGTGGCCCAGATGCAGAATGATTTTGTGGCTAATGTCTTGAAAATTGATGGTTAGCATTTGTCAATTTTCAAGACAAAAAAAAAAAAAAAAAAGGACTACCTACGATTAGTCATGAAGAAAGCGATAGAGGAACTAACCAAAATGACTTGCATTTTTCAGTTTTAAATTTGTGAGAATAACATGTATAAATCATTAAACATGTATAATCAACTAGACACGTTTTAAATTTGTGAGAATAACAACATATGCCGAACCATAACTATTGTTATTAAGAATAGAAGTACTATATTGAATATGATCCTAATATTTATTAAAGTTAGTTTGTTATATAAATTCCTTGTTTATTTATGATTATATTAGAGAGCAACTTCTTTACTCTTTTAGAATTCTATTTGTATTTATTTGGAATATTTCCCACTGTTTTAATTAATCAATTCAATATTATTGATTTCAACTATTCTTTCATGGTATTAGAACCAGTGGCGGACGCAGGCGGTAAAAGTATGAGGGGCACAATAAACATTGACAAAACAAATTTATAAAAACATATACATGTTTTCATACTTTGATAATATTCTATAATTACATCATTTTCGATAGTACTTGATACATGCATGACACTAACAAAATGCTCTAATACCTGTCATTCTTCACATAACGAAATACTACCGACATTTGCTCCTTCATTGATATATCACGGGATTCATCAACAAGAATAGAAAACAAAACCTCACCAATATCTTTGATAATCACCATATAGTAAAAATTTCACAAGATTTCAAATTTTTACACTTAAGTTTGTTAATTTTTTTTTTTAATAAACATTATAGTCCCATTACATATTTAAGCTTGTTAAAATTTCAACCAAACTTTTTAAGATATAAGTGATGTTATTCCTATAATCCACGAACCACAAAATCTAATTTCAAATCGAAATCTGTTTCAAAATGGGTACACTAAAAAATTCTCACTGCACATGGTGTTATAGAAACAAAGCTAAAAATATAAAAGAAAAAAAATTGGGGGAAAGGCTGGTGGGGCACTTGCCCCCACCATGCCCCACCCTAGGTCCGCCAATGAGCCAGCAGATAGGTTCCAAACTCTAACTCTATTTTTTCGGCAGAAACTCTCAACATTAATAAAGATAGGTTGCAAACTCTAACTCTATTTGTAAAGTAATTGCGCTTCCGACCTTCAGACGATCGATGGACAGTGAGCGGCGGTGGCTATCTCTGATCGATTACATCATTCAGCGATGGTAATCGGTGACCATTCCCTTAATAGTTTTGTTAAGGCTTGCCTTGTTCATACTCTCCTATTACGTCACCAGAGCGAGTTTCACAAGCTGGTATTATCTTCTTCTTTGGTTTTTTTATGGTAAAGGTTTGATCTTTGTGGTCTGATTAGCTAGTAGTACCCTTTTCTCCTCGGTTTTGGGTCTCTTTTGATCTACCTTGATTAATTTACTGTTGCTGTGATCCGGGTTTTAGGGTTGGTGGTCGATTTTTTTTTTATTACCTCGTAGCATAGTTTGGTTCCCTGTGGCTGTCATGGCTACCGAGCAGACTGTTGTGGCCCCCACCCCTGTTTCTCCTAGGAAGCAGAAAAGCTTCGCAGAATTGCTCAAGGCACCCCAATCTGAAGCTACCATATTGCCTATTTCTCATATAGAGATTTTTAAAGGAGAACCAAACTTAGTCATCCCGGCGGAGGCACATGACATCTTAATTCAACCTTGGCGTTTTGCTCTTGTTGGTAAATTCCATAAATACGCTCTGGCTCTAGACTCTTTACGTAAGTCTTTTCATAAGGTTGGATTTAAAGGGAACTTTTTGGATTGGAAGGATTGACCCACGTCATGTTTTGATACGGTTTGATCTTGAAGAAGACTATTGCCAACTTTGGCGTCAAGGTTATTGGAACTTCTTTGGTCTCTCTATGAGGGTATTCAAATGGACATATGATTTCGATGTTAATATTGAACCCTCCAATGTTCCAATTTGGATTGGATTTGAAGGTTTACCAATCCATTTACACAACAAATCTATGCTTTTTTCTCTTGCTAAAGCGGTTGGTCGGCCTCTTGCTTTGGATGGACCGACCGCTTTCGCCTCACGTCCGAGTGTGGCAAAAGTTTGTGTAGAACTTGATCTTTTATCGGACTTACCCAAGCGCATTCGGGTAACCCATGCTAAAACAGGTAAAGGTTTTTGGCAATCGGTCAGTTATGACGATCTTCCGGTATATTGTCTGGGATGCTATCGTATTGGCCATCATTTTTCACAATGTGGTAAAACGGTTTCAGCAGCTCCCCTCACAGTTACCCCAAAGCAGATTGTCACAAAACAGGTTCCGGCAGTGAATTTACACAAGGGGAAAATACTACTACGGTCCCTTAGAAATTCAAAACCGTGGATCCGAAGGCCACAGTGTTACCTAAGGCGATTAACAACAAATGGGTCAAGGTTGGTAATAGGAACGATCCAAGTCCGTCCAGGACTTCAACTGTGACCGCGGGGAAGACGGTTGGCGTGTTGACCAAGACTCCGACTGTTCTTCCGAATGTGGTCGATTTAGAATCAGAGGTCTTGGTATCAGAGTTAGGGGCAATGTCTTCGGATCTTATTCATGCACCCTCTCCGGCAACCTTATTTGATAAGTCCATTTTTTATTCTCCTCTCATTTTAACCTCCAAGGGAATTGATGACATACGGGTAGGTTGTGACAATCCCACTCTTATTCCAAGAATTTTTCACTCGGCCGGAAGCATTTCAGTGAATGATCGTTTGAACTCAACAGTTTTAGATGATCTGCGTCCCGTTCAAAATTACTCTTCCATCTAGGTTGTTGGGGCCGGACCATCAGAAAAAACCTGTCGAACATGTTTTGGTCACGGCTAGGGCAGCCTATTTTGCCCACGGAACCGGTCACTATGGCATTGAGGTTTTCCCTTGTTTTGGGCAGTGTGTCAGTGGGGAAATCCCCTGCTTTTTTCCCCTGTTTCGGTCAGCGAACCAGCCACTATTACGGCTGCTCTACCAGGCTGTTCTACCGAGGCTGTTTTGGTACCTACAAGTGTTTCCGTTACTTTAGGATCTTCAAACAAAGTTTCTGGTGTACGGGACCACGTTATTGAAGACCTTGATCGGATACCAGGAGTGGAAGTGGGAACCGAAACGGATGACGAAGACCCGGAGTACCCGGATGAGCTCGGGCTACCGTCTGAAGGAGAAGATGACGGTAGCTCAGCTCTACCCGGACCAATGGATGATTTTGCTTTCTCTGCGGCCACTGCTCCTCCTTCTACCAACTTTTCTATCCACTTACCTTTTCAGACTCCAGGGAAAGGTAACCGCGAACGTGGTCGCAATCTTCATGGGGCCTCTAAGTGGAAATCGTCGCGTTTGATGGAGAAATCCGTTGGTATCTCCCTGTAATGGGAACTTTTGCTCTCTCTCATTATCTTTTATTAATGTTATGAATTTTGTTATCTGGAACATCCGGGGTATTGGTAATGCCGAGTCTATTGCAAGAGTACGCCAACTTAAAAAAGATCTTAGACTTAATTTTATTGTCATTTTGGAACCTTTGCTTGGGGATGGCCAATTGCCTTTCTATACTCGCCGCTAGGGATTTGATGATGGTTTTTGTAAAATTTCTGGCAAAATTTGGATTTTTTGGAATGGTATTCTTGATATTGCTGTTGTGGGTAATACAGATCAAGTTTTGACTATTTTGGTTAATAACTTTGCGGGCTCCCCTATGGACTGCTCTTTTGTTTATGCTAAATGCGCCTACACCGAACGCAGGGCCTTATGGGATGAATTGCGCCTCTTTAACTCTTCGCATGATGTCCCTTGGTTGGTGGGGGGCGATTTTAATGTGGTTAAAGATGTCTCAGAAAGTTTGGGATCTATTCCGATGTCTGAATTTGTTGAAGCTGTGAGAGATAGTGGTTTGCAAGATATTCCTTTCACTGGAAGCCCTTTTACATGGTGCAGAAGTTCACCCCCACCTCTTTTGCGCAGGTTGGACAGAGTTATTATTAATGCTCAATGGAACGATTTTTTTGCCAAGACTGCACTCAAGCACCTTCATAGATCGGAATCTGATCACTGCCCTCTTTATGTTCTTATAAGACGAAGTGGTCCTATTTCTTCGGCTCCTTTCAGATATCAAAATATGTGGTCCAATCACTCTACATTTCGACCTTTTATCACCTCTTCTTGGGTGGGCCGGGTCGAAGGTAATGGTATGATGGTTCTGACTAGCAAATTAAAGCGATTGAAGAGGGAGTTGATTTTGTGGAATAAGAAGGAATTTGGTTTTGCCCCGGTTAAGCTCAAAGAAGCCGAAGACAAGGTAAAGTTAGCCGAAAGAGCTCATGACGTTTGTCCGAATGAGGGAATGGAAGGAGGCGAAAGAGATTTATCTATTCCTTTTGAGGGCGGAGGAAACCTTTTGGCGACAAAAATCGAGAATTAAGTGGTTGAGAGAAGGAGATGCTAACACTAAATATTTCCATGCCATTTGTAAGCACAGACGGCGCCACATGTGTATCTCAAAAATTCAATCTTAATTAGGATTGTGGTTGACAGAAGACAAGGAAATCGGTCGGGAAGCTGAGCATTATTGCTCCTCTCTCTTTTTGGCTGAAGATGTGGTACCACCATCTGATGAGCTATTAAATCATATTCCATGCTTGGTAACCTCACAATCAAATCGGGAATTATTTAGGCTACCTACTTTACAGGAGGTATATGATGCGGTCTTCTCCCTAGACCGTAATAGTGCTGCTGGTTCGGATGGTTATTCAGGCGGCTTTTTTCAGGACTGCTGGGATATTATCAAGAATGATGTTTTATTAGCCATTTGTGACTTTTGGTCTGGTATCTCTCTGCCGAAAGATATTGCTAGTACTACTATTGTTTTTGTTGCATAAAGTACCTAGCCCCGCTAACTTCGGTGAGTTTCGCCCTATTTCTCTTTGTAATTTTGCTAACAAGGTTATTGCGAAAGTTATGGCTTCGAGAATTGCCACCCTCTTGCCCTCTATAATCTGTTCTAATCAATCTGGCTTTATTAAGGGTAGATCTATTTCTGATATTATTTTATTGGCAATGGAAATGGTTCATTCTATCAATCACAAGATCAGGGGAGGAAATTTAATCATTAAGCTTGATATGCAAAACGCTTTCGACAGAGTGTCACATTCTTTCCTCATTATTATATTACGCTGCTTCGATTTTGGAAATCATTTTATTAATTTGATACAAAATATCTTGAGATCGAATTGGTTTTCGGTGAAGGTCAATGGTGCTTCTTATGGCTATTGCAATGCAAAGCGCGGAGTGAAACAAGGAGACCCTCTCTCACCATTGTTGTTTATTTTGGCGGCCGAGTGCCGGTCCCGGGGGCTAAATAATTTGACTGCAACAGATATAATTGAGCACTATCATGTTCCAAGGCAGTCTCTTATTATTTCGCATCTTGCTTTCGCGGATGATATTGTCATTTTTACTAATGGTAAAAAGAAAAGCATTCTATGTCTCATGGAATTTCTTCGCCTATATGAGGATAATTCGTGCCAGCGAACAAACATCGGGAAGAGCTCATTCTATACGTCTAAACGTATGAATAATTCAGCAAAGTCTATTATCCAATCCGTGATTGGTTTCATAGAAGGGGACTTTCCTATGAAATATTTTGGTTGCCCGATTTATCCGGGACGTTCGAAAGTTCAATACTTTCGACCTATGATTGACACAATTGCTGCAAGGATTTATGGCTGGCAGTGGAATCTTTTAAGTATGGGAGGACGCATTGTGTTGGTACGTTCTATTCTTAATTCTATTCCTATGCATATTCTCTCTTCTTGTAATGTTCCTCGTTTTGTTATGACTTCCTTAGAGCGAATGTTCTCACGCTTCGTCTGGGGACAAACAGATGGGGTTGAAAAAAAAAACATTGGATGTCATGGAAAAACATGTCTCGAGAGGTGGAGAGTAATGGAGTGGGTGTTATTTCACTTTTGACCTTTTATGAGGCCTTCTCATGGAAATTATGGTGGAAATTTCGAACAGAGAATTCTGTATGGGATGATTTTTAAGGCATAGGTATTGTAAGGAACTGAGTCATGTTAAATTGAGTTTGGTAGTTGGGGTGTTTGCCGAGTTGGAGGAGAATAGTGCAAGTTAAAATATGGTTGAAACCCACATTGCTTGTCTTTTGAGGGTCGGAGACTCAAAGCTTTGTGTATGAAAATTATACATTGGAAGGCTCTTTGGACCAATGGTTGATGAACCCGAACGAAGCTTTGGCCAGCTTACGGGTTAAGGACTTTTGTTACGGCAAAAACTGGGACAGGGCTAAACTTGGAAACACAACATGGCTATTTCACTCTTGCATCGGCTATAGCATGCTAGAGGGACTTGGGAGCTGCTCAACAATCAAGGAAATGCGTATGGAATAAGGTTCTTGCTTTATCTATCTCTCTGTTTATGTGGAAAACGTTTTGGGGTCCCTTTGGCTTCTCGTTGCGCTTGTCTAGGGGCAATGAAGACTTATGATCATGTGTTCGTTCGATGTCCGTTAGCTCGAACGATATGGCATGAAGCCGCGGTCCAGGTTGGTTTAATTGCGGATATCGATAAGGTGGATACGTTACGGGAGTTACTTTCTATTTGGTGGTTTGCTCGATCTTCAAATGGCGTACAATTGATTTTGGTAATGGCTTGCTCGGCTTGTTGGCTACTATGGAAAGTGAGGTGTCGATTTGTGAATGAGGCCAGGACGACCTCTCTATCCAGTATTTTGGCGCAGTTCAAGGATTATACGGGTACATTGATGAAGGCTAAGAAAATAATGCCTAAGAATGCCTCGTTTTAGCCGAGGCAAACTTTGGTGCTGAGATGAGGGCGGAAACACAATGGTAGGAGAGGCTATCTTGAACATTGATGGAGCTTCAAAGGGAAATCCAGGAATCTCCGGCATTGGTGGTATTCTTAGGCATCCTAATGGGGATTTTATAAGTGCTTTTTCGAGCTTCATTGGTGACTACAAAACGAGTTTCGAAGCGGAAATAGAAGCATTATTAGCAGGTTTACAAATGGCTCGAATGTGTGATATAGCTCAATTTCAAATTCTGACAGATTCGGCGGTTCTGGCAGGTGCTTTGATAAAAGGTACACTTGCTTCTTGGAAATTTGACTTTAATTTTCGGAAAATTCTGTCTATTCTTGGTGATCGTAAGATTGTTCATGTTTACCGCGAGATTAACTCGGTTGCAGACGCTTTAGCAAACTTGGCTTGTACTTCGCGTTCAACCACTAGCTTTGAAGCATACCCTTTATTGCCAAGTCAAATTAGAGGCTTAATACATCTTGACAAAATGGGTACTCCATATATTCGACTCTTGTAACTTGGAAATCATTGTAATAGCTCTAGTCAGATCCCTTGGCTTTACCTTCTCGCTATATTATTCTGTAACAACTAAGAGCATCTCTAAAATGCATAAGGTTGCTTTTATTGCTTTCTTATTTCAGTGGGTGTTGGTTCTTCTTTTGGGGAGGTTTTGGCCTTGTCCCCCTCCTTTTGTTTTCTTTCTGTATATATATAAAATAAAAAAATAAAATAAAGTGTTTATTCAAAAAGAAGGAAAGAGAGAAATATGTATGCCATCAAAATATAGACGCCATTGGAAAAGTGGCAAGCTCAAGGCTGAGCTTTTCTGAAGTTGGGAGGAGATGGGGGTAGTTACCATTGGAGAATTGAAGCCCAGTATATTATTTTCATCTTTGTTAATTCTTAATACTACTTCTCTGCATTTCCATACTTGTCTACTTTCTTTTTTTATTTCGACAAATTCTTTGAACTAAATTGATTGATTTCGTTAAGGTTTTTAGGACATAGGAGGCCCCATTTCCGTCCATATCTGCGGAATAGGGTTTTGGTCATCAAATGAAATGATATGACGTCTGATATGGAAAATAA
This sequence comes from Vinca minor, assembly GCA_026122235.1. NCBI lineage: Eukaryota > Viridiplantae > Streptophyta > Magnoliopsida > Gentianales > Apocynaceae > Vinca > Vinca minor. The sequence goes on from JAOCZM010000272.1 coordinate 1,132,982, forward strand.
CTAGTATTTTAAAATTAAAATAATTACTTTTAACTATTTGATCTTGAAATAATTATTTTTAATATCAATTATAAGATCATTTCATTCAACTGCCTAAACTCTATTCCGCAAGTGTAGAATAATTTGGGTCTCTGCAACTTACCTGCTCTCAACTAAATTTGGACCACAATATTGTTCGTTAAGGGGCAACAGTTACTTATCTCAATTCAAGAACCTCTTAAAGCAATTTAATTTTAAAATTTCAGAACCTGAAGTGTTCTACATAAATCCCACTAAACTAAATCATCATTCATTATTATGGAAATTCAAGAACTATACATGGGATATGTAGGTAAAGACCGACTAATATATAAGTATGAATAAAGTTATTATATTAACTTGGGATGTCCAATTTAACATAGTTTGCTAAGTAGTTGGTCTTGATATTGTCAGGCACACGTACGTCATTTGAATATTGTAAAATATTTATGAGAAGATTGACGAGTATATATTGGCCTTCGATCTCAATCTCACATTATAAGAAGTTTTTGGGGTAATTAATCATCGAATCTAAATGCTTATGGTTATTTCGGAATACCCATTTTAACTTCTTAACTTGGTACTAATTTTGATTCATATCTCTATGAGCTAATGTATCTAAAAAGAAAGAAAGGATGGGCACATGTAATGCTATGCAAAGCCCTGAAACACGTAAAAAAACCATTGAAAAAACAGATGGAAAGGAAAACGATCGCGTAAATCAATTTAACAATGGAAAGTTCTGTGGTGCCGAAATTTTACAAAATTAGAGATAAGCGAATTATTTATTGACACGTGGAAAAAATAACCTGTAATAGCAGGTTTTCAGTTTTTTTTTTATAAAAAAATTTAACTAAATGACATGGACGAATGAGAGTTTGCCACGTCACCCCCAGTCAAGTGACCGGTTACCTGTCAAACTGGTTAACAAACTTTTGTTGACCAACTTTTTTTTTCACAAGTAATTTTGATATAGTTAATGGTAAAATTATAACAAAATATGGTAAATTTTATTAAACAACTAGTAAATGTTTAATATTACTACTTTATTTTGTAATCTTACCATTTTTAATTTGAAACTTACTATTTTTATAATGAATATTTATATTCTATAAAATAGTAAATTTAGATGCAATAAACGGTGAATTTCATGACAAAAATAGTAATTTATTTTATAAAAATGGTTAATGTGGTGAAAAATAAAATTTTCTATTTAAAAATTAAAAATTTAATTTATCACATTAAATTCTAATTTTACCGTTTTTATCTCAGTTTTAACTCATTGATAAAATGGTAAGTTTAGTGACAACTTGGGTAATTTTATTTAGATTATTTGTAAAAAGTTTAGTGACAATTATAAAATTTTGTAAAGCATAAAAATCACTATATAAATATCCAAATGCAAAGAAATCTTACCATTTTAGGTTGAATTTTAATATCTTGTAAATTTTAATATGGAACAAAATTCTTTTTGGAACTCAATCCAACTACGGTGCAAAATCATAGTAGTATAATATCCTTCATTTAATTTTTGAATTACAATAGATAGATATGACGAACGAAGCTTGTTCTAAAATTAAAAAAAAAAATTACTAGTTTTGAGAATACATCAGAAAGAGAAAGAAATGCATCAGCTATAGTTTAAGTAGCATATAAATTAGAAAAAATTAATTAACTAAGATCATATATATTTGAAAAAATTAATTAATAGATTATTACTAATATGGAACCGTTATAAGTATGTCCTAACGTTACAAGTAATCTATACTACGTTTGTTTAAATAATTGTACACTACTTAATATATTGAATATAATTGTTATAATAATTCATTTTTCTTTTAATCGGTTTTTGTAAGACTCTGCATAATAATATGTGTTGTAACAAAAATTAATTCTAATTTTATACTAACAAGTAATATAATCATTATTATAGTATTTAGATTTTTGTTTCTTTTAACATGTGTTATATGTTAACAAATAATTTAATATGCATAATGTTTAAGTAACTCTACAATACTTAGAATATTGATGATCATTGTTTCTATTACACACATTCATTTTTTGTAACCAGTGTTTTATTAGTCTATGCGTTGCACTACGTTGTATTATAACAAACACAAGTTCTAATTTTATACTAATAAGTTATCTAATTTTTTTTTGATGAATTAACAAGTAATATTTTTTTTTCAAAGCCACCAGTTGCGGTGGGGGGGTTTGGCATGGACCCCTACCAGTATATAGATAAAGCCACATGGACAAAATACATAGAGGGGGACAAGTAATCTAATTATTGTTATAGTATTTAGTGTTAATTATTATATACCACATAATGTTTAGACTAGGTGTAATAATACTTAGTGATCTAACAAGAACTAATTTTAATTTTACCATAAAATAAAAAAATTTGGGGTAAATTAATAATTTCGAAAATATACATCAGAAAAAATTGTTCAATTTATAAATTATAACATTATCTGGTCAATTTTTTAAAAATAAATAATTTTGGGATCGACATAATATTTTATAGGGATTTTAGGGTAATCAATTCACAACGCTAAATATAAAGGGACTATGTGAAATTAATGAATAAATAGGTACCTAAAATAAATAAAATATAAAATTGGCAAATTGGTCATTATTATCCCTAGACAATTTATAACTTAGGCGTAAGGTCCTAAAAGATTTATTCTGGACATTAAATCCATAAACAAATTATAATTGGTATCTAAGATTTTTCCGTCCAAAAATTTGTTAGTCAACTGTGAATTAGAATTTTTCTTCGGGTCAATGAAAATATTCTAAGGGTATAATCGGTAATCACAACTAACTTTAAAAAAAAAAAAAAAAGTAACTCCAATTAGCTTATAAAATCTATACTTTTATTTTTAAAAACTATTAATTTATTTATAAAATTTACCAATTTACAAAATATTAAAATTCTAGGATAAAACATTTCGTAACGAAGCCATTTTCGTCACGTAATGTCTCCAACCTCTCTTGATCTTTGTTTCTTTTTCTAAAAGCAATCCTAGAAGTTATGCAATAAGTCAATGAAAAGATTTTTTTGCTGAGATTTACACACTACAAAAAAAAAAATGCCTTTTAGGACGAAATTTTTCGTGACGAAGCCATTTTCGTTATGAAATGTCCATATTTCGTTTTCGTGATGAAATATTAAATTGTCATGAAATGTAGATCCTTCATGATGAAAAGTACATTTTGTCACGAAAAGTAGTTATTTCGTCAAGAAAGGTCTCGTCACGATAGTTATAACTTTTGGTGAGAAAACTTTTCTTAGTCACGAAAGACCTTTCGTGACGAAACATGTATTTGTCACGAAACTTTTCGTCTTAAAAAAAATTTTATTTTATAAATATACATATATAAGTATGACATAAAGTAGAATATAATTTTAATTTTTATATTTGTTTAGTCTTAATATTAAAAGTATTACTAAAAAATAGTATCCAATTAGAATAATTTTATTCATATTTTGATGACAATTTAATACACGTATACATTGATGAAAATGTATTAATTTTAATTTATTCATAAAAAAAAATTTCAAAACACAAAGAGGAATTAAAATAAGTAAAGGTTCAAAATACAAAACTCCATTATAATAAATATAATGTGAACAGTAAATAATAAACGGCCAACGTAACTCAGCGGCCAACCGCACGACATACATGTGGGAGGTCTTGAGTTCAATTCCCAACTCTTTGAAAATGTGTAGACTTGCGGTACATAACTGATCGCGTCATCACAAAATTGTCTCTCTTCTCATTTTGTTGTGATATAACCAGTACAGTATATCGAACTATATATAAAAACGGCAACAAACAAATTCTTGGGAGGCGAAATTGATAAACCTTTCCAAACTACACATAAAATTTCTATAAATAGTAGTTTTTTTTTTTATAAATATCATGGGCGACCCCCTTGGCTTCGTCCCTGGGAATGATGGATGTGGTGCCGTGATCATTTTTTTTTCCGTAAGCCGTAGCTCACAATGAGCCACGTATTTTCTTTTTTTCTTTTTTCTTTTTTCAATTATTAAAATATAATACAGTAAACTTCAATAAATAAATATCCGATAAAGTAATAACCTCGTTTAAATAATAAAAAAAAATTGGTCATGACTCATACCACTGTAATTTCTAAATGTATAAGATAATAATTTGTCCCCGAATCTGCTATAATGTCATATTTGAGAGAGTAATATTTATATTTTGATAAAATTGATTTTTTGCTTAAATAATTTTCGCTACATGTCTTAAACGACTTATATTATGGAATATAGGAAGTACTTTTCAATAGGAAAAATTCTTTATTCCCCAAAAAAATTAAGGTTCTTCTAAATATTAGATTTCGTCTCCCAATTCTCGCTCCAAAATTTTGTTCAAGTTTTATTTTGTCCAAGTCTCACTGTCCTTTTTAGCATGATACCTTAGTTTTGATTACTGTTTTCTTTCAGCTTGAGCAACAAAGAGGATATATAGCCTCTACTATAGCATGTTATATGAATCAATACGGAGTTTCAGAAGAAGAGGCAGTCATAGAGATTAGAATACAAGTGGAAAATGCATGGAAAGACATAAATAGTGAGTGCCTTTACCCAACTGCGGTACCAATGCTAATCCTTGAGAAAATTGTTAACTTAGCAAAAATGATTCATCGGTTATATGAAGATAAAGATTTGTATTCACATTCCACAAAGGAGATGAAGGAAATGGTGACCTTAATACTTGTTGATCCTATCCCCATGTGAAGATATTGGCGCAACATATTAACTTTTTAAATTTTTTGAAGCGAATAAGATAGAAAGTTAGACAAATTATATAAGTTATAAGACATATAATAATGTAATAGAAAATCAAAACTCTCATTATGTTTACGTCATTATACCTATTCACTACAATTTCGTAGTGCAAAATTATAAAGGAGTTCAATAATTAAGAGACTATTATTGATATTTTGAATAACAAACTACCTTGTTTTCTTTTACTTAATTTTCGCTACATGTTTTAAACAAAATATATTAAGGAATGGAGGTAGTATATCTTTTGGTTCCTTTGTAATACTTTAGGTAGACTTTTATAATTTATCCTGTATAGTTTATGATTCATACAAAGGATCCACAATGACAAAACTGGCATTTTAAAGACGGTAAAAAAAGTTAAAATTATTAATTACCTTATGGCCACCCATGTCGTCCATCAATCGGGAAATTAAGGATGCTGCCCTAACAATAAGTGGTTCATACGTCACCCAATCAAGGATTTCCTTCTTTGCTAATTCCCCCATACCGATTATTGCAGTTGTTGATAGCAACATATACTCTATTGACGCAACTACAGTTTCCATGTATTCCCCAAATTGTGGAACATACCATTTTGCCTCTTCATAATAAAGCCTTGCTAGTTTCTTAAACTGCAAAAAAAAATAATAATAATAATAATGGTTATTGTAAAGGTTTTTTAAATAGAAATGTACATGGCACTAAATAGTCCGGTTCTCGTGAGGGAAACTCTGTGCTGAACTAATATTGACCGTCGTGCCGTTTGATTCGACGGCTGAAATATCTATTTAGAAAAAAAATTAAGCGATTGATTGTTCTTTAACAAATTCAGCATGGTACTGGAAGAATACCTGAATAAATATATACTCGAGGCATTGTTTGGTTTGCAAAGGGGTATGGTAAAGGGGATGGATCCATTATTAGGGTACCCATGATTAACCAGTTCCTTTATTGCTAGATCCATTATTGCTAGATCCATAAATTTAAAAAACATAAATTAACCAGTTCCTTTATTGCTAGATCCATTATTAGGGTACCCATGATTTTTATAACACCTCTCAACAGAGTGTCCCATTCTTCCACAGTAAGTACATGTGAAAATTTTCTTCTGTCCAGAGAAGAAAGGTTTCCTGTATTTACATCTAACAACATTGATTTTTCTATTAACATTTTCTTGATCATGACCGATACTATTGCTGGCAGACTAAGTGAAAAGAACTTGTGCGTCACCATGCTGAGATGCATATTTATACTGATTTTCATGCTCCTCGGCCATATTGAAAACTTCATCTATGTCAGGTATAGGTTTCATCATAAGTATATTAGACTTAACATTACTAAAGTTCTCATTTAATCCTTTCAAAAATCTAACTACATATTCATTGTTGTAGTTAGCCTGCACAGTTTCTAATCCACCACAAGTACAAACTAGAAGTGGTCTCAATATAAGAAGCTCATCCTAAAGAATCTTCAATTGTGTATAAAATTCATCAATGCTGAGATTACCTTGTTTGAGTGCATAGAACTCCTCTAATGCATCTGAAAAGCGATATGCATTACTCTTAGTGTACCTTTTTGCTAAATTTTTCCAAACCTATGTTGCAGTGTTGGGGACTTCAACACTTTGTGCAATAGTCTTCGATAAAGTGTTGGTGATCCAGGTTAAGACCATTTGATCTGACTGTTCCCATAGCTGGTACATTGGATCAGTAGTTAATGGAACTGAAACTCCTGCAACATTCTTAATAAAGCACAATTTATTTTTTATCACAATTGCTCTTCTCATTTTTCTCTTCCAGTACTGATAATTTGGTCCATTCAGAGTAGTTTGAATAAGAATCAAGGATGAAACTTCACTTGGATGAAAATAAAACGGATGTGAAGAATTTATCGTTCAAATCTCAGAATTTCTGGTGTTCATAGTTCGAATTAGCAAAATTAGGGTTAAATCACAAAAAAAATTTGATAATAGAACTAAGAAATTGAAAGAAGAAATCAATTCAACTCCCGAATTGATTTGATCGAAGGTAATAGAACAAAGAACAACAATCAATTAGAAGAAATCAAAGATTCAACTCCTGAATCTATAATCTCTTCAAAATAGTACAAATTTTTTTTTTAGAGAATTTCACCAAATTCTGGAAATGTGAAAGGTATGATATGATGAATAATCTCGCGGAAACAAAATTCAATCGCAGCAAGAAACAAATTCTTGCTCTGATACCATGTTGAATTTAGAATTTGAGTAGAGAGAGAAGGAATTGTGGAAATTTCTGATATTTCTCATTAAGAAAGATGAAGATAGGTACAAACTATATATACAACCATAAAGGGAAAGGAAACTAACTAAAAACTAATCAATCCATAACTGCCAGCTGGAAAACTAACTAAATAAGTTTAAGTAACTAACAGATATTTACAACAACTTAACCAACAGCCTAACAGTAGCCAACCTCAACTATTGTCATTGTTCCTGCATATCAGCAACTAACAGTAGCCATATTAAACCTTCTTTCTCCAATTGCTGTGTTCTTGCTTGGATGTCAAAGCTTCCTCTGCACTATCTTTAACAAGTGGATCAATATTCTTCAATAAAAAAAATGTCATATCACCTCACACGCTGCAGCTTCAGTGGGAAACGAAGTTAAGTTCTAAAGATTAAAGATTTTATATCGTCCGTCAAATTAAAATTTTAACGGTTAAAATTAATTTGAAATGGACACCTGTCCTATTTTTAAGAATACATATTATATTTCCTGTGTCTAAGAATACCTATTGTGAAGCGTTTTGTATGTACTAATTTTTTGATATTACGCATAGGATCCAGACTGCACCTCACATGTCTACATTGTTTGGACCATTCTAGTCTTCTAGGCATTAATTCCAGTTTGTAATAAGATAGGATGAGTGAGGGAGAAGGGAGATGTTATTGCCACGTCAGCATTTTTGGCAGATTATATCAAATTTTTGGATGGAATGATGATTGTAGCTGCAGGTAAATAGTCGGAGACTAAAAAAATAAATTTTTACTAAAAATGACAAAAGTGACAAATCGAAAATAACTTAATGACTTGGAAGGCTATTAATTCCAACTTTTGAGGGAAAAAAACTTGTTGGTCGAAAATAATGGGGTTTGCATTAGACTGTCACTGATTTAGCAAAAAGCACAAAAATGGCATTGAAAATTTGGGGGGCAACATTTTTAGCCGAGGTCCAGGACGGAAGTCCCGCTGACGTGGAAACATGCCGGTGGCTAACGTGGAAGAATGTCGGGACCGAAGTCCCACTTCCGTTTTTGGCTCCGGGACGGAAGTGGCCCGACAACCAGAGAGTTTGAAGAAAACCCGAAGGTTTTTATCATTTTGGAAAGAAAATGTCAATTGACACTTCCGTTCTGACCTTTTTTTTGCCTGAGATACTTCGGTCTTTTTACAACAAAATAATTAACTTAAGCTGAATATTTAGCAAAATACGTGTACGCAAAATTACTCTGACAAAACTGACGTTATTAATAAAATAAGAACAAAGTAAAAAACAATGGAATCGTGAATGTCATAAATAAAACAATTTGTTTGTAACAAGAATAAAACAAATGTATGAAAATACAATGTAAATCCTATCTACGGTCCCCGATGAAGTGTATCTACAGGTCGTTCTCGGGTTACTCCGGAGATAGTACGTGTGGTCGTCTCTGGTTCGCACAGCACTACCATGCTCCGTATCAAAGAATTTGGCACCTTCGGTGTCGACTCGACTCCTTAGGGGAATCTGGATGGAGTTGTGGAGTCTGTTGATGGGTCTATGTCTGGTCCAGGCCGAGGCTGTACGAGGGCATCGCACCAAAATAAACCTCCGGCTGTCCCGTCAAAGAGAGCCCAGCACCACTAGGATCGACCCCAAATTGAATATCTAGAGAATATGTGTCGATGCTCGGATATTGGTATTCAAATGGGGTGGGTACATCACCCTGAGTCTAGAACGGAGTAGGAGCTGGAGCAGGTTGCTGCTGCGTTTGGGAAGTTCCCTCCTCACCGCCACGTTGCCTCAGGCGCCGCGCCTCAAGCTGCTCCTAAGAAGCCTGGAGATTCTGACGAGTACCCTGCCTCCCAACCACAGCCCTGCCAGGAACACGCTCCCTGAACTGCAACTTCTACCACATCGGCAGCTCGCGATTTGCAGGTCACCGTCTTCCCGGCCACTGCGAAGGCCTCCTTAATTGTTTTCGCGGCCCAGGTGATTAGTGACTTGTACTGATTATTAGTTCGAGGGGTAGGCATCTCGAACTCTTCCAGCATCAACATGTTCAACTCCTCTTGTAACGTTGTATTAAAATTAGTATATTCAAAATACAAAGATTTACGATGAAAACGAAACGAATGTAACTTACCAAAATGTCCTCTGACGTAGCGGTCAGTTGAATACCCATTGGGAGTGGCATGGGATCCCGATTTTGGGGGTTCGTCAAGCGGTGAACGGTAATGCGATTGTATCATTCCATGTACTCACGGGTTGGTGCAATAACATTACCGAGGGCGAAAGCAGCGACCTCCAATGCATCGATATGTAAGTCCCACAATTTAATGTATGCGCTGTGCTTGTTCTCCCATTTCTTTGACGATCCCGCCTTTACCCGGTGGAGGTCTCGGCCTTCGACAATGACCTCTGTCCCTTCCGAGATTGGTACCACCTGGTGGAACACAAATTGACGCATGACCCTGTCGGGCAGGTGATACTCATCTATCTCGAAGCAGATGAGTGGCGTACGGGCTAAACACGTCCTAAAGAAGTCTATATCCCGAGCCGCCCTCTCTGCATATACCGAATCAGGGTACGGCCTCTACATGAACTGGAAAATAGATAATTTTTAATGTAAAACAATTTAGTTAATAAAAAAAAACAATTTAGTTAAGAATAAAAAAATACAAGAACATCAAAATTAACTCACCCCTTGCGTCTCCGTTATCAAATCGAGATGTTCGCAAGACACCAACAGCTGCGATTTTGGGGCGTTGTGGAAACTCCGGGGGACATTCCACCTAGCCCCGTGAGGTCTGCCGTTGCGCGGAGATCTCATCTGGAATGCGGCATTGGTTCGCCGGACGAAGAAATGAAATATGCTCCCACGCCCACAACTGGTAAAAACAAAAAAAATCGATTATTAAATATTTAAATCACAAATTCACTTTAAAATTTATATAAATTTGACAAACCTGAATAAGCAAGTAATACCCGATGATGTCCTTCGAGTCAGCCATGCACGAGATGCACTTTTGGCGGCACAAATGTGCGAGTACACTGCTGGCCCATGAAGTCGTGTCAAGCTCTAGGGCGGCACTGAGGTGAGTAGATATTGCATGTTCGCCCGGGCCCCCGACTTATCGGGGAAAAGGAAACAACCCATCAAGATGAAGATCAGAGCCCTAGCCATTTGCTCTACCTCGTTGTCGGTAGCATCATTACCTAGGGGCTCACTAATGTGGCCATAAACCTCTACCAGCTGCAAACTGTTTCCCTTGATTGCAGCCTCGGTGTGTCAAAATCCTAAAAGATCGAAAACGCATTCAACCCATTGACCATTGGTAAAATTGTAACTGTTAGCCAACGAGACTGCATGGCCCCTGATAGGTAGTCCTAGAAGACATCCTACGTCCTCTAGTGTAATGGTCGCTTCACCGCAACATAGGTGGAACGTGTGGGTCTCCGGGCGCCATCTCTCAACTAATGCAGTCACGAGAGCGTGATCTACATTCATATTTCCTTGTCTATAGCATCCCCCGGACCTTATTACGTCTATTAGGTTTATTACTCCAGGTTTGGTTTCTCTAGCATAAGCTTCGTAAAAGTTACCCGAACTCGTAATAACCTTTAAAAGTTTGTTCAGTGTCTCTTCCCCGTGCCATATTCCTAAAGATCTATGGGATGGTTGTTTATTCAAAACGGTGGGATCAAAAAGACTGGGCTGAAGATGAGCGGGTACGGCCATCTATAAAATAAAACAATATACATACAATTTATCAGAAAAAACACATGTTATATCGCCCTAAATTCACAATTCACAATTTACCAAATTGACAATTTCACAAGTTCACTAATGCCCTAAAATCACAAATGCTCTAAGTGTAAATTCACACAATAACAACTTCACAATTCCCAAATTCACAATTCACAAATTACCAAAATCACAAAATCCCTAAATTCATTCATGGCCTAAATTCACAATTACCCAAAATTCACAAAATCAACAAATTAATTTTATTTCCTAAATTCACAACTATTTGTAAACATAATTAGTAGATTTGTAGTTAAATTCATCATATAAAGTACTATTGCCCAAAAAAATTCAAAAAAAATATTTAGTTTTGACCTTTCAATTTTAGAGTTTGAGAGATGAGAGAGAAAACAAGGTGTTGGAGAGTGGTGGTGGAAGCTTCAGCGGCAGGGAGTGTCGGCGGCGGCAGGGGAAGGGAGCCTTGGAAGATTTTTGGTGATTTAGGGCTTGTGAATGGGGAGAAGAAGGAAAAAGGGGGATTAAATTCGGCCAGTGCAAAAACGGAAGTGGGACTTCCGTCCTGACATTTTTCCACGTCAGCCATCAGCCTGTTGCCACATTAGCGGGGACTTCCTTCCTAGACCTGGGATCCCAAGGGTACAAATCCAGTTAAATCGTACTAAAAATCGCTAAAGGTTTGAATCGTAGAGGATCGTCGAAATAAATCGTAAAATCGTAGAATCGCACGATCCAGCATGATCTATTACAAGGATTTTCTTTTCTTTTTTTTTTAAAGGAAGATTAATAGTGGGTCCTCACTTCCCATCCAGCATGACTCGAACTCCCGACACTACAAGAAAATATTAACTAGCGACGGAATTTAGCGACCGAAATTTTCGGTCATCTATAATAACGACGTACTCCCGACCGAAAATACATCGGTAGTTATACCGTCGCTAATCCGTCGGCAACAACAACCCCATTGACCAATTTGAAACGACATCGTGTTGTTCAGTCTTAACGACCGAATACAGACGGATATTAACGACCGTTTACCGACGGAATATTTGACGACCTAATACAGACGTCATGTAACGACCGAAAACATATTGGTCGTTATACCGTCACCCTTCCGTTGGCCACATCTGTCACGTTGACCAAATTTAAACGACATCGTTTTGTTCACCCATAACGACCGAATACCGACGGAAAATAACGACTGACGGAATAACGACCGAAAATAGAGACCGAATTTGCCTTGACCGTCGCTATTCGGTCACTATATTGTCGGTCGTTGTGCGGTCGTTACAGTACATACAACGACGTCGTTTTGCTTGTCTCTGTCAAACAAATCCCTAATTATTCAAACAAATCTCTAATTATTCAGTCCTTCTCTCTCTCCCCCGCGAAACACACTTCGCCTCACTTTTCCTCTCCGACCGAATTCACCACCCCCACTACCTCCACCTCCGATCAACTACTCCTCCCTCGACGCTCTAATTCTCTATCCTCCTAAGCCTCCTCCCCTATATTAAAAAAGAGGCATTTTCTCATCCACCTCCCTGTTCCTCCCCGCGAAACCCCACTCTCCACCTCCCTGTTCCTCCCCGCGAAACCCCACTCTCTTATTCTCTTCTCCTTCTTTGTCCTTGCCGCCACAACGCCGCCGCTGCCCTTAGCCTTCTCCGGCGACAAGGTAAGCATTTTGACTTTCCTTTTTGTTTTCTGTTTTATTTATTTTTCTGTTTTGTATCTCTATTATTATAATTCTTATGATTTGTTTCCTTCTCAGATTTTCCCTGCTGCCACCGAGACGCCGCTGACCACTGCCGTTCAGTCGCCCCTGACCACCACCGAGGTAAATCTCTTTTTCTTCTATTTACTAACTGAATTTATTCCTTCATTTTCAATTTTTTTTTTCTGAAATTAATATTTGTTCTGCAAATTAACAATGCAGGCGACCCCCAAAATTCCAATTTTCAAATTTCACTCTAAAACTCCATTGGAATCTTTTCTTTTCCTCAAAGATTTCTTCACTTAAAGGTAATTTTTCCTGTTTATTTTTTCAGTTTTTGTTTTTGTGGGATTTTGGCTTTCTTGAGGTGAGATATGTGGGGATTTGGAAGGATTGTTGTAGTTTGCTTCTGTTTTTTGCATTTGTTTTTTTTTTTTTTGTGGGATTTCGGCTTTTTGATTTGTGCTTCTGTTTATTGAACTAGAATAGTAGTTTTTATTAATATCTTGTTCATGCATATAATGTTCATAATATATGAAGCCATTTCCTTCAAATTTCATGCATATCATGCATTTTTGATTCTCCTGATGGTGCTTGTTTCCTGAAGGCTTCTGGAGAGACTCTTTCGGGCATAAAAGATGGAAACTTTGATAGACTTTTGGCATTCTTACTGTTGAATTCAATAGACTGGTCTCCTTCAACCCATATTGGCTACATGTTAAAAGGAATGACAAAATCTGTTAGGATGAAATCTTCAAACTGAATTCATAGAAAACATCCATGTGGAGAATAGGCACAACAAAAGAGGGGGAAACCTAACATAATTCGCCTGAGAAGGTTCTTAGACGTTTTAGCATAAAAAATGATTTATATCTTTAATTTGCAATAATATCAATAATATCCTCATAACCCCTCTGTGAATCTTGTAATCCCAAAGCTTGATTGCTACTCAACATGTTAATTTTAATGAAAATTATAATTTGCTACTTCTTAATCCGCTTAATTTATAATTTAGATATGCCTCCAAAGAAAGCTATACGAGCGTGCTTGCCATTTAGTCAGACTCCAGTGTCTGCTACGCCCACTACCTCCCAGACACGTTCATCATCCGGTTCGCAGTCGACTGCTGCATCTGCCCCTGTGATCGGTATGACTCATCCGACACAGTCTGATGGTGAGCACGTCTCTCGGGATTTTCCTGCGGTAGCACCGCCCACCGAGTCTACGCCAGTTGGAGGTACAGCGACTCACCAGTCTGATGTCCCAGAGACGAGGACTAATCCCAGTACTGGAGGAGCGCCGATTGCAGTAGATACTTGGACTCTCCTGCAGCCGACTTATGGCACGTAAGTGAATTTCAAACTTATGTCCTTTATAAATCAAGTTAATTATAATTCTTTTAATCATTTTAATCTCCAATTGAATTTTGTCGCTGCTATTATAGTTTTAGATTGTGCTCTAGCTGCTCCGCCGCCATTACCGGTATATTCCAGGGCCGTTTAAAGGGAGCATATAGCACCCTAAAGGATGTTCCCATGGAGGAAAAAAATATGTGGTGGGAAGAGTTTACGATAAGTGTATCAATTATAATGAATTTACAAGCGTATAAATTTTAATTATCTAACATTATTTCAAAAAAACAAAAAGGTTATCGATGGGCTCCTAAGCATGAGGAGGGGGTCAAGAGAGGTTGGCGCACGATACTTAAGAGGAGACTGAGCGGTATCATGAGTGACCACCGGAAAAAGGATAAGAAGCCCAAATGGGTTTCTGAAACTGATTGGGATAGATTGAAAATGTATTGGGCAACTCCGGAATTTCAAGCCAAGTCTAAAAAGGCAGCAATCAACCGGAAGGAGGGGAGGGGCGGCAAAGGCCCAATGAAGCATACGGGTGGTTCACTTAGCCACATTGAGCATCATCAGAGACTGGTAATTGTAAAAAATTTCAAATTCATTAAAATTTTATGTTTTTATTTACGTATTTAATGTTTTAATACATTTTTTAACAAGAAAAGGAGGCGGGACATTCAATCCCATTCCCTGGGATAGCTATGATTGGTGTCATCAACACCATACCCAAGCTCGAAGAAGGGGAAATATGTTGATGATGATTCTAGACACCTATCGGTAAGTATTTCCATTCTGTTTCCATTTTTTTTATATTAGTTATTTACTTGAATTTATCACTAAACTTCCTTTTTTTTAACAGGGAGTGTTCCATTCTGTTTTTGACAATGCCGCAACCCAAGCTACTCAAGCAGTTCAGCCACCTCCCGATTTGCCGACTCAGATTGCGCTCTCTGAGTTCAAAGACTCGGTTCCTTCTCGGATGTGGTTAAGGCAATGAGGGGAGGTAGTCAGTCGGTATCTCACTCAGAAATGGAACACAAAATAACATAACTGAACGAAGAATGGAAGAAGAAATTTGAAGAATAAGAGAGAGAATATGCGCGGAGAGAAAAGAAGAAAAATAAGGCATTAGCTAGTACCTTATTTGAGATGTTTTCAAATAGGGACGCTATATTAAGCCCAGCTGAGCTAGAAGCTAGATTGAGCAACTTAGATAATGATGACTTAGATTCAGATTATGACGATGATCCCTTAACTGTAGATGATGTATTGGGCCGTCAATAGAGATTGTAGGTTTTTTGGAATATTATTCAACTTTTGTTATGTTTTTTTTGTTTAATGTTGAACTATGCTTGTTATTATCACTATTGTATGCTTATGAAATATTGACTGCTAGAATATTGACTTGTATGTTATTTGTATGCTTATGACTTGTGGCAGGGTGTATAATGTTTTTAAAATTTCTGGCTCTGGAATATTGTTATGGGCGACGGAATAGCGACCATATTAGGGTATAGGGTTAGGGTTTTGCGACCGAATAGCGACCGCTGTCTCATTTTCCGTCGGTATTTGGTCGCCTTTTTCATATTCGGTCGGCATTCGGTCGCTCAGGCTTAAAATATTAGTGAAGTTTAAATATTCAATTTAATGTGTGTGTGCGTGTGTATGTACACATTTGACTTAGTTATAGTACTTAACAGTCGTCAATAGTGTTTCTATAAAAAAAAATCGGCACGGCGGGAAAAAATCGGGAAAATTAGGCGACCGAATACCGACCGTATATGCATTAACGGTCGGTATTCGGTCGCCCAATTTTATTACCGTGACTGAATGCCGACCGATAATGCGTTTCCGGTCGGTAATCGGTAGCCCATGATAGAAAATTTAAAAAGACCCGGGAACTTGATGAACTACTTGTTGAATTGTCATGCCCCTTGTCTAAACAAGTTTAACTATTCAATGTGTGTGTGTGTGTGTGTGTGCGCGTGTGTGTACACATGTGAACTAGTTATAGTACTTAACAGTCGTCAATAGTGTGTACAAGTTTAAATATTCAATTTAATGTGTGTGTGCGTGTGTATGTCCACATTTGACTTAGTTATAGTACTTAACAGTCGTCAATAGTGTTTCTATAAAAAAACCGGCACGACGGGAAAAAATCGGGAAAATTAGGCGACCGAATACCGACCGTATATGCATTAACGGTCGGTATTCGGTCGCCCAATTTTATTACCGCTACCGAATGCCGACCGATAATGCGTTTCCGGTCGGTAATCGGTCGCCCATGATAGAAAATTTAAAAAGACCTGGGCACTTGATGAACTACTTGTTGAATTGTCATGCCCCTTGTCTAAACAAGTTTTAAAATTAATGTGTACAAGTTTAACTATTCAATGTGTGTGCGTGCGCGTGTGTGTACACATGTAAACTAGTTATAGTACTTAACAGTCGTCAATAGTGTGTACAAGTTTAAATATTCAATTTAATGTGTATGTGCGTGTGTATGTCCATATTTGACTTAGTTATAGTACTTGACAGTCGTCAATAGTGCTTCTATAAAAAAAAATGGCACGGCGGTAAAAAATCAGGAAAATTAGGCGACCGAATACCGATCGTATATGCGTTAACGGTCGGTATTCGGTAGCCCAATTTTTTATTCAGTCGCGGTAATAAAATTGGTATTCGGTCGCCCAATTTTATTACCGCGACCGAATGCCGACCGATAATGCATTTCCGGTCGGTAATCGATCGCCCATGATAGAAAATTTAAAAAGACCCGGGCACTTGATGAACTACTTGTTGAATCGAAGGCATGGTAGCCCAGTGGGTAACATCCACTGCTTGTGACCGAGAGGTCCAGGTTCGATACCCACCTCACACAAGGGGAATGCTTTAATTGTCATTTCTTTGGGTTCCCTTGTGTGGGTCTTATACTCCCCTCACGGGGAACCCACTCAACGGGACTTCTACGACACCCGCTCAACGGGACATCTACTACTCCCCTCACGGGGCACCCGCTCAATGGACTTCTACGACACCCGCTCAAAAACGGGCTTCTACTACTCCCCACACGGGGCACCCGCTCAACGGGCTTCTACGACTCCTCCTCTGGTGAGGTCTTATAATAAATAATTGCAATAAACTGGACCATACTTATAAATGGTCTAGTTTTTTTTTTTTTTTTTTTTTTAAAAAAAAAAACTACTTGTTGAATTGTCATGCCCCTTGTCTAAACAAGTTTTAAAATTAATGTGTACAAGTTTAACTATTCAATGTGTGTGCGTGTGTGTGCGTGTGTGTACACATGTGAACTAGTTATAGTACTTAACAGTCGTCAATAGTGTGTACAAGTTTAAATATTCAATTTAATGTGTGTGTGCGTGTGTATGTCCACATTTGACTTAGTTATAGTACTTAACAGTCGTCAATAGTGTTTCTATAAAAAAAAAACGGCACGGCGGGAAAAAATCAGGAAACGTAGGCGATCGAATACCGACCGTATATGCATTAACGGTTGGTATTCGGTCGCCCAATTTTATTACTGCGACCGAATGCCGACCGATAATGCGTTTCTGGTCGGTAATCGGTCGCCCATGATAGAAAATTTAAAAAGACCCGGGCACTTGATGAACTACTTGTTGAATTGTCATGCCCCTTGTCTAAACAAGTTTTAAAATTAATGTGTACAAGTTTAACTATTCAATGTGTGTGTGTGTGTGTGTGCGTGTGTGTACACATGTGAACTAGTTATAGTACTCAACAGTCGTCAATAGTGTGTACAAGTTTAAATATTCAATTTAATGTGTGTGTGCGTGTGTATGTCCACATTTGACTTAGTTATAGTACTTAACAGTCGTAAATAGTGTTTCTATAAAAAAAAATCGGCACGGCGGGAAAAAATCGGGAAAACTAGGCGACCGAATACCGACCGTATATGCATTAACGATCGGTATTCGGTCGCCCAATTTTATTGCCAATACTACTTTGAATTTCCCGCTTTTCCTTTTACTTGCCGACCGAATACCGACCGATTTATATTTGCGGTCGGTATTCGGTCGCTAATTATTTAAGATGAAACGACACATTTCTGTTTTGAAATTCATGACAAAACAGAATACCCAATACAAGAAACCCACTTGTAAACCTGCGCGACCCTGTTATTGGAAACCATCATCAAAAATAAGGTTCTATGCATTTACTTATGAAGACTTGTTATACGCAGATATTGTGTTTATAATGGAGGACCGTAGTTGCATGTATATGGATTCAACATCTAATGGTGGATCCCTTCATAGTCTAGAATTTATAGCGGGAGTGAAACAATTTGTAAATTTCGCTATTAGTATGTCTGCTAATGTACAAAATGATATGATTAGGTGTCCTTGTGCGGGTTGTAGAAATAAAGATTTTCATTTACCAGATTTGGTGAAGTATCATCTTATTATGAACGGATTTGTGTCTAATTATTATAATTGGACATGTCACGGTGAGGCTTTCTTTCCAATGCCTCAAATTCCGTTTACTAATGAAACCTCTCATTATGTGGATAATTCTAGAAGACATACGACAAGAAACATTTATCGAGCGATGGTTATTGATGCTGCTGGACCTAGTTTTAATGTGCCGGAAAATAGGTACGTTGAAGAACCCCCCAATCATGAGCACAAATGTTCTATGACATGTTGAAGAGTCAGTTGATAGCCCACTATACGGAGGTTGTACAAACCATTCACGACTATCAATGACTTTGCTAGAATGTTGAGTATAAAATCCGAAGACAACTTATACGAAACTATAGATAAATTTGCACTGATTGATGAAAGAGGCGCTTCCTCCTCAAAATAATGCATTAGACGACTTTTACCAAAATGAAGAAATTGGTTAAAGGTCTTGGATTACCGGTGCAAAAAGATAGATGTTTGTTTTTAACGGTTGTATGTTGTCTTTGGAAAGATGATGTTGAGAGTAGAGAATGCAAGTTTTGTGGTCATGCTAGGTATATTAAGAAAAAAGAAATAAAAAAATACCACGACAAAAAGAGATTGCTTGCAAAAAGATGTATTATTTTCCAATTACTCCTAGATTACAAAGACTCGTATGCATCCGAGAAAAGCGCAAAACACATGACATGGCACTCACACGGTGAGAGAGAAGAGGGAATAATGAATCACCCGGGGGATGGGGAAGCTTGGCAACATTTTGATAGAACACACACTGATTTTGCAGCGGAACCTCGAAATGTAAGGCTTGGGTTATGTACAGATGGTTTTGCACCTTTCGGCATGTCAGGGAAGCAATATTCTTCTTGGCCAGTTATTCTAACTCCTTATAATCTCCCCCGTTGGATGTGTATGAAGAACAATGTAATGTTCTTAACTATCATTGTACCTGGACCCCAAAATCCAAAACACAAGATTGATGTGTACTTGCAGCCTCTCATCGATGAATTGAATCAGCTGTGGAGTGAAGATGCAGAAACTTATGACATCTCTAAAAAGCAAAATTTTAAAATGAGAGCTTCATTACTTTGGACAATTAGTGATTTCCCAGCATATGGAATGTTGAGTGGATGGAGTACAGTAGGCTTGTGAAAACTTTGTTCGAATAATGATTTAGTTTATTATTTTTCCCTTAATATTGTGTTCAATATTCCTTTAATCCCTATTTTATTAATTATTATGGTGTGTTTAATGCTTGTATGGATTTGATCACTCTATACATGATCTTATAATTTAATTGCGAAGGACCGAGAGGTGAAGTAATTAATTAGGAACTAAGTAATAATAACTCGTAGTAAAACTGACTAGGAATAGATTCGGTTTCTATTGAGCGGTTTCCAAAAGTAGATAACTACGGGGATTGAAATTGGGGAATTCCATAAATCGTTAATCTTTGTCTCATTAATCAATTTCACATAGACATATGGTTTTTGTTAATTGAGATTAGGGGGGTTTATTGCAAGGAATTGAATAAAACCTAGATTAGGGAATTTTACCGTTAATGAATTAGGATAAATTTAGGGGAATTTGACACATTAAAAAAGGGAATCTTTTAAACTAATCATTGGGAAAACAAGTTGGATCAATGTCCTAATCAACCTTTCTCTCATTATTTGATATCTTCTTTCTTATTTGTTTCATTTAGTTGTTATTTAATTTTAAGCATTAGTTAATAAAACTCTAAAAAATATTTGTAGGTCTAAATTAGGATAATAAACAATTTTGGTACTTAATTATAATCTACGTAGGGAACGACACTTGTCTTACTTATATACTCAACTGAACACTAGTTCACTTACTAGGATTTTGTGCATGAATTTTTTTTAAAGTGAACATGTGTTGTGATTTCGTAATACTTGTTGCGTTAAATATGTGTTACATACCTTAAATAGATGTTTATCCTGAAAAAACACATATTATATAGAATGTAACATATGTCTAATAACAAGTAATAGTTGTCAAAAAATATTTAATGTGTAATGATTTTTTTATGGTCTTCACTATAACAGCGGCCCACATGTCGAATGATTTTGTGGCTAATTAATGCGTGAAATATCTGTCTGGCTCCTATGCGGAACATCCAAAGTTCTACACGTGCGGAGCAATCTCAGTCGTCAGATGCGATTTTGAACGGCCCAGATCTGGAGAGAGAAAAGTTGCGGCTGGACATAAAACATTAAAAAAAATCTCTCTCCAGATCTGGACCGTTAAAAAATCTCATCCGATGGCTGGGAGCGTGTCCCGCATGTGCGAAACAAAAGGTCTTTTACTAATGTTCAAATCTAACAAACCATTTAAAGCATTATTATTATCCTCCATGTAATCTACACTCCACTCACATCGATGATGAGAAATGAAGTCAGAGTCTGAGACTTGAGAGAGTCGAGATGTTGGCTTGAGATAACCCATTACCGACCCAGATGAAAAGAGGCAAGATTGAATCGACAAAGAATCACAGCTCATGCAGTTAGACGCTTTACTTCCAACCGGTAGGTCGGGAGTTTGAGTCATGCTTGATGGGAAGTGAGGAACCACTATTAATCCTTCTTTAATAAAAATAAGAAAAAAAGAAGGCAAGATTGAATCGTACAAGATCGTGTGATTCTACGATTTTACGATCTAGATCGACGATCCCCTACGATTCAATCCTTCAGCGAGTTTTAGTACGATTAAACCCGATTTATACCCTTAGGATCGTAGAATCGTACGATTTTACGATCCAACTCAAGATTTTGACAACCTTGATCAAAACATGATGAAAATGGTAAGTTAGTTCCTTGGCATATATGTAAAAGTGTCTCATAATGTGACATTATATATATGACAAATTTTATAAAAACAATATTAAAAAACGAAAGTTATAGTTAAATAATTTAAAGAAAAATATCTAGATGATATGACTTATGCAATGTTTTTGTTATTAAATTTATTAAAATATATCTATTAATGATCATGATTAATTGTAATCAAGTGACTGAGAATAATTAAATTTTATTTTTTATTAAAAATAATTTATTTTAAATTAATAAATGCATTACACTATATTATATAAAATCTATTATGTTTTCAAAATTCGTGTATCAAATTTATAATATTTTCGAATTTTACAAAACACCATTGTCAAACAATTAATTATATAAATAAATATAGTTATGTTATGTAAAAATATAATTAAAATATATCATGAAAGTTCTTATGGTCTATTTGATAAAGCATTTGATTTCCAAATGAGAAGGGTTGTGTTCAAATCTCGCCAATTCATATTATACTTACTTTAGAGTTTAACAAATTTTTTTAAAAAAAAACATAATTATAATTGGGCGGGAAATTCCACCACCAAACTAATACTAAAAATTTGGTCATTTGCATCAGCTTTCTATACGACGGGATAATCCCATCACGAATTTTGATTATTTGGGGCGAAACATTTTGCGTCGAATTAAGCCCGTCGTAAATATGGTCATTTGCATCAACTTCCTATGCCCCAGGGGAATCTCACCACAAATTGTAATTATTTGGGGAACTTCGTGTGTTGATTGAAGCTAGGGATGACAATTTGACCCGTGACCCGCCCGCCCTACCCCAACGTCTTTTGGGGCCGACCCGCCCCGACCTGTAGAGAGAACGGGGCAGATCAGGCATGGTTTTCTTGTCTGCCCCTCCCGCCCTTCCCCATTTTGTCCCATCTTTATTATATTGTTAAAATATTGATTTTATTATATGAACAGTAAGTGTAAGAACAATTTTCCCATTTTCTTTTTTAAACCAAACCAGGAAACTATTGGAAACATTTCCAATTGAAAATATGTATTGGAAAGGTATGAATATGGAACAATATGATTGTTCATGAAATATGAACAAATGTGATTTTTCATGAACAAGTATGAATACTTCTTTTCATGAACTAGTTTTTTTTTCACGAACTAATGTGACAATTCATGAAGTGACTACCATACCTTTCATGCATTATAAATAGAAAGGAGCTTAGAGGAATCAAAGCACACAACACACAAAAGCAAACATTCTAAGATTGAAGTTTAGAGTGCACTCAAATTCAAGTAAGGATTCTTTGCATCCTTAGTAAATTTGCATCACAACCTTCATATTCAAGTAAAGTGATTCAAGGAGAAGAAGGATTCAAGAAGAAGAAGAAAAGAATTCAAGTAGAAGAAGAAAAAAGAAGTTTTACTTACAGACACCACTGTCACCGACCACCATTTACATTATCCCACTCGATGGAAATTTTAGACGCTTGAGATCGTTCCTAAAACAGGCAGAACAAGTTTCTGGCCAGTACTCTTAGATGCCATTGGACTCTTAGATGCAGCAACTGAGCAATCCAAAAATTGAATGCCCTTTATAGTTTTAATTTTGACAAAATTCAATTTCAAATTAACGGTTAACCAAAGAAATTTTTTATGGAAGAAGGGAGTTCACTAAATATAAATTGTTTTATGATGAAATTTTTGAAAAACGTAGTTTTTGAACCATTTTTCTAAATCGTAAATTGATTTTGAACTCAGGGCACAAAACTTTCCCAGAGATTAATTCGTTGTCAAGTAAAATCACATCTTATTGATCCTATATAAAATTTAAAAGAATTAAACTATATCCTTAGATGATCAGATTTCTTAGATAATAACAATTAATATTTATGTTCTTGTTCCATGTACCGAGTCTCACATTAGCGTTCATCAACGATGATGAGACATGCTACGAGTCATACTTGTAATTTGAGGGACTTAAGTTTGGACATTGGGAAACTTTAGTGCAGATTTCTGAGTGCTGTGAGGTTTTTTGAGCGATTGCCATAGCTATCATAATAGGATTTGAGTGATTTCAATTGGGTTTCGAAGCTAACTGACGAGGCTATTTCTAGGATTAGGTGGATTGAAGTTTCGAGCTTGAGAGTAGAAGTAATTACCGAAACAGTGGGCGATTTCCTGCAAACTTTTGGCATTTCTGAAGGAATTATCTTAGTTTGACGTGTAAGGATCATTCACCATGATTTTCAGTCCCTAAAACATCATGGATTGCTATTTTTACAGAATTTATTGAATTGCTTGACTTTGGTTTTCATTCATTCTTTCAGTGCATTAAAAAAAGGATGAAGTGTTGATGTAAACGACTTAGTTGTGAGTGTGATTGCTTTCGATGTATTGCTGTGTTTGTAATTGCTAATTGTTATCGGTTGTTGGTGTCCTTATGTGTTAATTCCCAATTAGAGCTCTGGCCTGTTGATAATCCTAGTCTAGGACATTGTCGAACATAATCAGTTAAAGTGCCTGGGTGCACTATCACCCAATTCCTAATCAAACACGATTCCCAACGAGAATAATAAGTAGAACTGTTAACATTGGTTGTGGAGTTCAGAAGGGTGAGCGATGACATAACAAGACATGTCCCTAAATATTAGGCCCCGTCGTTCGGAGGGTAATAGTATCCGGATCCATGTTAAGATCAGTCAGGCCTTCTTAACGGGTAATAGTAGTTAAGGTCTGTTAACAAAAAATAGAATTATTGCCAGGATTATATCCGTTAGTTTGACACGAAGAATCCATTTGCAGTGCATGAGCAGTCATGGTGCTCGTAGCACAATTTCCAATCTGTTTAGGTCAGATTTATTGGATATAGTGGAAGCATGTTAATTGTTTGAGTTGTATCTATTTAGTATATGCTTTGGAGTCAAAATGGGGTACTTTGGGCTGGGATTTCAAAGCGCACAGAAAGTAAGTTTTTGTGTGTTAATTTGTGAAGGAAAATAGTTGTTCTGAACCTCGGTCGACCAGAACCCATTTTCTCTCTGCTGACCAAACTCCCGAGAGCTCATCGGGCGAGTGGCATGGTTATGCCGGTCGACCTGGTTCTCCTTCCCTCTGTCGAGCAAACTACTGAGAGATATTCGGGGGATCGACATTATGACATCGATCGACCGGGTGGGTGAAACCTCATCGACTGGAGTCAGTACGGTCGTCCTACTTCCCTGGTCGCCCATAATTTAGGCAATGTCTCTGTCTTGATCTCGGCAGACCGGTTTGGTCGACCGGAGTATATCCAGTCTGCCGAACATCTGTTTTGCTTTTGTTTAGTCTTTATCTTCGGATTTTGCTTTAGACTTTGATTCCGTGTTTGTCAGTTGACCTGTATAGTTTTGTTACCGTTTTGATTTTCGTTTTAGTCACTTTAGCAAAAGTTTTGGGATTTGGGTAATGTCTTTTCGAGTCATATTTGAATGATCTATTGGTCTCGGTCAACGCTCTACTCACAAACTTTACTGCACGGGGCATATATTTACGTGAAGGTTCGGAAGATATTGTGATTGAGGATGTGAGACTAAGACAAATTAACCAATCCATTCTCCATTTTTTTTCCAAGAGATGGGAATGGAGCTTCGGTACTCACCTTGGGAGACTGGGTATCCATGCTGCCTCAGCAAGCGAAAACGAAGAGAAACAACTTGAAGATCATTATCTTCTTCGTCTACAACATCGTTATATATTTTTGTTAATAATTCTTCGATCACTTTTTCAAAATTATAAGCCAAACCTAAACGTTGAATGACATCAATCAAGTCTAGCAAAAAACAAGACTTTCCAAATTAATTGTCGCTTAGATGTCTTTTATTAGGTGTCAACAATTTATTCCAATTATACTTTCAAGATATCTTTTATTGAAAAAGTTAAAGAGAGGGAGGAAGGAAGGGGTATTATTGGAATTATGGTGGAAATATTACTTTTTTTTTGAGTTCCTTAATTTTTTCAAAGTGTCTTAAACGCCATATATTGAGAGGGTACTTTATTAGTTAAAATACAGATATTATTCTATTAAATATGACCTGTATACCACTAATTTTATTTTAGAGAGTAATATTGATATTTTAATTAAAAAAATCATCTTAATTTTTACTTCCTTAATTTCGCAAAGAACGTCTTATATTAAGGAATGGAGGTAGTAAAAAATTAGAATTAATTTATCAAAGAAAACCATTGAAGATATTTTACCATTGAAGATATTAAGGAATGGAGGTAGTAAAAAATCACTCCAGATTGTCGGATGGTAATTTTCTGTTCGTCGTCTAACTTCATCCATTGTATGTTGGCATTTGGAGATTCATGTTTTCTAGATGTTTTGTGTGATAACCGTAACTTTTACGTACGTGATATTTGACGTGTAATTTAATTTTTCACGATTAACTGTATAGGCGTAATATTTTCCCTACGATTATGTGACTACGTGTCTAATTATATTTATAACATGTTACGTGTTATTTTTCGTGTACATTTTACTGAGGGCGTTTCGCACACGTATCGTAGTTGGGGATTTTAATTGTAAGTCATCATAATAATAATGATAGGAATTTAAACAGAGGTTTTGTGGGTTTCAAAGATTTCAAGGGTCATCGGTAGTTAAGGGGGATTTAATGAAAATAAAGAGAGAAAAAAAACTGAAAAATAAAGGAAAAAGGAAAGGGCTTCAGGGGTTGGAGGCTATTAAACTAAAAGAATAGGAATAGTTATATATATTAAGTAGTTCACTGGGGTTTGGGGACTAAAAGGAAACGAAAAGAAAATGCATAACGTAGAGCATCATGGCATCAGTAGCCTTTTCTCGGAAATCGTGCCATAGCAGAGCACAAAAAGAAGAACCGCTTTAGAGCCGAGAGGAAACATGATTTTTGAAAGCTTTATTATCTAACAACTTTTAGAGTATTTTTGAGTGGGCAATTCTTGTCGGATTTTGATGAACCTGATACGGAAATTGATCAAGACAAAACAGGCTACGAGGGCGTGGAAGCGGATTCACTTTACGAATTCTGAGTTGGAAGATATCGCACCGGGAGCGGAATTGGTTTCCAGAATTTCGTTTTCTGTGCAGTTTCGGTAGAATCGTCTTACAGGTAACATACGAACTCCAAGTTCTGTGCTGTGGCCCATACTTAATGGGGCTAATCATTTGTACGGTGGTGGTTTTATGGAGTCCCCGGTTGGGGATGATGAGACAATGTAAGGATTGAACCTTAAAATCTGTGTCCCGTAGTTTGGGGGAGAATCCGAACCCACGAGTTTACTGAAACCGTCCTAGTTTGGTTGATAACTGGAACCACTGCCGTTATTGCTGAGTAGTAGAGATTAGATATGGGAGCTCATGTGGTAGGAGTCGTGTCATAGTAGGTAGCTACGTTCTAAGTATCTAAGACGAGTATGTGATTGGGTGTACCGGATGGGCAACGCGTGGTGCTTGTCGTATACTCGGTTATGGAATCGTTTAGGTGCGAAGAAGGTGGTTATTTGCTTAATTGTTGCATTCTATGTGTTCATTATTGTTTGGTCTTTATATGATGTTTGCTTGGAGTCTATTTGGTCCCATGTGAGTTGGGAACGTTGGGTAATGTTTTTGGCACACTTTTGCAAAACTAATTTTTTTTGAAAACCGCAACTGTGCAGTCCACTGTTCTGTTTTGTTTTGATCTGTTCTGCACTGTCCTGCACTGAGTTCTAAGTCTTGCTAGACTTTGGACGAGTCATTTGCATATATTTCCATAGGGGTATTTTGGGAAACGGGCATCTGCATTATCTGTATATGTTTCTGCCATCTCTGTTTCTGTTCAGTCGTTATTATCATTATTACTGTTTTAGGTCCCTGCTGAGCACCGGAGCTCAGTCCGATATCCGGTTTTGTTGTTTCAGGTTTTATAGATGTTGAATATACCTATGATGATGGAGCATGGGATGGGGATTACGAAGAGTGATCTTAACTGGATAGTTCACACCGGTTATTTCTTTTATAGTTATTTATATTGAAACTTGTAGTTTCCTTTGAGATGTAATAACTTAAACATATTTCATTTTTTTAAGATAACGCTTCCGCTACTGTTTTATTACTATTTATGGATTTATCTAATGAACTCCTTTATTTAGTAATTCTCTGACTGCGGCTTTGGTGCTTCATTAATCAATGGGAGCACTCGCCATGTCATCATTCCGGAGACGGGGTGTGACATTTTGTGTGTCTGTATAAAGTCTAACTAATCCAATGGGCTACTTATAGAGCGAAATGTTTCTCCCGTAACCATTCTAATAGGTCATTTTCATTGATGGAATTCAATTGACCCAGTTGGTTTGAGGGTGGTAGATTGTGTACAAGGCGCGAGTTCGAATCTTGGCAGCTCGCAGTGTGGAAGTTTCAACCCTCCAATGTGGGGGTGGCTTCTGCGGTGGGCTAAGACAAGGCCTCCCACCAATCGAACACTGGGTCACCTTGATTTACATCCTCCACAATGCCTGTCGGATCGAGTGGTGGGGGCCCTGGGGGCGTGGGTATCGCCTTTTATGTGTACAAGGAGTCAAAGAAGGCTAATAATAGTAGGCCTCATTTTGAATTTTTTTTTATCAGAATAGCACATTTTTTTTTTGTGGGAATATTTATTTTTGGGCATCAAAGGATTATATGAATTTGGAGGTGATTCTACTACTAGTGTTATCAATGCGACGTCCTTAAACGATTTAGAGCTTCCTCGTGATGATAAATTTGATGAAGAAGAAAAATTATATGAAGGATCATGATAGTAATTGTGGTTCAAAATTTAAGTCTTCGAATGACTTGTTTTATTAGATCATAGACTTATTATGTGATTTATTTTATATTTATCTTTTGAAAGTCTTTTATAAGTTAAGAAATATGATTTGTTTTGTTTTTATCTTTTGAAAGACTTATAAGTAGGGGTGTCAATCGAGCTATGTGAGCTGAGCTTGGCATAGCTCACGCTCAGCTCACATAAAAATTGAAAAGCTCACGCTCATGCTCAGCCGGAAAAGCTCATAAACCTTGAGCTCATGCTCAGCTCACATTTTAACACGAGCTCGAGCTTAGCTCACGAGCTTCCCAAGCTCACTTATATTAGCGAAGAAAACGAAAATCCTGTCTCAAGAATAGCATAATACAATGAATCTTAAAACTAAATTTGGGCAAGAATACACAAAAAGAAGCAAAAGTTTCAGAATTGTTTGATATGCTAATAAAAAGAGTCTTATATAAAAAAAACAAAAAACAAGAGAATCCTGCACTTAAAATTTTAACAAATGATAAATTTGCAAAATTCAAAAAGATTGATTTAATTCCATTGTCGGTGGCAATTCCAATTTTGACAATCCCATTGAATTCTTCTACACCATCTCACTTTTTTGTTGTGATTCACCCTAATGTATTTTTGTACTGCGTGTTTTCCTACTGCTGTCATTTCATGTTTTCTCTCTTCCTTTAACTTTTGTATCTGTCTCTCTCTCGTTGTAAGACTCATTCTTTAATATAATCTCATTTCTACCCAAAAAAAAAAGACTATTGAGTTAATCCACACATTATAATTATAATTATAATGTATATAAGTTTTTTTTTAAATTATTAATATTATATATATATAATATTTTAATTATATTAATCTTATTCGGGTTCGAGCTTTTTTCGGGCTGAGCGGGGTCAAGCTCACGCTCAGCTCACATAAGAAGCGAGCTTGAATATTAAGCTCACGCTCACATTACCTCAGCTCACGCTCACATTTTTTCGAGCTATGTGAGCCGGGTCGGGCCCTACTTATAAGTTATTTATTATAACTTTGTTGGGTTATTGTGTTTTGAAAAACTTGTGAGATTGTTTTATGCATTTTCTCATATTGTTAGACTATATGATCATGATTTAGAGGTTACTCATTATTAATTATATATTAAATATATTTTTGAATTTTTTAAAAAGATTTTACGATTTATTTGTTTAGGGTTTGTAGAGTTTATTAGGGTTCGTAGATCTATGATGGATCAACAAAAATTCCATTAGCACATGGGAATTAAATGGAATTACTCCTTATAAAGTCAACCAGCAAAGTATAATGGTTTTCCTGTTTTGGTGGCTTTAATGATGCGAAATTAGGAAAAATAGGGATGCATCCGGCTGGAAATGTCCAGTTCGGCTCCTGTGCGGAACGGCCTAAATTACGTACGTGCGGAACACAGCTAGGGTCGTTGATTTCATTTTAAAAGAGGATCGACGGTTGAGATTTAAAAGAGAGTTAAAAGGATACATATGTAATTTCACAAATAAATAATAATAATAACAACAAAAAGTAACACGCAACCGTCACATCGATTGGGTTACCGAGGAGAGAGAAAAGTTGCGGCTGAAAAGTCAAAGGTACATTTCTACAATAACACATGTTCTTCGTTAGAGAACACATGTTCTTGTATATTGTGAACACATGTTTTTATTAGAGAACACATGTTCTCTGACAGAGAACACATGTTTTTTATTAGTGAACACATGTTCTTAATTATTGAACACATATTTTTTAAAAATTCGTTTTCCTGTCAAAAATATCTTCTCCCAGTTAAAAGTAAGAAACAGAAAAAATAGCTCAAAGTTTATCCCTAAAATACCCATATTTTAATACAGCCGTTGGATAAAAAAGTACAAAATCCAACAGCTGACAGCTTGTCCCGCACGTGCAAAATTTAGGCTGTTCAGGATAGGAGCCGTAGTAGGAAATGTCGTGCCACGTAACAAACTTTGGAGCCGTGGTAGGAAATGTCATGCCACGTAACAAACTTTGGATTCAAAACGCAAATAATGAGTCTGACAATGTTCATTTAGTTACAATGGTCAGCGCTTGCTAAATGAATATTTTAATATGGCCTAAATACTTAAATTCATGTTAGATTGCAGTCAATCTTCTAAACATGTACATTCCATGTGGAATTTGAGTTTACAGAGCTAAAACTTCACATTAAATGCATAAAACGTAAATTTTGTTACTAATCAATCTAAATTGAAATGTTTAAAATTTAGAGTAGTGATAGAATCTCGAGTGAATTGAAACCGAACATTTTTTTGTCGTTATTCGGTCCCTAAATTGTTGTTATCACTAGTACCTTTGACCCTCTCAGTTGAAATAATAATTTGATCGCTAAACGGTAGCTACCCCGAAAATTAAATGGGGACTAAAAAGGTTGAAAATAAATATAGGAACTAAAAATCCAATTGAGAAAATAACAGAGACCAAAATATACAATTAATCCTCTATTTTAGTTGTTCATCAACTATCCTAATAACCTACAAAAGGGGGAAGATTCGAAGGCGGAACCTCTTCTCTCCTCTAACCACCCACCGACCCTTAACCATTCGCTTTTAAATCGAGAGATGTGTATGAGTGACAAAGATTTGAGGAATAGAACAAATAGTGTGCAAACCCTTGAACATTTCTCATTTATATATATATATATATATATATATATATATATATATATATATATATATATATCAGTAAGAATCTTATTTCACAAGGGATATCTACTCTCATCACTTCAAGCTGCCACTTAGAGTGAAATCCCATTAAAAATTTGTATTTATCCTTTCTCTACCCTTATTAATTTTTTATAGATTCAAGTTAAACATAGCGAACATGTGTGATTCTGACTAAAATAATCTCAATAAATGTTAGGTTATTTAAGTATTTTATATTTGTAATTGCATGATATTGAAAACCTTGATTGCGACATTTTCTAAATTGGGATAACTGAAATGTTAGAGCGGGAGTGTCAAATAGGTCCCGAGGTTAACATATCAAATTTAGGGCGTTCGATCATCTATGTTTTTTTTTTCCCTATGTTTTTTTTTTCTCTCCTACTTTTATGAGGTTAGTGGTTACCACTAAATTGTTTTTCCTTTCCAACCTCTGTAGTTTGAGAAAAAATAGCAGCGGTTCAATTACGCTGCTAAACGCACGCAAAAAATAGTATATATTGAATATTTTATGAATGACAAATAAAATATTCAACGGTTCATATTTTTTTAAAGCGAACATGTGTTGTGATTTTGTAACACTTGTTACGTAAACATGTACTACATACCTTTAACAGATATTTATTCTAAGAGAACACATATTTTATAAAATGTAACATATGTTTCATCAAAAAAAAAAAAAAAAAATGTAACATATATCTAATAGTATGTAATATTTGCCAAAAAATATTTAATATGTTTTACTTTTTTATAGTCTTCACTATAACCGCGACCCAGATGTCGAATGATTTTGTGGCTAATGTCGTGAAAAATGATGTTGGCATTTGTCAATTTTTAGAAATTACTCCCTCTTCGAGACCAAAAAAAAGGACTAGCTAAGATTAGTCATGAAGAAAGCGATAGAGGAACTAACCAAAATGATTTGCATTTTCTAGTTTTCTTTATCCTTTTTATCAAACTTAAAGTTTAGTGATAAATCATTAAACATGTATAATCAACTAGACATGCATCACGTGAAAGTGTGTTAGAGATTTTGTGTGGTCAGACACGTTTTAAACAGTATATGCCGAATCGTGCCATGGTCCAGACACGTTTTTTGAACAACATTACTGTCTTCCGTCTTGGACTGACGTGGCGTTTCCAAGACGCGTCTTGTCACGTCAACCCAAGACGGAAGTGGTGGACAACTTCCATCCTGAACCTCCAAAGAGTTGACAAAAAAGACCTTGGTTTTTTCCATTCAATTCCAAAACGGAAGTGCCACTTCCGTTCTGTCCAGGCATATTATTTTTTGTATTTTGTCAACAAATTTTTGAGTAGGTATTTTAAAACAAAAAAAATCACTAAAACCGAATTTTTATAACAAAATGTGTACAAAAATTACTTTGACAAAACTTGCTTTAGGGTATATCAGCATGCCCCCATCTGACTACCCAGAGAAATAGTGTTGATGCTCGGAAATTGGTGGTGATATCCGGAGGGTATATCAGCCTGAGTGTGAAACTGAGTTTAGGACTGAGCTTGAGTTTGATCTTTAGATGGTTGAGACAGTCCCGCCGCCTCGCCACATTGCCGAAGGCGCCGCGCGGCAAGATTCTCCTGAGTAACCCGCCGAGTTTGACAAGTACCTTGCCTCCACACCGAAGCCCCCGCCTTGAGCGAGCTCCGCCGATTGCGTGGGATGCATGCGAAACGACAACTACGCTATTTCAGCGACGACGCTGGTCTGCAAGAAACTAACTTCCCAGTCGCTACGAAGGCTTCTTTTACGGTTTTGGCTGCCCAGGTGATAAGACACCCTGGTATTGACTCACAATTCGAGGGGCAGGCTTCTCGAATTCTTCCAGCATCAACCTGTTAGACTCCTCTCGTAACATAAATATTAAAATTAGTATAATAAAAATAAAAATATTTATGTCGACAACAAAACGAATAAAACTTACCAAAATATCCTCAGTTGTAGCGTTAGGTTGAATACCCATAGGGAGTGGCCTGGGATCCCTATTTCTTGGGTTCGTCGTACGGTGAACGGTAATGTTATTGTACCAACCCATGTACTCGTCGATAGGAGCAATAACATTACCGAATGCGAGAGCAGCGGCCTCCAGTGCATCGACACGGTAGTCCCACAAATCAATGTATTGGCGGTGCACGTTCTAC
The DNA here is from genome assembly GCA_026122235.1 of Vinca minor. Taxonomy (NCBI): domain Eukaryota; kingdom Viridiplantae; phylum Streptophyta; class Magnoliopsida; order Gentianales; family Apocynaceae; genus Vinca; species Vinca minor. Next base: position 1,165,821 of record JAOCZM010000272.1, read on the forward strand.
CAATTTTTGTTTGGCCCGCCTTCACCGCGTGCAGATCTTGACTAGCCCTCGACAATGCCCTCTGTCCCTGCCGATATTGGTACCATCTGGTGGAAGGCAAATTGCCCTGTCAGGCAGGTGGTACTCAATTAACTCGAAGCAGATGAGCGGCGTACGGGTTTGACAGGTCATCAGGAAGTCTGCATCCCGAGCCACTCTCTTTACAATTACCGAATCAGGGTACGGTGTCCACATAAACTGCAATATAAAATCAAGTTAATGTAAAACAATTTATTTAATAAAAAAAATATGAGAATATCGAAATTAACTTACTTCTTGTTTCTCCGACATCAAATCTAGCTAATCACGAATCACCAACAATTATGATTTCGCCTGTTGCGGAAACTCCAGCCTGTATTCCACCTTGCCCCGTGAGGTCTACCATCAGTGGGGATCTCATTTGGAATCGGGCCTCAGTTCGCTTGACGGAGATATGAAATTCTCTCACACTCTCACAACTGGTCAAAACAAACAACATCGATTATCAAATATTCAAGTAAAAAATTCACATAAAACTTTATATAATTTAGACAAACCTGAATCAGCAAACAACAGCTTCCAGTGTCCTTGGAAACGGCCATGCACATCTGGCGGCACAAATGTGCAAGTACATCGCTAGCCCAAGAAATCGTGTAAAGCTCAAGGGAACCACTGATGGTGAGTATATAATGCATGTTCCCCCGGGACTCCGACTTATCGGGAAAAATGAAACTATCCATTAAGATGAAAACCAAAGCCTTAGCCCTCTACTCTATCGCCAATCTAGTATCATCATGTCCTAGGGGCTCACTAATGTGGGCATAAACATCGACCAGTTGGAGAGTGTTTCCACTAATTGAATTCTCTGGGCTCGAAATCCTAACAGATTGAACATGCGATTAACCCATTGAGCTTTGTTCAAGTGGAATTCCTCACCCCACGAAACTATGTGGCCCCTAGTAGGTAGTCCTAGAAGACATCCTACGTCCACTAGTGTAATGGTCGCCTTACCGTAACGTATGTGAAACGTATGGGTCTCCGGGCCCCATCTTTCTACTAAGCTAGTCACTAGAGCTTGATCTACCTTCATCTTACCCAGCCTAAAGCATCCCCAAAACCTAATTGGTATATTAGGTTTATTAAGTCAGTGTTGGTTTCTCTTTGGTACGCTTCGTAAATATTACCATCATTTCTAATAATCTTTAAAGGTTCGTTAAGTGACTCCTCCCCGTGCCTTATTGCAAAAGATCTATGTGACGGCTGTTTGTTTGAAACACTAGCATCAAAAGGACCGGGCTGAAGATAGACAGGTAGAGACATCTATAACAATAGACATACAATTTATCCGAAAAAACATATGTAATATCAACAAATTCAAAAATTCCCTAATTTCACAATTTCACAATTTAACAATTTACCAAATTCACAAACTAACAATTTTCCAAATTCAACAAATTCACAAATTTCCAAATTCACAATTATATATAAACTAAATTCTCAAAATTTATAGTTAAATTCAACAAATATAGTTAAATTTCCAAAAAAAAAATTAAATTTTTTTGAGAAGTATACCTTTGAAATTGAGAGATTGAGGGAGAGGGCCAAATGGTGGCGATTGATGGTAGCAGCAGTGGCGACAGCAGGCAAGGGGTGGGGAGGGAGCTTTTTTTTTTTTTTGCCTTAAGGTTTTTGTTTATGAGAAACGAAAGAGAGAGAGAGAGAGAAAAGAAGGTTGTTGGGTTTAATTTATGCCAATTGCCTAGGCCTAAAAAGAAAGTCGAACTTCCGTCTAGGACTGGCGTGGCAAGGCGCGTATGGGAAACGCCACGTCAGCCCAGGATGGAAGTGGGACTTTCGTCTTGGCCCCAAGTTCCATCCTAGACAAAAATGTTTCTACCAAAAAAAAGATTGCCATGGATAGCCCTTTCTGCTAAACCATGGTCAGTCTAATGCAATGCCCGAGTTAGTTTGTTATTTAAATTCCTTGTTTATTTAGGATTATATTAGAGAGCAACTTCCTTACTAAAATATGGGATCTTTCCCTTCGTTTCAATTAATTAATTAAATATTGATTCCATATATTCTTTGATGGTATCAAAGTTAGGCTCCAAACTCTAACCTTATCTTTTCGGCAGAAACTCTCGTGATCAAGATATTCCTCTCGCCGCTTTCTTATTTTTGGATAATTTATTTATTCAATATGTTCTTACATGGTTAAGAAAAATAGGCATTCAATTTCATAGTAGAAAACCTTTAATTCTCAAAGTATTCATTCTGCTCTTTGTTTTTTTTTTTTTGTTACACGTGCCCGAAATCACCTTCACCGTAAAAGATTTCTAAAATCAGTCATCCAATTCACGACCAATCTATGATTATTGCGAAAAAATTGATCACAAGAAAAAGAGTTGTTGGCAAATTTATAGTATGACACTAGAATAAAATTGGAGGGGGAGAAGCAATGGAACGCGACGGAATCGTGGTGGCCGAAACAGTCGACAGAGTGGTCGACAAGGAGCTGCTCTTAACTCTTCATCAAATTGGACAGTCAATCGCGTTCAAGAAGCAACATTGTGGCCACCAGTAACAACGTCGGATAGTTCTGATATGCATGAGGTTTATTGGATCATGTGATCCAAAACCTGACACATCACTACCGAATGAAAAAAAGAGACAATTTTTTAGTGATGTAATCGGCTCTAAATCACATAATTCATGTGGACCTGATACATATCAGAAAAATCCAACAATTTCATCAATGGTTGCTCAAATCACCATGATGATGTCAGCGGCATTATAGCCACTAGTAGCAATTTCATCAATGGCGGCTCAAATCACCATGATGATGTCAGCGGTAATTTTGCAATCCGTCTCCTATGCAGAATAGCCAAAGTTCCGCACGTGCGGAACAATCCCATCTGTCAGATGAAATTTTAAACGACCCACATCTGGAGAGAGAAAAGTTACTGGTGAACTTAAAATGTTAAAAAAAATCTTTCTCTCTCTAAATCTGTACCGTTAAAATATATCATTCAACAGCTGGAAGTGTGTCCCGCATGTACGCAACACTTGGGCGTTCCGCATTGGAGCCGGGAGCGCAATTTTGACAACAAGATCAACAATAGTGGCGGCATGTCTGGAGTAGCCTTCTCCGCAAGAAAATTTTCAGACAAGATGGGCCAAGCTTTGGGCCAGACTGGGCTCATCTTTAGACTAGGCCCAAATTTCACAAATAGCCAATAAGGTAGCTAATTTACGTAAAGTAAAAAATTTACTTTCCCATGAATTTTGGATTGAAGCGCTAGTCGCCATATGACTTTTGGCATATCTATTATTGAAGATTTGCAAGTATTTTACTTGCCCATCAACATTTGTTTGCTTAATGGAACATTTTTATGGTAAATCAGCGTGATACAGTCAAATTTAGTCTGGATATGCTACTATGTGAAGTCTTTTATACTCCATCATTCACTTGTAACCTTTTGTCTGATTCAAAAATGACAAAACATCCACAATGCTATTTCTTATGCTTTGATGGTATTTGTTTTGCATAGGACCCAATCCAGAGGAAGCTTTTGGCTAAGGGTGATGTTTGTGATGGAGTATATCGTCTGACTGATGTAGCTCATCAAAATACAATGGCAGGAGCAGTTCATAACCAAGATACTTCGCAATTGTGGCATCGGAGACTCGATCATCCCTCTTTCTATATTCTCGTAAATTTACCACTAGAAAATAAAATCAGCTCTTGTCAACCTAATAATCCATTTGATATTTGTCATAAAGCGAAACATATTCGTTCATCTTTTCCAAATAGTACAAATCAAGCTTCTAAGCCTTTTGAACTCATCCATTATGATCTTTAGGGAAAATATGCTACTTGGTCTCTCACAGAAGCCTATTATTTTTTATGCTTAGTAGAAGATTTTTCACATGCTAGGGTTTATTTGCTTAATGACAAAACAGATACTAGGCGAGCCTTTATAGATTTTCATAACATGGTTCAAACACAAACTAATGGCATAATTAAACGAGTTCGAAGTGACAATGGTTTAGAGTTTATTGGGCTGCGAGATTATTTTTCAGATAATGGTATATTCCACAAAATATCTTGTGATGCTATCTCTCAACAAAATAGAGGAGTAGAAATAAAAAATCGCCACATCTTAAACGTGGCTCGTGCTTTAAAATTTGAGTCAGGATTATCAATTCAATTTTTGGGGGAAATGAGTTCTTGCGAACTACCTATCTTATAAATAGAACTCCCAAGTATGTTAAATAAGGCTAAAACGCCTATGAAATTATTTTTGAGTATTTATGTTATATTCGTATTCCTACTAAAGATAAGTTTAGTGAAAGATCCGCCAAATGTACTTTTTTAGGATATCCAATGGGGCAAAAAAGATGGAAAATTTACAATTTGAGACGTTTTTTTTATGAGCATATTTTCCTCTCAAGAATTGCGAAATCCCTAAAAATCCACAGTTTTCACGAAATATTCTCCAAGTCCCTAAACTTGTTTTTCTTAGTAAGATAATTGGTTATGTAACGTCATTTTTTGGGTTTTATTGATTATGTTTACTATTTGGGATCTTATTGATGTTGTTTCTGCTTCATTGATGTGCATATTACCGTTTTTTATAATGGGGATATTAATTAAATTTCATATTTATTTTTTAAAAATAAAAAACATTTAGCGACGAAATAGCGACCGATCTATCGGTCAAATAAACACGAATCGGTCGCTAATCTGTCGTGAACTATTGACGTAATTAAGTAAGCCGTCGCTACCCGGTCGCTAAAAAGTCAATGTCAATTCCAACAATGTTGACCGATTGATCGATGTACTGTCAGCTATATGGCGACCCAATAATCGGGTTCTAAATAATTCGTCGGTAGGTAATCGATCGCTATATGGTGACCCAAGAATCAATCGCTACATATTTCGTCGGTAGTCGATCGTTAACAAGTCAAAGTCAACATTGTTGAACGTTCGGTCGGTAATCCGTCGGCATATGGCGACCCAATAGTCGGTCGCTAAATAATCCGTCGGTAGTCGGTCGTTAATTGGCTTAGCGATGAAAAATATACGACTACGTGATTCGGTCGATAAACTAAGATTAGCGACGGAAATGTACGTCCCTGTTACACTGTTTTCTTGTAGTGTTTGCTTGTGTATTCTTGCCTTATAAATAGCTTCTAAAGCTGAATTTTAATAACTAATCAAGCCATAAGAGGGCATAGGCATATACACTTTATCAACACACTAGCAAACACTTTTGAGATTAATTTCATATCATTCAAAAGAATTTGTGTTAAGTTATAAATTTCATTTATATTTCTGTTCTCAAGAGTGATTAGAGCTTGTATTTGTAATATTCAATCCAAGCGGCCTCTTTCTTCACAGATATTGCAATTCACCCCTATTTTTAAAAAATATTCTGCCTTGGGCACTATTTTGATGGCAAAACAAATCTGAAGTACCTTCTTCCACGCATTAAAAAAACAACAACAACAACAACAACAAAAAGATTGTGAAGTATATAGTTTTTAGAGTGTAGTACCCCAACAATTAGGGGTATTCACTATTTGGTATAACTGAATTTCCGAATCGATCCGAATCGAAATTTGTTATTCGGTTCGGTATTTTGGTTTATTCGAATTAATCGGTTTGGTTTATAATTCTCTTGAAAATTTTGATTTGGTATTCGGTTTTTTATTTTTAAAAACTCAATTATAAATATAAGTATTTCAGAATATATTTTATACACTAATTATTTTATTTTTAAAATAAATTACTATGCAATAGGATTTTTATATTTGGTCAACTTTTGCTATTTTTTACTTAGTAAAAAAAAAAATCATATTGTCTAAAAAGAAAAATTACAGTGCCTCCTCCATGACTCTCATCACGTTTCCACCTCCTCCACCTCCATTCCACCCCATGTCTCCACCTCTCCAATTCAAGAAGTCTCTTTTTACTAATGAGTATGAGCTCTATTTTGAAGTCATTACCTTGTGGGAATTGTTTGTTTTAATTTATGTTTGGTGTGTATTTAGGTTGAGCCACTAATTGCTTGAAATGACATGGAAAATTTGGATTGAAATATGAATTCGTTATTTCGGTTTTTACCGAAAACGTACCGAACCGAACCGAAATTATTTTTGTTTGGTAATTTCAGTATTCACACTAATATGGTTCGGTTCGGGTTGACAAAAAAATTACCTAACCGAATTTCATCCCGAAATTTTATGCCGAATACCGAACCGTATACCGAACGCACACCCCTACCAACAATCTATAAGTTAGGTTAACAATTGCTTGTGTCTTATCTTAAATAAACGGGCAGTTTTTTGGGTTTTTCTGTTAATGAACCGTAATTAGGGATTTGTCTTTTATTATAAATAAGATACGTATAACCTAAATATTATATCTTACCATAGGACTTGACAGCGTCCAGACGTAGTCAATTTTTTCACGAACTGGATTAATAATTTCATGTGTCTTACTTTATTGTTTTCGATCTCTTTTCTCTTTTATTATTATTTATTTTCTAATTACACTAAGAAGTAGCCAAACACCAGTCAGTTTGATGCTACTAATTACATTTATCCTCATGATCATTATCCTTCAACAATTTCTTCATACTAAAACTAATCTTTCTCTTATGTGCTTTCTTCCTCTTCTGTTTGATGCTACTAAAACTATCCAAGAAAATCACAAGCCTCAAACTGCCACCGGGACCTCGGCCTCTTCCTATAATAGGAAACATGCATCAACTTTATGGTGGTCTAATCCATCATAAGCTAAGGGATTTGTCCAAAAAATATGGTCCTCTTATGCACTTAGAGCTTGGCGAAGTTTTAACCATTGTTGTCACTTCTCCAGAAGTAGCAAAAGGAATTTACAGAACACATGAATCCTTTTTCTTTCAAAGGCCTACTAACCTTTAAATTGGTACTTGAAATTTCGGGTCGTTACAACTCCGAAGGATCCTATTCTAATTCTTGATTCACACTTTCCTCCCCTTCCGAGTCAAAGTCCTGTCTTGCAACATTAGAGCCCTCGCATTCGTAAGGTATTCCTTTCTTTTTCATACTCCAAACCGCACTTTGGAGTCTATAGTTGTTCATTTCAGCAACCGCCTTGAAATGCCTTTCTCTACGGCAATCCCTTTTATATTCGTTCCTCTCCATTTTTACACTACGAATTTGATACTTTAAGCAAGAGATCTCAGCCTTCAGTGATCGGTTTTCTCCAACGGTTTGTTCCATCCTTTCTATTAAAGGACCTTCCTCATCTCAAGCTTTTGCACTCTGCATCTTCAATTCGTTTTGCTCCTTGGCCATGTTGATAAAGGTAGCACTTTTTCCTTAAACTCGCCTCCCTGCCTTGGAGTTTGTTGTACTTGACAACTAACTCCTCATGTTCATCTAACAAATTCTTCATTTCGGCTTCTAACGTCACATTAATACCTTTCTCCTTCTCCAAGGTTTCTTGTAGTACTGTTACCCGCTCCTCAAGGATCTTAGTTGCTTCTAGCACGTCTTTGTGGTTGGGACATAAAACCACATCCTTCGAAGCCTCTGTAAAATTGGCGGGTTTCTTACCTCTTGAAACCATCCTTGATGAGAGAGGAAATATTGATGAATCGAGAATCGATGACCTAAAATACCTACGAGCCATCGTGAAAGAAACCTTGCAAAATTAATGGCTATGACATACCTGCCAAGGCCAGAATTATTGTGAACGTGTGGGCGATTGCCAGAGACCCCAAGTTTTGGATTGAAGCCGAAAAATTCAACCCCGAAAGATTTATGAACTCTGATGTCGATTATAGAGGAAATAATTTTGAATATATCCCCTTTGGTCGTTTGGAAGAAGAATTTGCCCGGATATATCATATGCTAAGCCTAACATTTTGTTGCCGTTTGCCCAGTTGTTATTCCATTTTGATTGGAAACGTCCTGGTGAATTGCAACTCGAGGATTTGGACATGACTGAAAGCATGGGTATAACAGTTAGGAGAAAAAATTATCTAAATCTGATTCCGGTACTTAATCAACGTTCTTATTTGAAAAGAAAGGTCTAGATGGAATTGTGTTGTATGCCAATGTTTACTGTCGGTGTTTCATAATAACCAGTCTCCCTAATAACCCCTGTGGCATTGGTGGTTTTTCATTGTTTTTCCCAAATAATCTATGGCGCGCATCACGCATAGTGTTTGTATTCCACATTTACTAGTTCTATCCAATTATTTTTATCATATGCTCTGCAATTCATTGCGAAAAAATACTTGAGGTTTAAATAAATTACAAATGGACTTCAAAACGTTTATAACGGTTAACTTTCCATTATGTAATTTGTTATACACAACTTGAGGAGAAATATCTTGACATTATTTGCCCAAAACAACGAAAACCTGGTGTGCAAACTTCGACATAAAGTTTGGCTTATTAAGAATTTTCACTAATTTACAAGATCAAGACTACAGATTCCATCATATATACGTGGACTAATTAGAATATAACTCAACCGAATTTTTCACGTAAAAAATACAAGGGAGACAACTTTTCTCACTAGTAGAAGTCTGTTTTATTATTTGAACAACAACAAATTGTAGCCGGCGAGTAAAACTACATCGTTATCCAATGAGGTGCATCAATAAATAAATCTTGCACTATAAAATTGTAGTAAATAAGTATAATGATGTAACCGAGAGTTTGGATATTCTATTACAATATTACAAGAGCCATAGTAAGCAGAGGAATCCTAAGGAAAAAGTTGCAATGTGCTAGACTTTTAAAACTTGAGATAGAAGATATAAGACGGGTGGAAATTTGATCCCATGCCTAAATACACAAGTACAGTGATATTTTTACGGTTTGGGATAATTTGTTCCATGGGGATAGGTTGCGCCAATTTCTTCACATGGGGATAGGATCAACAAATATTAAGGCCAACACTTCCTTCATCTCCTTTGTGGAATGTGAAAACATATCTTTATCTCCATATAACAGATGAATCATTTTTGCCAAGTTAACAATTTTCTCAAGGATTGTCATTGGTACCGCGGTTGGGTAAAGGCACTCACTATTTATGTCTTTCCATGCATTTTCCACTTGTATTCTAATCTCTGCGATTGCCTCTTTTTCTGAAACTCCGTATTGATTCATATAACATTCCACCGCAGAGGCTACATGTCCTCTTTGTTGCTCAAACTGAAAGAAAATACTTATCAAAACTAAGGTATCATGCTAAAAAGGATATTCAGACTAATAGAGCCAAAAATAAGGTGTTTTTTTAATCAAAACATAAATATTACTCTCAAATAGAATTAGTGGTATGAAAGAGTTCTATAATTAAGAGAGTATTATTGATATTTTGACTAACAAACTACTTTGTTTTTTTATTTCCTTAATTTTCACTAAATGTCCTAAACAACATATATTATGAAATGGAGGTAGTATATCTTTTGGTTCCTTTGTAATACTTTAGGTAGACTTTTATATTTTATCTTGTATAGTTTATGATTCATACAAAAGATCCACAGTGACAAACCTGGAATTTAAAAGACGGTAAAAAAAAGTTGAATTTATTAATTACCTCATGGCCACCCATGTCGTCCATCAATCGGGCAATTAAGGATGTTGCCCTAACAATAAGTGGTTCATTCGTCACCCAATCAAGGATTTCCTTCGTTGCTAATTCCCCCATACCGATTATTGCAGATGTTGATACCAACATATGCGCTATTGACGCAACTGCAATTTCCATGTATTCACCAAATTGTGGAACATAGCCTTTGCTAAACCATTTTGCCTCTTCATAATAATGCCTTGCTAGTTTCTTCAACTGAAAAAAAAGGGTTATTGTAAAGGTTTTTTTAAATAGAAATGTACATGGCACTAAATATGAGGAAACTATACTATCGCACTGTGCTGAATTAATATTGACCGTCATTTCGATTGATTCGACGGCTAAAATATCTATTTAGAAGAATTTAAGCGATTGATTGTTCTTTAAAATATTCAACATGGTACTGGCAGAATACCTGAATAAATATATACTCGAGGCATTGTTTGGTTTGCAAAGGGGATTGGTATAGGGGATGGAGAGGGGGATTTGTACTCTACTTCTTACTTTAATTAAAAAAGATAAATTAATTTAATATGTGATATTTAAGATCTTACTTCTTCTTTTATATAGGTAACAAGATGTTCTTTTCCATCCTTGCCTAGCTCTACTTCCATTTCAGAGTACATATCCAGTAGCGCCTCATGCCAATGTTTCATGCTTGATGGCAGTCCATCTAAGGCTTTACTATTTGTCCTGTTCATCAAAGACCCATAATTCTAATTAAATGATATGTTAATCAACTCCATGTTGGGGTTGCCAATAAATTCATAAAATATAGAGAGTGAAAGAAATAAAAATAACAACCAAGAATATAAAAAGTTAACGCGGTTTAATCTCTTAATAAACCTACATTTGCAATTCTTTGAGGAAAAACTCCGCTAAGTAATTCGTACGACCAAATTACGAACCCCCTAACTGTACTTTTGGGACAAATTAAAGATTAAAAATCCTACACAACCCATCTCACCCCCTAACCTTGAAAGTCCTAGTTTATAAGGAGTTCCTCCTAATTATTTCTCAAACAAATCTTTCATTCTTTTAATTTCCCAAATTATAACTGAAAGAAAATAAGAAAATCTATTCCTATTGGGATTTTAGAGAAGTAATACTCATAACACTCCATAATTAATGGGGAAGATACATGGAACTTGGAAAAATTATGCTATGGATCTCTCCTCACACATATTTTTTTCCTCATAGATCTTGTGGTTCACAATTTACCCTAAACTAATTATTTATTTATTTTTCTTAATTACCTAATGACATTTTATTCTCAAAACACGTAAAACAAATTTGAGGGATTTAAGACAATTCTTCAAACAAACTCAACCCTAATCTTAATTTGGCCAACAATCTGCAACATCATGATTACATAAAATAAAACAAAAAAAAACAAAAAACTCAAGACCCTCTAATCCTAAATAATTAGAAAAATTTCCTGTCTCGATTTCGATATGTAACGACATGTAGAATTGTGAATCCTAAAGTCCTTGGAACGTGTTTATGACAAAATTATTCTTAAATTTTGGATGAAAGGATACCTAACAATAGCATCCGTGAAGAGAGTGAGTTCATCAATTGTTCCATATGCGTCATACGTATCATCCAGAATAGTAGTTAGGATACCTACTTTAAAGAGAAACTTCCTAGCCAGACGATATTTGGGCTCGAAATATACCCCCAATGCCCAAAAATACAATTCGACCAGTCTATCTCTTGCATAAGGAAACCTTGTTTCAGCCTCCAGGTTCTTCCACCACCTGAAATCAAGAAATAGATTAAGACACCATTTCAAGCAGGGGCACATTTAGCATTCATGTATTCAGAAGACGAGTTTAAATTTTCAATAATTTTACGCGAGAAACTTATTTTATATTTCAAAGAGTTCTATTTCAATGTTTTATTGCCACGCTCGTGCGATGAGGTTCTATACGCGATTAATAGGTTGAAACCACTCGCACATCGTGACCGGCTACTTGGCAACTAATTTCGATAGTACGTGCCAAAATAAATATATTCAATCGACAATGAGTAATTAATTAGATTCATACTTATATGTCATTCAAGTAGTTTCAATTAGACAAGTATCACAATTCTATTTATGAACTTACTCTGTCAACTCACAAAGCTCCTTCTGATGCATTTGCTGCAATATGTTGAAGTTCAATTTAGCAAACCTCAGTAGCAATTCACTGTGCAATTTATCTTTTCCATAGGTAGGAATGTATCTTCTTGCAGCAACCCACGGAACCATTTTTCTAATCGGTAGCTTTAGGGTTTGAAGGAGAGATTCTGTTTCTTTAGCATCATTCATTGTGGGTAGAAACGATTCCAGATGAGAGGTAGTAAATGTAAGGGCTTCCTCCAATATATTCTCTCCATGCACTCTGAAATGTGCTGCCTCATACAAACTAAGGAGTCCCCTTAGGTTGCTGCCAAGAGATTTCATGAAGTTTCCTTCATGGTCCTTGAAATTTCTAAAAATGCCTGATTTAGATGGGAAAAAACAAAGAAATATAAATGTTGTGATGTGATCATAACTTACTTTTTTCAAAGGGGCATATATCTACTCTCAGCGCACATGTTAATGCCTGATTTAGATGGGAATGGAGACTCACCTTGGGAGACTGGGTATCCATGCTGCCTCAGCAAGCGAAAACGAAGAGCAACAACGTGAAGATCATTATCACAATTCTTACCATCTTCTTCGTCCACAACATCATTATATATTTCTGTTAATAATTCTTCGATCTCTTTTTCAAAATTATAAGCCAAACCTAAACGTTGAATGGCATCAATCAAGTCCAGCTTTGAACAATTGTTGTCATAAGTTGTGATCAGAATATTTCGCACTTCTTCTTTGAGTCGTTCATGTTCACTTCATCTATTTGGCTATCGATTTCTCGTGCGAAATTTCATGCAATAAGAATGACAAATTTTAATACAATACTTTCATTACATGTTGTGAAAATTAAGGAAGCAAAAAACAAGACTTTCCCAATTAATTGTCGCTTAGGAAATATATATGTATCCAAATTAATTTTCATTTACATGTCTTTTATTAGGAGTTAACCATTTATTCCAATTATACCTTCAAGATATCTTTTATTGGAAAAGTTAAAGAGAGGGAGGAAGGAAGGGGTATTATTGGAATTGTGGTGGAAAGATTACTATTTTTTTTTTAGTTTCTTAATTTTTTCAAAGTGTCTTAAACGCCATACATTGAGGAATGGAGAGGGTACGTTATTAGTTAAAATACAAATATTATTATCTTAAATATAACTTGTATACCACTAATTTTATTTAAGAGAGTAATATTGATATTTTGATTTTTACTTCCTTAATTTCGCAAAGAACATCTTATATTAAGGAATGGAGGTAGTAAAAAATTAGAATTAATTTATCAAAGCAAACCATTGAAGATATTTTACCGTTCTATCTGATGAATAGGCAAGGAAAAAATCACCCCAGATTGTCGGATGGAAATTTGCTGTTCGACGTCTAACTTCCTCAATTGTATGTTGGCATTTGGAAGAACTTGCAAGAATATTCATGTTTTCTAGATGTTTTGTGTGTCTGTATAAAGTATAACTAATCCAATCGGTTATTTATAGAGGGAAATGTTTCTCCCATAACCATTCTAATAGGTCATTTTCATTGATGTAATGCAATTGAAAGCCACAATAGGAGTCAAAGAAGGCTAATAATAGTAGGCCTAATTTTGATTTTTGAGAAAATTACTATATATATATATATATATATATATATACAATTATTTATACTTTTTTATAAATAGCTTTAACAACAAAATATAGCATTGTTAACTCAAATTATTTATTGGTCAGCTGTTTGTGTCAAATTAAGGAATCAGGACACTTTTCAAGCAAAAGACAACACATGCATACACATTAGTAACCTCGCTTGTATTAGACAAACGACTCATATACACATTAGTAACATCGCTTGTACACGACAAATGGTTCATATACACATTAGTGACCTCGTTTAGTGAGAGAGAGAGAGAGAGAGAGAGAGAGAGAATAGGAGGTTTATTTGGTTGATGATGAGAAGATATTTATGTGAAGTTATGATCTGGTGTGGCTGGTGTTTGGTGGATAAACAAGAGTAATAAGACTTGTATAGCACTAATTCTATTTAAGAGAATAATATTGATATTTTAATTAAAACAAATCATATTTTTTACTTACTTAGTTTTTTCTACATGTCCTAAACAACTTATGTTATGGAATAGAGGGAGTAAATTCACGTGACAAAAAATTCTATGTACTCATTCTCGTACCCCGTTTCATCGCCCCTCGAATAAATATTTCATCACGTGTTCACTTTTCCTCTAATTAATGAAAAATTGTTTAGTTCCTTATTTTGTCCTTAAAAATTGGTTGTGCCTATCCCATGCTTCATTTTAACCAAAAACAACTACATACGTAGAATGAATCGTCAAATACTTTTCCGGATAAATTCATTAAGGACTAAAAATGTTTAAAAATTACATGGGGACTAAATATCCAATTGAGAAAACATTAGAGACCAAAATATATAATTAGTCCTGTATATTTTAGTTGTTCATCAACAATCATAGTAACCTTCAAAAGGGGAAAGATTCGGAGGCATAACCCCTTCTCTCTTCTAACCACCCACCTATTTGAAAGGACCCTTAACCATTCACAGGGGAATTGAACATGTATTATAGAGATCTCTACTCTCATCACTTCAAGCATTAGCTACTCATCTATGCCACTTGGAGTCAATCCCATTAAAAAAATTGTATTTATCCTTTTTTCTACTCTTAAATAATTTTTTGATAGATTCCAGTTAAACTAGAGGACATGTGTGATTCTGATTAAAATACTCTCAATCAATGTTAGGGTATTTAAGTATTTTATATTTGTAATTGCATGATATTTAAAAAACAAAATCTTGATTGCTGCATTTTCTAAATTGCGACAACTGAAATGTTAGAGTGGGAGTGTCAAATAGGTCACGAGGTTAACATATCAAATTTAGGGCTTTCAATCATCTAGGTTTTTTTTTCCTCTCCTACTTCTAATTGTCTTTCCTTTCCAACCTCTGTAGTTTGGGAAATAGAACGGTTCAATTACGGTGCTAAACACACACATAAAACAATATATATCGAATATTTTATGAATGACAAATAAAACATTCGAGGGTATTGTGATTTTTTTAAAGCGAACAGGTGTTGTGATTTAATGTAACATATGTCTAATAGTATTTAACACGTACCAAAAATTGTTTAATATGTATTGATTTTTTATGGTCTTCACTATAACTGCGGCCCAGATGTCGAATGATTTTGTGGCTAATGTCGTGAAAAATGATGGTTGACATTTGTCAATTTTTGAAAATTACTCCCTCTTCTAGACCCAAAAAAAAATGGACTAGCTACGATTAGTCAAGAAGAAACCGATAGAGGAACAAACCAACATGATTTGCATTTTCCAGTTTTCTTTTTCACGTTTTGTTTATCCTCAACTAGACATGCATGTATACTCAACCAGACATGCATCACGTTGTTTAGAGATTTTTTGTGGTCCGAGACACGGTTTTAAATTTGTGAGAATAACAGTGAGATCTCGAATCATAACTACTGTTGTTATTGACGATTCAGTATGGTGGTAGCGGGTCAAATAACTCCTCTGAAAAAATAGTAGATAAAGTATATTTCGTTCTATCTACATGATAAATATATAAGTAATCGTACACAAATTATACAAATTATTGTGCGCCACACTATTTTTTATTCCTGAATCTGCCACTAATTTGTTGTAATTCGGCGTCTTTTTTACTAATATGAATTTTATATTGCTACCTCAAATAGCTCGGGGCCTTTGTCTTTTGGATGCTCAAGTTTCTCATAACTTAATAGTAATTCCGTAGCTACTATTTGTACTATTTATTTCTTCCATCTTTTAATAACGATTAGGGGATCATAATATTTAATTTTTTCTATAGTTTTCATCTATTTTTAGAAGTGAATTTACTTTAAACTATTAAGAGGTTTGATTTTATTTCCCTCGTAATATTTTCAATTTCAATAAGCTGGTAGAATTCATCACCCTCATAAAATTCATCACCAAAACGTGTGACTTTCTTAATAAATAAATATATAACGAGTATGAAATAAAGATATAAAATTTCTACATTCTTCAGAGCTTAAGATCTTTTGTCTCCATTAAAAGTTTTAAAATATATTGCATTTGTAATTTATTTTTTTGATACCAGTATTTTTTTTTGTGCTTAGAAAGTTGAGGGATTTTTTTGTAAAGGAGTTTATGGTAGTTAGGAAGGTTATATGGGGGTTTTTTTTTATGGAGTTTTGGGAGGAAGAAGAGAGAAAAGAGAGGAAAAAGAAGAGAGAGCGGAAAAAGAAAGGAAAAATCTTGTAGAATAGACAGTATGTGGGAGATTGTACATTTCACATAATAAACAGTGTCTGCTTTGAGTGTTCTTTAGTGTTTCAAATTCTATCCAGAAAGTTATAGCCTCGGGAAGTTAGGACTGCGAATCTGGAAAATTCTGCCTTTGTGCCTACTTAAAGATTTTGATTTAAGTTGCTAAGGTAAAGATCTTCACCTTTGTTTTTCTATCCTAAAAAGCACGAGCTGAGTATTTTAAAGTTACTGAATTATGATGAATGATTTATACATGTTTTATTGCATTGAAAATGGATGAAGTATTGAATTATATATGCATTTGTGTGGTTGATCGTCGAGTCTAATTGCATAGGATGTTTATATATACTTGTTGTCATTGCTGCGTTGTATTTGCAATTTGCTATACTTCTTTTTTTAGAGTCCCCACAATCTAGAGTGATTGTCTATGAATGACTTTATAGCATGACCTATCCTGAAATTACTGTTACTAATTACTGATATTGATTATTGTTACTCATTGCTGATACTAATTATTGTTACTTATTAATGTTACTGACTACTGAACTGACTATTGTGCTAACTACTGAACTGACTATTGTTACTGACTACTGAAATTGACGACATAAATGATTATTGTTACTGCCTACTATTCTGTAATGTACACTTCTGCTTTAGAGTATGGTTCATTTTATTGTTGTTCTTATTTGGGGTCTTATTTGCTATGTGAAGTGTGTTAAAATGTGTGTTTTTGGGTTGAGACATTTGGGGAATTCAGAAAATATTTTTTTCCGTCCTAAAAATTATTTTTTCTTTTATAATATATAGTTTGTATATGATGTAGTTATAGCATTATTCTCCTCTCACGTTGATTGTATATTTCTTTTAAAACGAAAAAGGGAAAGTGGCATTGCAACAGAAACTGAGTGAAAGTATAAATATTTTTTTGTTTTTGTTAGAAAGAAAAAAGAATGAGTATAAATATACATGTATATATGCTATAATTTATAATATAAATTTAGTTTTTAGACTTTTTTAGTAATATATTAAATTTATTACTAAAAAATAGTATACATATAGAATAAATTTATGCATATTTTGATAACAATTCCATACACAAATATATAGATTATGTTTCTTAAATATATTTTGAAAGAAAAAATAAATATATTTAATTATTTCAAATTTAATGAGAGTGTATTAATTTGATTTATGAACAAAATGGAATAAAAAAAAGAGAAATTTAAATAAGTAAAGGTTCAAAATCAAAAACTCCATTATGATAAATATAATAAGAGAAACAACAATTAACAAATAATCGGCTAGCCCAGCGGCGCATAGCACGACATACATGCGGGAGGTCGCGGGTTCAATTCTCATCCATTGAGAATGTAGATACTTTATTTAAATTATTCAAATTGTGTTGACTTGGCGGCTCGGTTCTAGCTCGGCTTGGCTCTGCGGGATAGTTGGTCGGCTCGGTCGTAATAAATATACAAGTGACAAAATAATTTTAACAAAAATTACATTTTTTTTTATTAAACTCGGTCGGCACTATTTCAAATAATTAGTTACGAAGTAGTTGTCACTTATATGAATAGTATGTGTGACAAACATTTGGCAACTATTAACAAGTATTTTTGTGTTAACGATGTCGTCACTATAAATATAAATATGCGACGAATTAATGACTTCTTTTTTGTGTCAAAACTATTGTCACACATATTTATATTTGTTGTGACCACTTTTTTTGTTACTTATTGTAAAGTTTTTTGTGACGAGAATTTAGTCACAGAAGTATTGAATAATTGTGACCAATCACAAAATGTCGTCACAATTTTATCAGTGACGGAGGTATTTGTGACGGCAAGTGACGACTTCAAAAAATGGGTACAAGCGATAATAGTGACCTAAAATCGATCTTAAAGTGACGACTTTCGCCGTTATTAAATATCATTTTTCTTGTAGTGCATGTATGGACACACAAGTTGTGTACAGACGATTTTTTGCCTCAAAAGTAGGCCTCACTCCTTTAACTATGATATAGAGAGTTAATTTCATGATTAAAATTGTATTCATTGGAAGCTAAAAACTCTTCTAGGGGTGCGGGGTGGCAATCGGCCCCAAAAAATTTTAAAAATATTATTAGATATAATAAATTTTATTTGTAATTCGAAATATTTGATAACGTTCGCCCCCAATTTTTCTTTGCACTTTTTATTCTCATTCGGCACATTATTTTAATTTTTCACCCCCAACAAATAATTCCTACATTCGTCCTTAATTAAAGTCAAAATAAAAATTTTGCACGAATAGTAGTAGTTTATTCCGTATTTTTTTTTTTTTTTTTTGGGTGCTGGACCCAGAGGAGGGACCATGGACAGCACTGCTGCTGTTGGCACTACAACGTGAAATAAATGCAATTGAAAGCTACTGAAGTGCCACAATATATAGGAGTCAAAGAAGGCTAATAATACGACCTTACATCCCTCCTTCAGAACAATTCCCGATATAGACTTGGATTACTAAATGGTTATAGATTCATTGATTAGCATTCACCAGCATCACGCTTTTTATTATTTTAATCAAAATCGTGATGTGAGTGATCATGATCAGCTCAGCTCATGTACTCACTTGGTGGCACAGCTCCACAACAGAATTGATCCTTTGGTGTTGCTTTACAAGGTTAATAGACATTTGTATCTTTGCATTAGCATAGCCGCCTCATTACGTACTTTGCCTAGTCTGACTTCTCTTTCATAGTACAATGCCCTCAGGTAATTGTCCTTTTTTTCAAGTGTTGTCGTTATCATTTGACTAATTTAATAAAACAGGTTTAGAAACTTTTAGGACATAAATTAAATGGTATTTCCCACCTTCCCTAATATAAATTTTTTAAGAAATTTAACAAAAATTAAGAAAATAAAAAATAATGTATTTTCTAATTAAATTATTAATATTATTCTTTTAAATATAATAATGTGTTTTTTAATTAAAATATCAATATCAATATTACGCAAATATCCATGCATGCATGTGAAGAAGGAAAGTTGGAGAGAAAAAAACATTCCCAAAATACAATGACATGTGATATCCTTTCTACCAAAATATCGCTATTTTGATTAATAACTCATCTTCTTCATGCTCCGATAATAAAAAAAATGTCTAGTGTTATGAATAAAATAAAAAGTTCTCCAAAAAGATACAATAGACATTTATTTCTTATTGAGAATTTGATAACAGATTTAGTCAATCGCTTTATTTTTAATTCTCATTTAAATTGCGATTGTGAATGTTATGATGGATTAGTGTTTGAATTCTATGTAGAAAGTTATAGCCTCGGGAAGTTAGGATTGCGAATTTGGAAAATTCTACCCTGTGTGCCTACTTAAAGATTTTGATTTAAGTTGCTAAGGTAAAGATCTTCACCTTTGTTTTTCTATCCTAAAAAGCATGAATTGAGTATTTTAAAGTTACTGAATTATGATGAAGGATTTATACATGTTTTATTGCATTGAAAATGGATGAAGTATTGAATTATATATGCATTTGTGTGGTTGATCGTCGAGTCTAATTACATAGGACGTTTGTATATACTTCTTGTTGTTGCTGCGTTGTATTTGCTATACTTCTTTTTTTAGAGTCCCCACAATCTAGAGTTATTGTCTATGAATGACTTTATAGCAGGACCTATCCCAAAATTACTGTTACTAATTACTGATATTGATTATTGTTACTCATTGCTGATACTGATTATTGTTACTTATTGCTGTTATTGACTACTGAACTGACTACTTAAACTGACTACTGAAACTGACTATTGAACTAACTACTGAACTAGCTATTGTTACTAACTACTGAAACTGACTACTGAAATGATTATTGTTACTGCCTACTATTTTGTAACGTATACTTCTGCTTTAGAGTATGGTTCATTTCATTGTTGTTCTTATTTGGGGGTCTTACTTGCTATGTGAAGTGTGTCAAAATGTGTGTTTTTGGGTTAGGACATTTGGGGAATTCGAAAAATGATTTTGTCTTCGTTATTTTGTACTAAAAGTGATTTGTTACAAGTCGGACTGACTGGACTCCAAAGTAGATTGTCCGGACCAGTACCGAGGCTACCGCCTCGATCTCGAGCGACCTCCGATCGATCGGAGGCTACCGTCGATCGTCCCAAGGTTACTGTTTTTGAATTGTTTTATGTTCCGATTTCAAAGCTAAGTCCTCTATTAGTTATGTGAAGTGCATCGCAAATGTTTTAAAATGTTATTTCAAACAATGTAAAGTTATGTTATGCTTTTAATGATTTTCGGAAAGTCAAGAAAGCGATTTTAAGGCCTAGTTGCTACTTCATCACAAGGGTTGTTAATCCTTACTGTGCTAATTTAGTAGCTCAGTGATTTACTTCTCTTTTTCCAGATGTAATGCTGATGGTATTTATGGTGTGGATTGAATTGAGGAAGATTATTGAACTGATTTAATAGATAGATTTGTTCCTTTCAGTTAAACTTATGTTATCATGATGTAAGAACTTATTTTACCTTAAAGTCCTTTCAGTTTGTAATAAAGTTATTTTGGGATTTGGATTTTTCTATTTGCGGGTTCGGTGTCTCATTGATAGATGATGAGGCATTGCCGAATCACTTTAGGTTATGGGGTGTGACAAATTTAATGTATCCTACTCTCTCCCTATGATTCTAATAATTTAGAAAGAAAGAAAAATAGATACTTGAATAGTACCAGACTGTTAACATTAAAACAGACTAGTATATGAACTAGTGATATAAGAGTACCGGATTAAGCAGTAAACTTGCAAGACTGTTAAAGCTAATCACATGCTAGGCAGATGACTTAAATTGTTTTACACATATATCAAAGCTTCCACCTTTTTGCCTATCAAAGCATTCTCACAACCGTTAGCTACTACAACTTGTAAGAAAGAAGAAAGGAAAAAAATATTTGTACTCATTCTGTGTGTCTAGTTCCCTGTTCAACGAATATATGTTTGTCACGTATTCACTTTTTTTCTACGGATTCCACTATTTTTTTTTAGCTTATAATTTTTTAATTAAAAAATTTAATAAATGTCAATTTTTTATTAGTGAGAACAGTAAATGAAAAACCAAACGAGGAAAAAAAGATTCTTAACTAAGATGAAAGAACGAGAGAGAGAGAGAGAGAGAGAGAGTGACGACTAGGGCTTCTTGAAAGAACCATGTTTTTACGTGAACCATTTATTCTCGTGCTGGCTGAGTTGTATTTAGGGTGTGCTTGGACAAGGTCTTGGTTTGGATTTGGGTTTGAGTTTGAGTTTGGGCGGGAAAGGCTAAAAAATTGGCGGGAACAATTCAAATTCAAATTTTTTTCTTCAAATAATCGTTAAATTCAAAAAAAAATTCCTGTTAAATTGACGGGAGATGTTCAAATTCCAAATTTGTGAAGCCAAAATTTGAATGAAAAAAAAGATTCATATTTTGAATTGTTCCCGCCAATTTTTTAGCCTCTCCCGCCCAAATCCAAACCCAAATCCAAACCAATTTTTTAGTCAGACTTTTTGAATTGTTCCCGCCAATTTTTTAGCCTCTCCCGCCCAAACCCAAACCCAAACCCAAACCAAGACCAAGACCAAGACCTTGTCCAAGCACACCCTTAATTAAATACAAAAAGTCATCATCCAACTAATTAATCTGGCCTTTTCTTAATTAGGTCCTAGTAGAAGAATTTAAGCACTAATTAATTTTCTAGCTAATTTAATAAATAAAGGATAATTGTATATTGTGGCCCCTAATGTTTCCTTTTTTTTTAGCGCTCGAAGGCGATTGCCCCGGAAGGGGAAGAGCGGAGAGTACCCTAGATAGGGAAGATTGTAGCATGCCCCATGCCTGGGGAGGGAATTATAGCCTCATAAGGAGTAAAAATATTATTTGCCCCATTGTGGGGAGAAGGTGTCGAACTTGGGACCTTCATGTCCCAAGCCAGAGGCTCCCCACTGGGCCAAACCCCTTGTTGACCCCCTAATGTTTCCTTGTTTGATTTTTTTGTCCTCGTGTAATATTTTCGAGGTTTTTGGTCCCCAATGAAGTTTCTTGCAAATACTGTATTTCCATACCATTCGTCAAAAAAATCGTCATTTGGCAACATGCGGCCTTTTTTATTAAGACAAAATAGTTCACTTGGTATTTTCCCTAAATTCCCCTCTTCTTCTTCATCAGACTCGTCACCACCACTCCCATCATCGTTCTTCTCCATCACAAATAACATCAACTATTATCACCAATTTTACAAAACAACATTTGCTTGGACATTGATTTTTCTGCAAATTATCTTCTTCAGTTCATGATCTGGGAAGACTGCAAATCATCTTCTTCAGCTATTTTTCACAAATTAATTAGATTTCAAAAAAAAAGTAAAAAAAATAAAAGAACCACTACCCCCATTACCACTGCCTTCCACCCACAACGATTATTCTTCAAGTTAATAAAGACCTACTACGGTACTACCTTATTCTTTATGGGCAAATAGTCAGATGACCCCTCAGTGTAAAAAGCTCACGTGCTGCCAAATGACGGATTTGTTTATAGAATTGGACGTAATGACAAAATATTTTGCCCAAAAATTCATTGGAGACTAAGAAGCTCGAAAACATTACACGAGAACAAAGAAAACAACCAAATAAGAAAACATTAGGGGTCAAATATACAATTAGGCGATAAATAAATATCCGAACTATATCATTTTTTTAAAGCATGTTCTATTGATGGATTCGCTGCAAAAGCAGTCATATGAATTACATGGAATCACCTAAAGGGATTAAATACCTTTGGGGAGAAATAACATTAGCAAATGGTAAGGATTTTGCCTTGAAGGCCCTTTTCCCTCTCCATTCTTGCTACATACAATGCATATATATGGAATACGTTGTCGGTCCAAATTGCAAAAAAGACTAACGTCTATTAAAATCCTTGAATCTAGTTACCATGTGGTGATCTACAACAGTCTTAGGGGTATTTTTCTTTGCTCTACGTTTGCAAACTGGGATAAAATCATCATAAACATTCTCGTGTTGAAAATCATTCGTATCCTCTAAAGATCCCGATTTTGAAGATTCATTAGTATGTTGATTTGGATCAGCATGTGCACTAATAGTTGGCACAACAACAATGGAGGAGCTATGAAGGGGCAGGGGGGCCAGGTATATATATCCAACGATTTAGAATAAAAGAGGTTTTTTTCTACTACTACTCTCAAAAAATTTTATAATACACACCGAAATACACATCTATTTTGTCTTTATTAGTAAAACGGTTAAAAAATATCTAAATGGACCAGGGCTTATTAATATAACATGTTTCAGCCCATTCTTGCTCCTTTTATTATTTACTACACGATCCTTAGCCCACCAGAGTGGACTTCTTCCTTGCTAAATTTCTTCATTCCAAGACTTCCATGATCAACCCACATGGCCGTCTCAAATAATATTGAGGCCCTATGCTACCTTTCAAAGTTAGGTCCCTAAATTTTTTTAAAAGTTATAAATTATAAGTGTCAAGACGTAATTATAATCCCAAGTTTCAAGTGCAAGCAATCTTTAAAATTAATATTTTATTTTAAAAATTAGCATCCTTTAAACACTCTTTGAAGTGAAATCGTCAATCAAATCTTCGTAATCGATTTTCTCTAAAATATAATTCTCAGCTGCTATCAAAGCTAATCTATTGAGTCTTTCTTGCATATTGTAGAACGCATATATGACTTTAAAAATTTCAATCAAATCTTAAAAAATCGGGGTAGAAAACTTATTTGATGAGTTGATGAAAAATCAAAATTTTCTTTCGAGGGCGCTGCCCCCTTTGACCCCCCGCCCGCTAACCGGCTAGCGGGACCGCCGTCTGGGTTCCGCTGACCTAAGACTTTGGTCTACGTATTTTGAAGTATAATTCATGACAATAGCCTATGCAAAATAGTCAGATTTTTCTTAATTTTATAATTTTTTTTGTCATTTTTTTTTAAAATTAGTTTATTTTTCTTTTCGAATATAAGTGTCGTTTAAATTCAATTTTTCTAATAAAATATATAATTCTACCTCAAATATATCATTTTACGCCGTAAGCAAATTTTAGTTCGACCCCCCCTAAATTCAAATCCTGGCTCCGCCACTGCACAACAACATTTTTACTGAAGCCCCGAAAGCTAGCAAATGATCCGAAAAAATAGGACCTTTTTATGTTGTCTCATCTTGCAAGAAGATAAAGTAAGGGAATGATCCTCCTTAGTTGTAGGGTAGATCGACACTGATTGTTGTAGGAGATCTCTTTTACAGTCCTACTCCGCAAATTGATCAATCATTTCCAAGCCTATCTCAAATCTAAATTTAGCATATCGAATCAAATCCTGATTATCCGAATAACTCCCACCAAATGTGGAGTATATCATTGGATCCGCTGAGAGAGAATCTGGAACTGAGTTATCCTTTGCAACCGTCATCGCCTCCATTGGAGCAGCAACGCGAGCAACACTAAACTCCTGTTCCACTGGAAACTTTCAATCCATCATTGTCGCATCATTGCCAGCCTGCGATTCATCCTCCGCCACAAACAATTCTATTTGAGGGTTTGAATATTAATCTCATCAATCTGTGGCAAATTAGGAGTATCATCCGTTATTTCATTTCCTTTTTCCATTGAGGATATGATTCTCAATTTCTTCAATATTCTATCCTTTTCTGTTGTGGATTTGATTATCAATTGCCTCAATCCTAGTATGTGATGGATTTAAATTTGATGTCCCCTCTCCAGCATCTCGAGGAACCCATCCTTGTTGCGCCTCATCTAAGTCCGCCGAAAAAATAACCAATTTTCCAGATTTCAAAACTCGTGTTTGTTGATTATTGTTCTTCAAAATTGCATGCAGTGCCTTGACATCAGCCCTAGACCCTTTTACGTCAACCCTAGGCAGCAATGTTTCATACCTTGAAATTTCGTTTATATCATATCCTTCTTTGCGCAATCAGTTGATTGTTATGACCGATTTTCCAACAATTCGAGCAATACCCCGGAATGTTTTCGTACTCGATTCGTTGCCAAAATCCTTTCCATGTTCTTGCGTGTGCAATTCAAACCCGAGTGCATATCGGATTCATTAAATCTACCTCGACAATACCCTAACAACACTAGGCCTTGTAACATTGGCTGTTTGTTCATCAAGAGCAGCCCTTGCTAAAGATAATAGATAGACTTATTGAATAGATGTACTGGCAGCCCTTCAAATCAGATCCAAACCGGCACGATTGAGGACTCTACCAATGGATCAAAATTAAACGTCCATTTGAGTACTCGCATCTGCGTTCCTCCAAAAATCCAAATCCCTTTACGCCATAAGTGGCAATAGTCTTCTTCTCGGTCAAATCTTATCAAAACATGGCATGAATCGAGTCAGCCGATCCAAAACGATCCCCTGAATTGAAGTTTTTGGAAATCCCTCCGCAGATTATCAATTGGTGGTCTGCATTGTGAAAATTTCCCTACTAAAGAGAGTTTCCATGGTGCAACGTCGTGAAAACCTTAACTCTATTTTTCGGAAGAAACTCTTGACAACGAGCTTTTTTTTTATTATAATTCATTGATTCAATATTTTTGTTACATGGTTAAAAAAATAGTCGCTCAAATTCATAGTAGAAACCCTTTGTTTCTCAAAGCGTTCATTCTGCTCTTCGTGCCTTTTGTTATACATGGCCGAAATCACATCTGTTGTGCAAGATTTCCAAAATCAGTCTTCCAATTCACAATCAATTTGTGATTATTGTGGAAAAAATTGGTCACAAAAAAAAGAAAATTGTTGGCTGATTTATGGTAAGCCACTGGAGTCAAATTGGAAGGGAAGAGAAGGCGGAAGCGGACGAAGCCGTGGTGGCCGAGGACCAAGAGGCGGTCGACAGGGGTGCCGTCAGCCTGCCTTCAATTCAAATAATTTCAATTCCCTAGCCAATCATGTTAAAGGCAATGATTATGAGGATTTTAAGGGGGTGAAAATTCTTTGTCCCTTTGTATGTCCTCATTCCTTTCCCCAACCAATCAAAATTTACTATATAAACATTTCTTTTAATTTTATATACACATAATAAATTGTGATTGGTTAGGGACAGGAAGGGGGACATACACGAAAACAGAGAATTTTTTGCCATTTTAAGGATACTTTTTGTGCAGTCAATAGCCATCAACTGGAGGCTATCAATTTAAAGAATGATGTCGGCTCAGAAAGTCAATGTGTTGACGGCTCAGGCGTACAACTTGGCGGCTCAGCTTTTCAGGCCAGTAAATCTGGCCCAGCGGGTTTATCTTTGGGCCAGACCCAAATTTCGCGAATCGCATTTGAGGTAGTCAATTTAATAAAAGGGGGTAAAAAGATTTTTCGATGCTTGGTAAGAAAATTTACTCTTCCATGGATTTTAGACAGTGGTGCTAGTCATCATATGACCCATGACATATCTATTATGGAAACTTTACAAGTGTTTTAACCACCTATCAATATTTGTCTGCCAAATGGAACAGTTTTCATGGTAAATCAATATGGTACTCTCAAATTTTATCCGGATATGGTACTTCATAAAGTCCTTCATACTCCATCTTTCACCTGCAACCTTATATCCGTTTCGAAATTGATAAACCAGTTACAATTTCACTTTATATGTATTGATGGATTTTGTTTTATACAGGCCCCATATACAGAGGAAGACTTTTGCTAAAGGTGTTGTCTGTGATGGAGTTTATCGACTCACTGACGTAGCACCTCAAAATGCAATGGCAGAGGAAGTTCGTAACCATGACACTTCTCAATTATGGCATCGGAAACTCGATCATCTTTCTTATTCTACTCTAGGTAATTTACCATTAGAGAATAAAATCAGTTCTTATCAACCCATTGATCCATGTGATATTTGTCATAAAACCAAGCATATCCATTCTTCTTTTCCAAATATTGTCAATAAATCGTCTAAGCCTTTTGAAATCATTCATTGTGACCTTTGGGAAAATATGCTACTCGTTCTCTCACAAGAGCACATTATTTTCTATGTTTAGTAGACGATTTTCACGTGCTATTTGGGTTTACTTGCTTCATTACAAAACAGATACTAGACAAGTCTTCATTAATTTTTCATATCAAACACAATTTAATGGGGGTAATTAAAAGAGATCGGAGTGACAATTGCCTAGAATTTATTGGGTTACGTAGATTATTTTTTCAGATAAGGGTATCATTCACGTAAATATCATGTGCTGGTACCCCTCAACAAAATGGGAGAGTGAAAAGATATAATCGTCACATCTTAAACGTGGCTCGTGCATTAAAGTTTGAGTCGGGTTTATCACTTCAGTTTTGGGGGGAATGTGTTCTTACCGCCACTTATCTTATAAATAGAACCCCTAGTGTTTTACATAAAAGGGAAGACATCTTACGAAGTACTTTTTGGAAAACCACCTTCATATACTCATTTTTGTATTTATGGATGTCTTTGTTATGTTCGTATTCCCACCAGAGATAAATTTAGTGAGCGGTCTGCCAAATATATTTTTCTGGGTTATCCAATGGGGCAAAAAGGGTGGAAAGTCTACGATTTGCAATAAAAAAAATAGTATATATAGAGATATTCATTTTTACGAACATATTTTCCCCTTAAAAGATCGCAATTTAATTGAAATTGATTTCAATTTTGATGAATGTCATCTCACGAGTCCAGAAGCTTCACAAGGCAGCCCAGATCCA
The DNA here is from genome assembly GCA_026122235.1 of Vinca minor. Taxonomy (NCBI): domain Eukaryota; kingdom Viridiplantae; phylum Streptophyta; class Magnoliopsida; order Gentianales; family Apocynaceae; genus Vinca; species Vinca minor. The sequence continues at coordinate 1,193,649 of JAOCZM010000272.1, forward strand.
TCAAGCTCATCCCCTCATCGTTGGTGCCAAAGTCCATCAAAATCCCAAAACCGCCTTCGCAGCTTCGCAATCCCTGCATCGATCATTTACAGGGACTATTTATATTTGGTGTGTAAAACCATCATCAATTTTAGTTAGTATTTTGACAAGGCCTAGTGTGGCAAAGGTCTGTGTCGAGGTGGACTTATTGAAGGAGCTTTCCTGGCGTGTATGGATCCTGCACAAGCGCACTGGTAAGGAATTCTATCCCTAATCCTATTCTTCCCTAATCTATTCCACTAAATCTCTAATTTTCTCTCTTATAATTAGTAGTAATTCACAAGAAAAACCAAATACACTATAATTTTTCTTACAAATGAAGTACGTAGAAAACATAATCAAAATCGTACTGTTCATGCACTATTATTTTACAATTTTTTATTTATAATTAGTTGTAATGAATGAAAAACTTAGATTATGAATTTCTCTTGGTTTATATCATTTGTTTTATTCCTTGTGAAATTCTAGCACTACAAAAGAGATAAAATTAAATATTGAGTGTCAATATATTAGGCAAGAAAATATTGGAGAGATTGTGGTTGATATCTAGGATATGAGAAAGAAAGTTAGAGAATGATTGTATATAAAATATGGAAAGAAATATTAGATAGAGAAATTAATTGTGAGAGGTTAATAATGACCAAAACAGTATATTGGTCATTTGAATGCGAATTGTCTTGGCAGGAGGAAATCAGCCTTAGCAATATCACTAGTCTATCCCAAATGTCACTTATTTTGTCCTATTTTAGGGCTAATTGTATATTTTGTTCCCTAATATTAGCTCAATTGAATTTTTTTAGTTCTCGTGTATTGTTTTCAGCCTTCTTAGCCCCCAATGAATTTTCGGGCGAAATATTTGATTCTGTGTCCACTTTTGTCAGTTTTTTTAATTAAAATAAAGTAAACAAAAATTAATGGAAATATTTAAAAAAAAAAAAAAGGAAAATTAGGAAAAACAAAATCCACCGCACCGTCATTGTCTTCTTCCTCCCCCTCATCACCTATCAAAATTCAATTTCCTCCATCTTCTTCTTTTTCCTGCTCATCAACTCTCAAAATCCAATAATGCCGCATAAAAAAAACTTCTTTGAAAGTGATTCCCTCAAAAAACACTCAAATCAAATATTTAAATACGAAACTTGAACAGAATAAAGGAAACAATAAATAGAATATTCTGAATTCCAAAGCTACATAATCAATAAGCAAAACATATTTAAGTTTAAATGAACAAAAAGTCATCAATAAAAGTTTAAAAAATAAAAAATAATAAATGGAATCGGTAGTAGAACTTCAGAGGTCACACTTATATATTTAAGCTTTTTTTTTTTCTTTCTAATTTCCTCTCAGTAATTTATTCTTCTACTTCTTCTATAACAACTGCATCATTACTAAGATCTGAGGAATTGTTTTCTATCTATATTCAACAAATTTCAAAACTCAATCAAAATCCACTACCAATTTCACTGTAATCCATTACTAAACACATAAAATAAAAGTCCATTAGTATAAATAACATATTGATTCATGAATGTTTTGAGGAAATTGATAGCCGTGGATAGAAATTAGATTTGGTTCATGAAATCTAAATGTTAATTTGCTTATATTAGGATTAAGTTCCTTTTTCTTTCTCTTCATCTATGTTATGTAAATACAAATAATTCCCTTTTGTATGTGTTTAGTAGGGGTCGATCTTGAGTATATCACTTGGGAGTAAAGGAAGTTGGGTCGGGTTATATAGTTCGCGGATCCTATGACCCGAACTCAGTTAAAATCTATAAATAGGGGGAAGATTAGATTTTTGGGATACTTTTGAATGTCAGTTGAGCTGAGCTCTTCCCTCCCCTTTTACCCCCAATTTCTTCTTCCTTAGGGTTTCAATTCGAATTGTAATCTCTCAATTCGTTCTGATTTCCAATCTATCTTTACCTACTCTTCCTCTTCATCTCGTGATTGTTTGTTTTCTGAAAATTACATTCAATTACATAACATTTGGTATCAGAGCATTTCGGTTCTCAACGGCGATGGTGTTTACCAGAAATCAGTCAGGCGAAGCTGCGATGATGGCGGCGACGGCTCTCCTACCTACTCCTGAAGCGGCGGAAGTTCATATGCCACCAGATCATCAAGTCAGAAGGATTATCGATTTGGAGACCTCGAAGATCCGAATGGAAACTCAATTTGATGAACTCAGAAACGCTATATTCACTGTAAGTACTGAGCTAAAGTCTGATAGGAAGGAGACTGAGTCTAAATTCAGTCAAATAATGGAACGATTAGATAGGATGGATTATAGAGATAGGGAGAAGAATTCTGTTCGTGAAGACAACAGAAACTTAGGAAATTCTCCTGTGACTAGACACATAAGAACTGACTATGGTGTTAGTAGTGGATTTCATCATAACTTAGGCCAGGAAGAGTGTCCTGAACCTAGGTTTGATGCTGGATGTGGTGATAGGGGAACATTCAAGCTACCTAAGCTTGATTTTCCCAAGTTTGAGGGGAAAAATCCTAGAGAGTGGTTCATCCAGGCTGATCAGTATTTCAAATTGCATAGGATCCATGATCCTTACAAATTGGATGTAGCCTTATTATATTTCAGAGGTGAGGCTTGCTTATGGGGGTATAGCTATGTTTCTGAGCATGGAGCTCAGAATTGGCTCCATTTTGTGTCTTCATTGTATGATAGGTTTGACACCAAGTCAATCACAGGCGTTGTAGGAGAGTTTACTAAACTCAAACAGACTTCTGATGTACAATCATACATGAGAAAGTTTGAGGAACTCAAGTCAATTTTAGTGACTACTGGAACAAAGGCTACTGTGGAGTACTTTGTAGCTTCATTTCTGAGTGGTTTGAAGGAGGAAATTAGGGGAGTGGTGCATATGCACAAACCTTCAACACTCCTGGAAGCTTTTAGGCTAGCTGTGGAACAAGAAATGTGTTTGGGAAACTCATACAAAAGTTTCTCCAAACCTTTCTCTTCCAGTTATGGACAAAGGGCTACTACCTCACTAGTAGCTACTTCCAGAAACAGCTCAGGAACCTCACATTCGGCTCAATCCATTACTAAAGAACTTATCAAATTTCAGAGGGTGAGTAATGATGAGATGCAGAGGAGGAGGGAGCAGCATCTTTGCTTCAAATGTGGGGAAAAGTATTCCCCCATGCACAAGTGTGCTTTAGCAGAGGTGAACATGATCTATTTGTGTGATCAAATGGATGAGTTGAATGATGAACCTGATTTGCAATTTCTGCAATCAGTGGAGAAGGATGGGAATAGCTTGTTTGGTGAAGAGGTGGCTGAGCTTACTCACCTATCTGTCAATTCCTTGGAAGGTATACAGAGTGGTAAGATTTTCAGGATACCTGGAGTAGTATGAAGGAATCAGATGGCTTCTATTTTAGTTGATCCAGGTAGCACTCACAGCTTCCTTGATCCTAAAATGGCTAAGCAAGTGGGGCTAAAAGTTGAACCAGGAAAACCTATGATGGTTGTTCTTGGAAATGGAGAGAAGATATGGAATGAGGAGGTTTGCAAGGGTGTTAAATGGAAGATTGGTGATCATCAATTCTGTCAGGATATGTATTTACTTCCTTTAGGAGGGAGTGACATCATCCTTGGAGGAGATTGGTTGGAGAGGTTCAGTCCTATTACATTGGACTATGTCAACCAGGTCATCAAGTTTCATAAGGATGATGAAGAGGTAGTGATCAAAAGTGGAGGTAAGCATGTAGAGCTTCAGTAAATGTCTGGAAGACTTTAGCTAAGTGTTTAGCTGGAGCTTCTGAAATATGGGTGGGGCAACTGAGTCACTTGCAAGACAGTGAATCAGGCACAACCAATTTGATGAGTAATTTGGAAGGGGGAAGTGAGGACATTCCTGTCCAAATTCAACAGCTGCTGCACAAATATGCTATAGTATTTGATTTGCCTAAGGGATTACCTCATGGGAGGAATCATGAGCACAAAATCCTACTTAAAGAGGGAGCTCAACCAGTGCAAATCAGATCTTATAGAGTTGCACATTCACAGAAAGCTGAAATAGAAAAACTGGTCAAAGAAATGATTCAAGATGGAATCATTCAAACCAGTTGTAGCCCATTTTCCTCACCTGTGATCCTTGTCAAGAAAAAGGATGGCAGCTGGAGGTTTTGTGTGGACTACAAGCAATTAAACTCACTCACAATCAAAGACAAGTTCCCTATTCCTATAGTGGATGACTTGCTTGATGAGTTGCATGGAGCTCAATGGTTCTCCAAGATAGACCTTAGGTCTGGTTATTTTCATATCAGAATGTCTGAAAATGACATACAAAAGACTGCATTTAGCACCCACTTTGGACACTTTGAGTTCAAAGTGATGCCTTTTGGGTTGACTAATGCACCAACCACTTTTCAGTCTCTCATGAACAAGGTCTTTGGACCTTATCTCAGAGATTTTGTTCTGGTTTTCTTTGATGACATATTGATCTATAGCCCAGATCTGGATTCCCATGTCATCCACTTGGAGACTGTGTTGCAAGTGCTGAAAGATAACCAACTCTTTGGTAAATTGAGCAAATGTTCATTTGCTCAATCTGAGGTGGAGTATCTTGGGCACTTGATCAATGGAGATGGAGTCAAGGCTGATCCCAAAAAAATCAGAGATATGGTGTCATGGCCTGTTCCCAAAACAATGAAGCAACTGAGGGGGTTTTTGGGGTTGACTAGCTATTACAGGAGATTTATCAGACACTATGGGATTATTAGTAAGCCACTCACCAATCTTCTTAAGAAGAATGGTTTTTCTTGGAGTCAAGAAGCTGGTGAAGCTTTCCATGCCCTCAAGACAGTCCTTAGTTCACCACCTTTACTTGCATTACCTGATTTTAGCAAATCATTTGTGGTGGAATCAGATGCAAGTGAGGCAGGCATGAGTGCAGTACTAATGCAGGATGGAAAGCCTTTGGCTTACTATAGCAAAGCTTTTTGTCCTAAGAGTGCTGGCCTCTCCACTTATGAAAAAGAGTTGATGGCTCTGTCTACATCAATTCTTAAGTGGAGGCATTACCTGGAAGGCCATACCTTCATTGTCAAAACTGATCATCAGAGCCTCAAATTCTTACTTGAACAAAGGATTGGAACTGCTAGCCCAACAGAAATGGGTTTCCAAGCTTTTGGGCTTTGATTTTGTGATCAAGTACAAGAGGGGAGCTGAGAATGTTGTGGCTGATGCCTTATCCAGGCAGATGGAACTCAATGCTTTAACTATTATGGTTCCAGAGTGGGTGGAAGAGGTGAAGAACATCTATGAAGGAGATGAGACTGCTCAAGAAAAGATTGCCCAGTTCTTACTTGGAAAACAAGTGGCTGATTTCCAGTATGTGGGGGATGTTCTTAGATTCAAAGGAAGAATTTATGTGGGAAACCAAAGTGAATGTAGAAAGACTTTGATTGAAGCTACTCATTCTTCCAGCTTAGGGGGGCATTCAGGGGTACAAGCTAGCTATAACAGACTGAGAAAGGTTTTCCATTGGCCTTATATGCTAGAGCAAGTTCAGGAGTTTGTGAAACAATGTGATGTTTGCCAGAGGTGCAAACATGAGCACATTCCCTATCCTGGACTGCTACAATCCTTAGAAATCCCTAGTAGACCTTTCACTAACCTTAGCATGGACTTTGTGGAAGGCTTGCCTAAATCTGAGGGCAAAGATTCCTTATTGTGGATAGGTTTACTAAATTTGCCCACTTCATTGCACTCACTCATCCATTCTCAGCTAAGAAAATAGCTGAGGAGTTCTTGGACAAAGTGTTCAAGATGCATGGGTTACCTGTGAGCATAGTTAGTGATAGGGATAAGGTGTTCACTAGCTTATTTTGGAAGGAACTGTTTGCAACCTTAGGCATCAAACTTCACTTGAGTTATGCTTATCATCCACAATCTGATGGTCAAACAGAAAGAGTGAATCAATGCCTTGACATGTATTTGAGGTGTGTAGCTTTCCACAAACCTCAAGGTTGGAATAAGTTTCTACCTTTGGCTGCTTGGTGGTACAATTCAACTGTGCACAACAGTATCAAAATGTCCCCTTTTGAAGCTTTGTATGGATACAAACCATAAGGTTTTGGAGAAGGGGTTTATGCTGGGGACATTCAGCATGGTGAAGTATCCAGAATGTTAGAAGAAAGGGTAAAGTTGAATGCCATCTTGAAGGAACAGCTTCAGTTAGCTGCCAACAGGATGAAACAACAACAAGACTTACACAGAACTGAAAGATCCTTTGCAGTTGGTGATTTGGTGTTTGTAAAACTCCAACCTTACAAACAACACTCAGTTGTAGTAAGGAGGAACCAGAAGCTTTCACCAAAGTTTTTTGGACCTTACAGGATCACTAAGAAAATTGGGACAGTGGCATATTCTTTGGATTTGCCTTCTACTTCCAAGATACATCCTGTTTTCCATGTGAGTCAATTGAAAGAAAGAGTTGGCAGTGACCAGGTGGTACAACAGGACCTTCCTGAAGTCAATTCTGAAGGTCAGTTGATGGTTGAACCCATAGGCATTCTTGACAGAAGAATTGTCAAGAAAAGCAACAAAGCTGCTGTTCAGTGGTTGATTGTGTGGAGTCATCTTCCTGAGGAAGATGCTTCGTGGGAATTTGCTGAAGATTTCATGAAAAAATGGCCTGATTTTGCTTGGGCAGTTTGAGGACAAGCTGTTTGTTAAGGATGGGGGATTTGTTATGTAAATACAAATAATTCCCTTTTGTATGTGTTTAGCAGGGGTCGATCTTGAGTATATCACTTGGGAGTAAAGGAAGTTGGGTCGGGTTATATAGTTCGCGGATCCTATGACCCGAACTCAGTTAAAATCTATAAATAGGGGGAAGATTAAATTTTTTGGGATATTTTTGAATGTCGGTTGAGTCGAGCTCTTCCCTCCCCCTTTTACCCCCCAATTTCTTCTTCCTTAGGGTTTCAATTCGAATTGTAATCTCTCAATTCGCTTTCGATTTCCAATCTATCTTTACCTACTCTTCCTCTTCATCTCGTGATTGTTTGTTTTCTCGAAAAATTACATTCAATTACATAACAATCTATCGCTTCGAACGCTCGTCGGGAATGTTTTTAGGGTTTTGGGTCAATGTTTCTTTCTTGCCTATCAAGTTTATAATTGTATTCTCATGCCAAAGCGGCGGCGCTAAAAAATATAAAAGGAGTAAACATTATGGATCTTGTAGCCCAAAATGGTCTAAATTAGTAAATAATGTAAAAAAGAGATGATAACGTATATAATCAATTTTTGTCCATAAAATTCACATAGACTTCGTATATATTAAAATTTTTCAATAATTAATAAGAAATAATTGTTGAATAAAAGATATTGGATTCAAGAACAATAAAAGAGCATAAAATAAAAAATAATTGTTGAAATTTGATCAATCGTCCATCGTTGTTTTGCACAAGATTAAACCAACCCATTAACGTTAGATTTTTTCCTATATGAACTATAGTTGAATTTATACCATATGATTCATTAGAGCATAATTCATATAAAAATAACCATCCCTGTCGAATCGGGCCGTCTTGTATGAAACCTAAATAAATAGCCATTGCAACGCTTCCAACATACTCCCTCATAACTCACTCATAATTCTTTGGCCTTTGGTTGGCTTTTTTTTCTCTCTCCTTCTCCTCGATAAGAAAATGGAAAATATGAGTTTAATATATATATATATATATATATATATATATATGCACACACGCGGGTGAGGTGAGTTGGTTTTAACTCGAACTGCAACCAAACCAATTAAAATAAACCTCATAATTTGTGTGGTTTGAGTTTTGCTTGATCTTATGAGTTTTTATGGGCAAAAAATGAAATATAAATGTTACGGTATAAAATATTTTAAAAAATGATATTGAAAAAAACAAAATCTTTATTGCTGCATTTTCTAAATTGGGACAACTGAAATGTTAGAAAGGGAGTGTCAAATAGATCACGAGGTTAACATATCAAATTTAGAGCTTTCGATCATATATGTTTTTCCCTATGTTTTTTTTTCTCTCCTACTTCTATGAGGTACCGCTAATTGTCTTTCCTTTCCACCCTCTCTAGTTTGAGAAACAGAAGTAGCGGTTCAATTACGGTGTTAAACACACACAAAACAATATATATTGAATATTATTTAAATGACATATAAAACATTCGACGGTTCATATTTTTGATAAACTCATATTTTCTATATAAATTATACTACTTTTCACTTAGTTTTTACCTAAAGAATATTATATTTCCATATTTTAGAGTCAATTTAATGTCAACTTCTTAATATATTTATTTTGATTTGATTGATATATTTTAGGTATTTTCATATGCTAAATAGAAGTATATTATTAAGAATCTTTATTTTAGGATTATATTATATTTTCTTAAATTTATTTGGCAGGAAATCATATTAATTAGATACTAGTTAATATAGAAAAGGAAACAAAGACTCACATCTCTATCTCTATAAAAAGAAGGCATGAAGCCCTAAGAGTGGGACACCCGAATCAACCCGCATCGACCCCGATCAGCAGCAAAAGGAGCCGCATAACCGAGACCCCAAAGCTGCCGCAAAAATACCATCACAGGAGCCGCAGTCACCAATCATCTTCATCATCACTTATATCAACACACCAATCACTGCCATCATTATCTTATTCCAATTGAAACCGTGGAGATAAATTTCGACATCAAGTTGTAATCTAAACTTATTCCTTTTTATTATTTTCTTGATTCGTAATTTTTCTTATGTCTAAATTAATTGTTATGGTTGATTTATATATGATGATTGGCTAAATTTTCTAGTTGATTAGGCTTGTGAAAACTTTGTTCGAATAATGATTTAGTTTATTATTTTTCCCTTAATATTGTGTTCAATATTCCCTTAATCCCTATTTTATTAATTATTATTATGGTGTGTTTAATGCTTGTATGGATTTGATCACTCTATACATGATCTTATAATTTAATTGCGAAGGACCGGGAGGTGAAGTAATTAATTAGGAACTAAGTAATAATAACTCGTAGTAAAACTGACTAGGAATAGATTCGGTTCTATTGAGCGGTTTCCAAAAGTAGATAACTACGGGGATTGAAATTGGGGAATTCCATAAATCGTTAATGCTGTCTCATTAATCAATTTCACATAGACATATGGTTTTTGTTAATTGAGATTAGGGGGTTTATTGCAAGGAATTGAATAAAACCTAGATTAGGGGAATTTTACCGTTAATGAATTAGGATAAATTTAGGGGAATTTGACACATTAAAAAGGGAATCTTTTAAACTAATCATTGGGAAAACAAGTTGGATCAATGTCCTAATCAACCTTTCTCTCATTATTTGATATCTTCTTTCTTATTTGTTTCATTTAGTTGTTATTTAATTTTAAGCATTAGTTAATAAAACTCTAAAAAATATTTGTAGGTCTAAATTAGGATAATAAACAATTTTGGTACTTAATTATAATCTCTGTGGGAACAACACTTGTCTTACTTATATACTCAACTGAACACTAGTTCACTTGCTAGGATTTTGTGCATGAATTTTTTTTAAAGTGAACATGTGTTGTGATTTCGTAATACTTGTTGCGTTAAATATGTGTTACATACCTTAAATAGATGTTTATCCCGAAAAAAACACATATTATATAGAATGTAACATATGTCTAATAACAAGTAATAGTTGTCAAAAAATATTTAATGTCAGATCGATTTTTTTTATGGTCTTCACTATAACAAATGCCCACGTGTCGAATGATTTTGTGGCTAATTAATGCGTGAAAAATTTGTCTGGCTCCTATGCGGAACATCCAAAGTTCTACACGTGCGGAGCAATCTCGGTCGCCGATGCGATTTTGAACAGCCCGATCCGGAGAGAGAAAAGTTGCGTACTGGACATAAAACATTAAAAAAATCTCTCCGGATCTCGGGACCGTTAAAAATCTCATCCGATGACTGGGAGCGTGTCCCGCATGTGCGAAACAAAAGGTCTTTTACTAATGTTCAAATCTAACAAACCATTTAAAGCATTATTATTATCCTCCATGTAATCTACACCTCCACTCACATCGATGATGAGAAATGAAGCTGGGAGTCTGAGACTTGAGAGAGTCGAGATGTTGGCTTGAGATAACCCATTACCGACCCAGATGAAAAGAGGCAAGATTGAATCGACAAAGAATCACAGCTCATGCAGTTAGACGCTTTACTTCCAACCGGTAGGTCGGGAGTTCGAGTCATGCTTGATGGGAAGTGAGGAACCACTATTAATCCTTCTTTAATAAAAATAAGAAAAAAAGAAGGCAAGATTGAATTGTACAAGATCGTGTGATTCTACGATTTTACGATCTAGATCGACGATCCCCTACAATTCAATCCTTCAGCGATTTTTAGTACGATTAAACCCGATTTATACCCTTAGGATCGTAGAATCGTACGATTTTACGATCCAACTCAAGATTTTGACAACCTTGATCAAAATATGATGAAAATGGTAAGTTAGTTCCTTGGCATATATGTAAAAGTGTCTCATAATGTGACATTATATATATGACAAATTTTATAAAAACAATATTAAAAAACGAAAGGGGGATTTAATGAAAATAAAGAGAGAAAAAAAACTGAAAAATAAAGGAAAAAGGAAAGGGCTTCAGGGGTTGGAAGCTATTAAACTAAAAGAATAGGAATAGTTATATACATTAAGTAGTTCACTGGGGTTTGGGGACTAAAAGGAAACGAAAAGAAAATGCATAACGTAGAGCATCATGGCATCAGTAGCCTTTTCTCGGAAATCGTGCCATAGCAGAGCACAAAAAGAAGAACCGCTTTAGAGCCGAGAGGAAACATGATTTTTGAAAGCTTTATTATCTAACAACTTTTAGAATATTTTTGAGTGGGCAATTCTTGTCGAATTTTGATGAACCTGATACGGAAATTGATCAAGACAAAACAGACTACGAGGGCGTGGAAGCGGATTCACTTTACGAATTCTGAGTTGGAAGATATCGCACCGGGAGCGGAATTGGTTTCCAGAATTTCGTTTTCTGTGCAGTTTCGGTAGAATCGTCTTACAGGTAACATACGAACTCCAAGTTCTGTGTTGTGGCCCATACTTAATGGGGCTAATCATTTGTACGGTGGTGGTTTTGTGAAGTCCCCGGTTGGGGATGATGAGACAATGTAAGGATTGAACCTTAAAATCTGTGTCCCGTAGTTTGGGGGAGAATCCGAACCCACGAGTTTACTGAAACCGTCCTAGTTTGGTTGATAACTGGGACCACTGCCGTTATTGCTGAGTAGTAGAGATTAGATATGGGAGCTCATGTGGTAGGAGTCGTGTCATAGTAGGTACCTACGTTCTAAGTATCTAAGACGAGTATGTGATTGGGTGTACCGGATGGGCAACGCGTGGTGCTTGTCGTATACTCGGTTATGGAATCGTTTAGGTGCGAAGAAGGTGGTTATTTGCTTAATTGTTGCATTCTATGTGTTCATTATTGTTTGGTCTTTATATGATGTTTGCTTGGAGTCTATTTGGTCCCATGTGAGTTGGGAACGTTGGGTAATGTTTTTGGTGCACTTTTGCAAAACTCATTTTTTTGAAAACCGCAACTGTGCAGTCCACTGTTCTGTTTTGTTTTGATCTGTTCTGTACTGTTCTGCACTGTCCTGCACTGAGTTCTTAGTCTTGCTAGACTTTGGACGAGTCATTTGCATATATTTCCATAGGGGTATTTTGGGAAACGGGCATCTGCATTATCTGTATCTGTTTCTGCCGTCTCTGTTTCTGGTCAGTCGTTATTATCATTATTACTGTTTTAGGTCCCTGCTGAGCACCGGAGCTCAGTCCGATATCCGGTTTTGTTGTTTCAGGTTTTATAGATGTTGAATATACCTATGATGATGGAGCATGGGATGGGGATTACGAAGAGTGATCCTAACTGGATAGTTCACACCGGTTATTTCTTTTATAGTTATTTATATTGAAACTTGTAGTTTCCTTTGAGATGTAATAACTTAAACATATTTCATTTTTTTAAGATAACGCTTCCGCTACTGTTTTATTACTATTTATGGATTTATCTAATGAACTCCTTTATTTAGTAATTCTCTGAGTGCGGCTTTGGTGCTTCATTAATCAATGGGGCACTGCCATGTCATCATTCCGGAGACGGGGTGTGACATTTTGTGTGTCTGTATAAAGTCTAACTAATCCAATGGGCTACTTATAGAGCGAAATGTTTCTCCCAGTAACCATTCTAATAGGTCATTTTCATTGATGGAATTCAATTGACCCTGATTGGTTTGAGGGTGGTAGATTTGTACTAGGGCGCGAGTTCGAATCTTGGCAGCCGCAGTGTGGAAGTTTCAACCCTCCAATGCTGGGGGGTGGCTTCTGCGGTGGGCTAAGACAAGGTCTCCCACCAATCGAACCCACTGGTCACCTTGATTTACATCCTCCTCAATGCCTGTCGGATCGGGTGGTGGGGGCCCTGGGGGCGTGGGTATCGCCTTTTATGTGTACAAGGAGTCAAAGAAGGCTAATAATAGTAGGCCTCATTTTGATTTTTTTTATCAGAATAGCACATTTTTTTTGTGGGAATATTTATTTTTGGGCATCAACGGATTATATGAATTTGGAGGTGATTCTACTACTAGTGTTATCAATGCGACGTCCTTAAACGATTTAGAGCTTCCTCGTGATGATAAATTTGATGAAGAAGAAAAATTATATGAAGGATCATGATAGTAATTGTGGTTCAAAATTTAAGTCTTCGAATGACTTGTTTTATTAGATCATAGACTTATTATGTGATTTATTTTATATTTATCTTTTGAAAGTCTTTTATAAGTTAAGAAATATGATTTGTTTTGTTTTTATCTTTTGAAAGACTTATAAGTAGGGGTGTCAATCGAGCTATGTGAGCTGAGCTTGGCATAGCTCACGCTCAGCTCACATAAAAATTGAAAAGCTCACGCTCACGCTCAGCCGGAAAAGCTCATAAACCTTGAGCTCATGCTCAGCTCACATTTTAACACGAGCTCGAGTTTAGCTCACGAGCTTCCCAAGCTCACTTATATTAGCGAAGAAAACGAAAATCATGTCTCAAGAATAGCATAATACAATGAATCTTAAAACTAAATTTGGGCAAGAATACACAAAAAGAAGCAAAAGTTTCAGAATTGTTTGATATGCTAATAAAAAGAGTCTTATATAAAAAAAACAAAAAACAAAAAACAAGAGAATCCTGCACTTAAAATTTTAACAAATGATAAATTTGCAAAATTCAAAAGATTGATTTAATTCCATTGTCGGTGGCAATTCCAATTTTGACAATCCCATTGAATTCTTCTACACCATCTCACTTTTTGTTGTGATTCACCCTAATGTATTTTGTACCGTGTTTTCCTACGCTGTCTTTTCATGTTTTCTCTCTTCCTTTAACTTTTGTACCTGTCTCTCTCCTGTTGTAAGACTCATTCTTTAATATAATCTCATTTCTACCCCCAAAAAAAAGACTATTGAGTTAATCCACACATTATAATTATAATTATAATGTATATAAGTTTTTTTTAAATTATTAATATTATATATATATATAATATTTTAATTATATTAATCTTATTCGGGTTCGAGCTTTTTTCGGGCTGAGCGGGGTCAAGCTCTCGCTCAGCTCACATAAGAAGCGAGCTTGAATATTAAGCTCGCGCTCAGCTCACGCTCAGCTCACGCTCACATTACCTCAGCTCACGCTCACATTTTTTCGAGCTATGTGAGCCGGGTTCGGGCCCTACTTATAAGTTATTTATTATAACTTTGTTGGGTTATTGTGTTTTGAAAAACTTGTGAGATTGTTTTATGCATTTTATCATATTGTTAGACTATATGATCATGATTTAGAGGTTACTCATTATTAATTATATATTAAATATATTTTTGAATTTTTTAAAAAGATTTTACGATTTATTTGTTTAGGGTTTGTAGAGTTTATTAGGGTTCGTAGATCTATGATGGATCAACAAAAATTCCATTAGCACATGGGAATTAAATGGAATTACTCCTTATAAAGTCAACCAGCAAAGTATAATGGTTTTCCTGTTTTGGTGGCTTTAATGATGCGAAATTAGGAAAAATAGGGATGCATCCGGCTGGAAATGTCAAGTTCGGCTCCTGTGCGGAACGGCCTAAATTACGTACGTGCGGAACACAGCTAGGGTCGTTGATTTCATTTTAAAAGAGGATCGACGGTTGAGATTTAAAAGAGAGTTAAAAGGATACATATGTAATTTCACAAATAAATAATAATAATAACAACAAAAAGTAACACGCAACCGTCACATCGATTGGGTTACCGAGGAGAGAGAAAAGTTGCGGCTGAAAAGTCAAAGGTACATTTCTACAATAACACATGTTCTTCGTTAGAGAACACATGTTCTTGTATATTGTGAACACATGTTTTTATTAGAGAACACATGTTCTCTGTCAGAAAACACATGTTTTTATTAGTGAACACATGTTCTCTGACAGAGAACACATGTTTTTTATTAGTGAACACATGTTCTTAATTATTGAACACATGTTTTTTAAAAATTCGTTTTCCCGCCAAAAATATCTTCTCCCAGTTAAAAGTAAGAAACAGAAAAAATAGCTCAAAGTTTATCCCTAAAATACCCATATTTTAATACAGCCGTTGGATAAAAAAGTACAAAATCCAACAAATTGACGAACTTTGTCCCGCGACGTGCAAAATTTAGATGCATTCGGGGATAGGAGCCGTAGTAGGAAATGTCGTGCCACGTAACAAACTTTGGAGCCGTGGTAGGAAATGTCATGCCACGTAACAAACTTTGGATTCAAAACGCAATTAATGAGTCTGACAATGTTCATTTAGTTACAATGGTCAGCGTTTGCTAAATGAATATTTTAATATGGCCTAAATACTTAAATTCATTTTAGATTGCAGTCAATCTTCTAAACATGTACATTCCATGTGGAATTTGAGTTTACAGAGCGAAAACTTCACATTAAATGCATAAAACGTAAATTTTGTTACTATTCAATCTAAATTGAAATGTTTAAAATTTAGAGTAGTGATAGAATCTCGAGTGAATTGAAACCGAACATTTTTTTGTCGTTATTCGGTCCCTAAATTGTTGTTATCACTAGTACCTTTGACCCTCTCAGTTGAAATAATAATTTGATCGCTAAACGGTAGCTACCCCGAAAATTAATTGGGGACTAAAAAGGTTGAAAATAAATATAGGAACTAAAAATCCAATTGAGAAAATAACAGAGACCAAAATATACAATTAATCCTCTATTTTAGTTGTTCATCAACTATCCTAATAACCTACAAAAGGGGGAAGATTCGAAGGCAGAACCACTTCTCTCCTCTAACCACCCACCGACCCTTAACCATTCGCTTTTAAATCGAGAGATGTGTATGAGTGACAAAGATTTGAGGGATAGAACAAATAGTGTGCAAACCCTTGAACATTTCTCATTATATATATATATATATATATATATATATATATATATATATATATATATCAGTAAGAATCTTATTTCACAAGGGATATCTACTCTCATCACTTCAAGCTGCCACTTAGAGTGAAATCCCATTAAAAATTTGTATTTATCCTTTCTCTACCCTTATTAATTTTTTATAGATTCAAGTTAAACATAGCGAACATGTGTGATTCTGACTAAAATAATCTCAATAAATGTTAGGTTATTTAAGTATTTTATATTTGTAATTGCATGATATTGAAAAAAAAAAAAAAAAAAATAAAACCTTGATTGCGACATTTTCTAAATTGGGATAACTGAAATGTTAGAGCGGGAGTGTCAAATAGGTCCCCGAGGTTAACATATCAAATTTAGGGCGTTCGATCATCTATGTTTTTTTTTTTCCCTATATTTTTTTTTCTCTCCTACTTTTATGAGGTTAGTGGTTACCACTAAATTGTTTTTCCTTTCCAACCTCTGTACTTTGAGAAAAAATAGCAGCGGTTCAATTACGCTGCTAAACGCACGCAAAAAATAGTATATATTGAATATTTTATGAATGACAAATAAAATATTCAACGGTTCATATTTTTTTAAAGCGAACATGTATTGTGATTTTGTAACACTTGTTACGTAAACATGTACTACATACCTTTAACAGATATTTATTCTAAGAGAACACATATTTTATAAAATGTAACATATGTTTCATCAAAATGTAACATATATCTAATAGTATGTAATATTTGCCAAAAAATATTTAATATGTTTTACTTTTTTATGGTCTTCACTATAACCGCGACCCAGATGTCGAATGATTTTGTGGCTAATGTCGTGAAAAATGATGTTGGCATTTGTCAATTTTTGGAAATTACTCCCTCTTCGAGACCAAAAAAAAGGACTAGCTAAGATTAGTCATGAAGAAAGCGATAGAGGAACTAACCAAAATGATTTGCATTTTCTAGTTTTCTTTATCCTTTTTATCAAACTTAAAGTTTAGTGATAAATCATTAAACATGTATAATCAACTAGACATGCATCACGTGAAAGTGTGTTAGAGATTTTGTGTGGTCAGACACGTTTTAAACAGTATATGCCGAATCATGCCATGGTCCAGACACGTTTTTTGAACAACATTACTGTCTTCCGTCTTGGACTGACGTGGCGTTTCCAAGACGCGTCTTGTCACGTCAACCCAAGACGGAAGTGGTGGACAACTTCCATCCTGAACCTCCAAAGAGTTGACAAAAAAAAACCTTGGTTTTTTCCATTCAATTCCAAAAGCGGAAGTGACACTTCCGTCTCGTCCGAGCATATTATTTTTTGTATTTTGTCAACAAATTTTTGAGTTGGTATTTTAAAACAAAAAAAATCACTAAAACCGAATTTTTATAACAAAATGTGTACAAAAATTACTTTGACAAAACTTGCTTTAGGGTATATCAGCATGCCCCCATCTGACTACCCAGAGAAATAGTGTTGATGCTCGGAAATTGGTGGTGATATCTGGAGGGTATATCAGCCTGAGTGTGAAACTGAGTTTAGGACTGAGCTTGAGTTTGATCTTTAGATGGTTGAGACGGTCCCGCCGCCTCGCCACATTGCCGAAGGCGCCGCGCGGCAAGATTTTCCTGAGTAACCCGCCGAGTTTGACAAGTACCCTGCCTCCACACCGAAGCCCCCGCCTTGAGCGAGCTCCCCCGCTGCGTGGGATCATGCGAGTAACGACAACTCGCTATTTCAGCAAAGACGCTGGGTCTGCAAGAAACTAACTTCCCAGTCGCTACGAAGGCTTCTTTTACGGTTTTGGCTGCCCAGGTGATAAGACACCCTGGTATTGACTCACAATTCGAGGGGCAGGCTTCTCGAATTCTTCCAGCATCAACCTGTTAGACTCCTCTCGTAACATAAATATTAAAATTAGTATAATAAAAATAAAAATATTTATGTCGACAACAAAACGAATAAAACTTACCAAAATATCCTCAGTTGTAGCGTTAGGTTGAATACCCATAGGGAGTGGCCTGGGATCCCTATTTCTTGGGTTCGTCGTACGGTGAATGGTAATGTTATTGTACCAACCCATGTACTCGTTGGTAGGAGCAATAACATTACCGAATGCGAGAGCAGCGACCTCCAGTGCATCGACGCGGTAGTCCCACAAATCAATGTATTGGCGGTGCACGTTCTACCAATTTTTGTTTGGCCCGCCTTCACCGCGTGCAGATCTTGACTAGCCCTCGACAATGCCCTCTGTCCCTGCCGACATTGGTACCATCTGGTGAAAGGCAAATTGCCCTGTCAGGCAGGTGGTACTCAATTAACTCGAAGCAGGTGAGCGGCGTACGGGTTTGACAGGTCATCAGGAAGTCTGCATATCGAAATTAACTTACTTCTTGTTTCTCCGACATCAAATCTAGCTAATCACGAATCACCAACAATTATGATTTCGCCTGTTGCGGAAACTCCAGCCTGTATTCCACCTTGCCCCGTGGGGTCTACCATATGTGGGGATCTCATTTGGAATCGGGCCTCAGTTCGCTTGATGGAGATATGAAATTCTCTCACACTCTCACAACTGGTCAAAACAAACAACATCGATTATCAAATATTCAAGTAAAAAATTCACATAAAACTTTATATAATTTAGACAAACCTGAATCAGCAAACAACAGCTTCCAGTGTCCTTGGAAACGGCCATGCACATCTGGCGGCACAAATGTGCAAGTACATCGCTAGCCCAAGAAATCGTGTCAAGCTCAAGGGAACCACTGATGGTGAGTATATAACGCATGTTCCCCCGGGACTCCGACTTATCGGGAAAAATGAAACTATCCATTAAGATGAAAACCAAAGCCTTAGCCCTCTACTCTATCGCCAATCTAGTATCATCATGTCCTAGGGGCTCACTAATGTGGGCATAAACATCGACCAGTTGGAGAGTGTTTCCCCTAATTGAATTATCTGGGCTCGAAATCCTAACAGATTGAACACGCGATTAACCCATTGAGCTTTGTTCAAGTGGAATTCCTCACCCCACGAAACTATGTGGCCCCTAGTAGGTAGTCCTAGAAGACATCCTACGTCCACTAGTGTAATGGTCGCCTTACCGTAACGTATGTGAAACGTATGGGTCTCCGGGCCCCATCTTTCTACTAAGCTAGTCACTAGAGCTTGATCTACCTTCATCTTACCCAGCCTAAAGCATCCCCAAAACCTAATTGGTATATTAGGTTTATTAAGTCAGTGTTGGTTTCTCTTTGGTACGCTTCGTAAATATTACCATCATTAATTTCTAATAATCTTTAAAGGTTCGTTAAGTGACTCCTCCCCGTGCCTTATTGCAAAAGATCTATGTGACGGCTGTATGTTTGAAACACTAGCATCAAAAGGACCGGGCTGAAGATAGACAGGTAGAGACATCTATAAAATAGACATACAATTTATCCGAAAAAACATATGTAATATCAACAAATTCAAAAATTCCCTAATTTCACAATTTACCAACTTCACAATTTCACAATTTAACAATTTACCAAATTCACAAACTAACAATTTTCAAAATTCAACAAATTCACAAATTTCCAAATTCACAATTATATATAAACTAAATTCTCAAAATTTATAGTTAAATTCAACAAATATAGTTAAATTTCCAAAAAAAAATTAAATTTTTTTGAGCAGTATACCTTTGAAATTGAGAGATTGAGGGAGAGGGCCAAATGGTGGAGATTGATGGTAGCAGCAGTGGCGGCAGTAGGCAAGGGGTGGGGAGGGAGCTTTTTTTTTTTGCCTTAAGGTTTTTGTTTATGAGAAACGAAAGAGAGAGAGAGAGAGAGAGAGAGAGAGAGAGAGAGAGAAAAAGAAGGTTGTTGGGTTTAATTTATGCCAATTGCCTAGGCCTAAAAAGAAAGTCGAACTTCCGTCTAGGACTGGCGTGGCAAGGCGCGTATGGGAAACGCCACGTCAGCCCAGGATGGAAGTGGGACTTTCGTCTTGGCCCCAAGTTCCATCCTAGACAAAAATGTTTCTACCAAAAAAAAGATTGCCATGGATAGCCCTTTCTGCTAAACCATGGTCAGTCTAATGCAATGCCCGAGTTAGTTTGTTATTTAAATTCCTTGTTTATTTAGGATTATATTAGAGAGCAACTTCCTTACTAAAATATGGGATCTTTCCCTTCGTTTCAATTAATTAATTAAATATTGATTCCATATATTCTTTGATGGTATCAAAGTTAGGCTCCAAACTCTAACCTTATCTTTTCGGCAGAAACTCTCGTGATCAAGATATTCCTCTGGCCGCTTTCTTATTTTTGGATAATTTATTGATTCAATATGTTCTTACATGGTTAAGAAAAATAGGCATTCAATTTCATAGTAGAAAACCTTTAATTCTCAAAGTATTCATTCTGCTCTTTGTTTTTTTTTTTTTTGTTACACGTACCCGAAATCACCTTCACCGTAAAAGATTTCTAAAATCAGTCATCCAATTCACGACCAATCTATGATTATTGCGAAAAAATTGATCACAAGAAGAAGAGTTGTTGGCAAATTTATAGTATGACACTAGAATAAAATTGGAGGGGGAGAAGCAATGGAACGCGACGGAATCGTGGTGGCCGAAACAGTCGACAGAGTGGTCGACAAGGAGCTGCTCTTAACTCTTCATCAAATTGGACAGTCAATCGCGTTCAAGAAGCAACATTGTGACCACCAGTAACAATGTCGGATAGTTCTAATATGTATCATGTTTATTGGATCATGTGATCCAAAACTGGACACATCACTACTGAATGAAAAAAGAGACAATTTTTTAGTGATGTAATCAGTTCTAAATCACATAATTCATGTGGACCTGATACATATCAGAAAAATCCAACAATTTCATCAATGGTTGCTCAAATCACCATGATGATGTCAGCGGTAATTTTGCAATCCGTCTCCTATGCAGAATAGCCAAAGTTCTGCACGTGCGGAACAATCCCATCTGTCAGATGAAATTTTGAACGACCCACATCTGGAGAGAAAAAAGTTACTGGTGAACTTAAAATATTAAAAAAAACCTTTCTCTGTAGACTGCACTGCAGTTAAAATATATCATTCAACAGCTGGAAGTGTGTCCCGCATGTACGCAACACTTGGGCGTTCCGCATTGGAGTCGGGAGCGCAATTTTGACAACAAGATCAACAATAGTGGCGGCATGTCTGGAGTAGCCTTTTCCGCAAGAAAATTTTCAGACAAGATGGGCCAAGCTTTGGGCCAGACTGGGCTCATCTTTAGACTAGGCCCAAATTTCACAAATAGCCAATAAGGTAGCTAATTTACGTAAAGTAAAAAATTTACTTTCCCATGAATTTTGGATTGAAGCGCTAGTCGCCATATGACTTTTGGCATATCTATTATTGAAGATTTGCAAGTATTTTACTTGCCCATCAACATTTGTTTGCCTAATGGAACAGTTTTTATGGTAAATCAGCGTGATACAGTCAAATTTAGTCTGGATATGCTACTATGTGAAGTCTTTTATACTCCATCATTCACTTGTAACCTTTTGTCTGATTCAAAAATGACAAAACAGCTACAATGCTATTTCTTATGCTTTGATGGTATTTGTTTTGCATAGGACCCAATCCAGAGGAAGCTTTTGGCTAAGGGTGTTGTTTGTGATGGAGTATATCGTCTGACTGATGTAGCTCATCAAAATACAATGGCAGGAGCAGTTCGTAACCAAGATACTTCGCAATTGTGGCATCGGAGACTCGATCATCCCTCTTTCTATATTCTCGTAAATTTACCACAAGAAAATAAAATCAGCTCCTGTCAACCTAATAATCCATTTGATATTTGTCATAAAGCGAAACATATTCGTTCATCTTTTCCAAATAGTACAAATCAAGCTTCTAAGCCTTTTGAACTCATCCATTATGATCTTTAGGGAAAATATGCTACTTGGTCTCTCACAGAAGCCTATTATTTTTTATGCTTAGTAGAAGATTTTTCACATGCTAGGGTTTATTTGCTTAATGACAAAACAGATACTAGGCGAGCCTTTATAGATTTTCATAACATGGTTCAAACACAAACTAATGGCATAATTAAACGAGTTCGAAGTGACAATGGTTTAGAGTTTATTGGGCTGCGAGATTATTTTTCAGATAATGGTATATTCCACAAAATATCTTGTGATGCTATCTCTCAACAAAATAGAGGAGTAGAAATAAAAAAATCGTCACATCTTAAACGTGGCTCGTGCTTTAAAATTTGAGTCAGGATTATCAATTCAATTTTGGGGGAAATGAGTTCTTGCAGAACTACCTATCTTATAAATAGAACTCCCAGTATGTTAAATAAGGCTAAAACGCCTATGAAATTATTTTTGAGTATTTATGTTATATTCGTATTCCTACTAAAGATAAGTTTAGTGAAAGATCCGCCAAATGTACTTTTTTAGGATATCCAATGGGGCAAAAAAGATTGAAAATTTACAATTTGCAATCCAAGAAAATAATTATTTCTATAGACGTTTTTTTTATGAGCATATTTTCCTCTCAAGAATTGCGAAATCCCTAAAAATCCACAGTTTTCACGAAATATTCTCCAAGTCCCTAAACTTGTTTTTCTTAGTAAGATAATGTCATTTTTTGGGTTTTATTAATTATGTTTTCTATTTGAAATCTTATTGATATTGTTTCTGCTTCATTGATGTGCATATTGCCGTTTTTTATAATAGGGATTTAATTAAATTTTAGATTTATTTTTTTAAATTAAAAAAATTTAGCGACGAAATAGCAACTGATCTATCTATCAAATAAACACGAATCAATCGCTAATTAGTCGCGAACTACCGAAGGAATTAAGTAAGCCGTTGCTACCCGGTCGCTAAAAACTCAAAGTCAATTCCAACAAGTCAAAGTCAACATTGTTGAACGTTCGGTCGGTAATCCGTCGGCATATGGCGACCCAATAGTCGGTCGCTAAATAATCCGTTGGTAGTCGGTCGTTAATTGGCTTAGCGATGAAAAATATACGACTACGTGATTCGGTCGCTAAACTAAGATTAGCCACCGATTACCGACGGAAATGTACGCCCCTATTACACTATTTTCTTGTAGTGTTTGCTTGTGTATTCTTGCCTTATAAATAGCTTCTAAAGCTGAATTTTAATAACTAATCAAGCCATAAGAGGGCATAGGCATATACACTTTATCAACACACTAGCAAACACTTTTGAGATTAATTTCATATCATTCAAAAGAATTTGTGTTAAGTTATAAATTTCATTTATATTTCTGTTCTCAAGAGTGATTAGAGCTTGTATTTGTAATATTCAATCCAAGCGGCCTCTTTCTTCACAGATATTGCAATTCACCCCTATTTTTAAAAAATATTCTGCCTTGGGCACTATTTTGATGGCAAAACAAATCTGAAGTACCTTCTTTCACACATTAAAAAAACAACAACAACAACAACAAAAAGATTGTGAAGTATATATTTTTAGAGTGTAGTACCCCAACAATTAGGGGTATTCACTATTTGGTATAACTGAATTTCCGAATCGATCCGAATCGAAATTTGTTATTCGGTTCGGTATTTTGGTTTATTCGGTTTGGTTTATAATTCTCTTGAAAATTTTGATTTGGTATTTGGTTTTTTATTTTTAAAAACTCAATTATAAATATAAGTATTTCAGAATATATTTTATACACTAATTATTTTATTTTTAAAATAAATTACAATGCAATAGGATTTTTATATTTGGTCAACTTTTGCTATTTTTTACTTAGTAAAAAAAAAAATCATATTGTCTAAAAAGAAAAATTACAGTGCCTCCTTCATGACTCTCATCACGTTTCCACCTCCTCCGCCTCCATTCCACCCCATGTCTCCACCTCTCCAATTCAAGAAGTCTCTTTTTACTAATGAGTACGAGCTCTATTTTGAAGTCATTACCTTGTGGGAATTGTTTGTTTTAATTTATGTTTGGTGTGTATTTAGGTTGAGCCACTAATTGCTTGAAATGACATGGAAAATTTGGATTGAAATATGAATTCGTTATTTCGGTTTTTACCGAAAACGTACCGAACCGAACCGAAATTATTTTTGTTTGGTAATTTCAGTATTCACACTAATATGGTTCGGTTCGGGTTGACAAAAAAATTACCTAACCGAATTTCATCCCGAAATTTTATGCCGAATACCGAACCGTATACCGAACGCACACCCCTACCAACAATCTATGAGTTAGGTTAACAATTGCTTGTGTCTTATCTTAAATAAACGGGCAGTTTTTTGGGTTTTTCTATTAATGAACCGTAATTAGGGATTTGTCTTTTATTATAAATAAGATACGTATAACCTAAATATTATATCTTACCATAGGACTTGACAGCGTCTAGACGTAGTCAATTTTTTCACGAACTGGATTAATAATTTCATGTGTCTTACTTTATTGTTTTCGATCTCTTTTTCTCTTTTATTATTATTTATTTTCTAATTACACTAAGAAGTAGCCAAACACCGATCGATGTAGCGGTTGGGGCACTTCGATCCCAAAGAAAAATGCTAGGGTTTATTCTTGTAAAACTTTCCCACCTCACATCCAATTGAAAAATAAAGGAAAAAAAAACTCAAACAACTTATGAACGATCGACATACAATTGAAGCTTACTATAAATTCACTACGAGACGTGACCTTGCCGTTTGATTAGTTTCGGATACTCGACCATCTCGAACATTTTATCTAATTCCGACAACTTCCCTAATTGGGCTGCCAGGAAAGGGGAAGTGGCTGGCCGGGGGGAGGGGACGAGATCATAGTAAATGAGAGAAAATGTACATTGAGAGAAGAGCTACGGTGGATGAGGATCTGGCGGCGATGATAAATTGGTGGCCAAGGCGGCACCGACTTCGAGTAAGAAGGCTGTGTGTTGAGTTTGGTTGAGTTGAGGAGGAAGAAGACATTTAGGGTTGGAGAGAGTTTTTTTTTAATGTTAGAAGGTAATTTATTAGAATTTTTTTAAAAAAATAGAAAAAATCAATAATGGCTGTTAAAATGTGGGTAGAAATGAAGAAATGAAGAAACCATTTTAAATTTATAACTCCGTTTGAAAATAAAACCTTTGAAAACCTTTTTAAAACAATTAAAAACACATGATCATAGGGGCCAAAGTGATTTTCAAAACATTTCAAGACTTTTTTATTATTAATGACAAATGAGATGGATTACTCACATTTTTTCGAATTTCCCTCCAAATTCAACGTGAAATCAGCTCACAAAGGAAGTGTTTTTAGAGTTATAAGTGGTCGAAAAAAGTACATATTCTAATGAGGATTTAACTTTAATATGAACAGTAAGTAAAAGAATAATTTTTCCATTTCTTTTTTAACCAAACCAGGAAACCACCGTCACCGACCACCATTTCCATTATCCCACTCGATGGAAATCTTAGACGCTTGAGATCGTTCCTAAAATAGGCGGAACAAATTTCTGGCCAGTCCTAAAATTTTAAAAATATTATTAGGAATACTAAATTTTATATTTAATTTGACATACTGTTGCGGTTCCGTCCTTCCAACGCCAAATTCCTGACTTCATCCATGCACTGAACTCTTAGATGCAGCAACAGAACAATCCAAAAATTAAGGCAACTGAACAATCCAAAAAAATGAATGCCCTTGTAGTTTTTGTTTTGACTAAATTCAATTTCAAATTAACGGTTAACTAAAGAATTTTTTTTACGGAAGAAGGGAGTTGACTAAATATAAATTGTTTTAGGATAAATTTTTTGAAAAACGTAGTTTTTAAACCATTCTTCTAAATCGTAAATTAATTTTGGACTTGGGACACAAATTTTCCCTGAGATTAATTCGTTATCAAGTAAAATCACATCTAACTGATCCTATAAAATTTTAAATAATTAAGCTATATCCTTAGATGATCAAATTTCTTAGATAATAACAATTATTATTTATTTTCTTGTTCCATGTACCGGGTTTCACACTAGCGTTCATTAACGATGATGAGACATGCTATGAGGAAGTCACGCTAGTTGAAATAGTCAACCATAAAGCTTGCACATGGAAACGATCTGTGATACTCGGGACTTTTAAAAAAATAAATTTTGCATTTCTTGCTTTAATTTTTGCATTTCTTGCTTTAATTTTTGCATTTCTTGCTTTAATTTTTGCATGTATATATTCATTAATTGCTATATCATGCTTTTATGTAATATGTAATGCGGTTGTGTGCTTAAAGTTATTTTTACAAAATGTTTACATTACAACATTACAATTTAAGGGGTCTTTCTGTATAGGGTGGTTGGATTCCCACATATAGTGATCTGTTTCGATTACGAAGAGTACTCTTGAAACATGCAAGAGGATAAACAAACTGGGTATTTACACTTCTATATATATACACACACACGTGCCCATGACTTCACTTCTACACTGCAGCCCATCTCTCTAGTTAGAAATGTCTTCATCCTTTTTTTATTTTTTTATTTTTTTTTTTTTACAATTATTTATTGGACCTCACCAGAGGAGGAGTAGTAGAAGCCCGGCTGAGCGAGGTGCCCCGTGAGGGGTGTCGTAGAAGCCCGTTGAGCGGGTGCCCCGTGAGGGGAATAGTAGAAGTCCCGTTGAGCGGGTGTCATAGAAGCCCGTTGAGCGAGTGCCCCGTGAGGGGAGTAGTAGAAGTCCCGTTGTATAAGACCCACACAAGGGAACCCAAAGAAATGAGAATTAAATCATTCCCCTTGTGTGAGGTGGATATCGAACCCACCCTTGCCCCACTAAGCTAAGGAACCTTAGATAAATGTCTTCATCCTTTCTTCCAGCTTGAACTTCAGCCTTGTTGCTCCCTTTACCAGGGACGAAGCCAGGAATTTGATGTTGGGGGGGCGAAACTGGTAAAAAAATTCTAAAATTCTTGGGGGGCAATAAAAAAGGCAAAAAAATTCTTGGGGGGGCGAAATTGATAAAATTTTCCAAAATTTTCCAAAATAAACATCAAATTTCGATAAATAGTAGTATTTTTAAAAATCTCGGGGGCAGCTGTAATCGTCCCTGCCCTTTACAAACATTTATCCTCATGATCATTATCCTTCAACAATTTCTTCATACTAAAACTGATCTTTCTCTTATGTGCTTTCTTCCTCTTCTGTTTGATGCTACTAAAACTATCCAAGAAAATCACAAGCCTCAAACTGCCACCGGGACCTCGGCCTCTTCCTATAATAGGAAACATGCATCAACTTTATGGTGGTCTAATCCATCATAAGCTAAGGGATTTGTCCAAAAAATATGGTCCTCTTATGCACTTAGAGCTTGGCGAAGTTTTAACCATTGTTGTCACTTCTCCAGAAGTAGCAAAAGGAATTTACAGAACACATGAATCCTTTTTCTTTCAAAGGCCTACTAACCTTTAAATTGGTACTTGAAATTTCGGGTCGTTACAACTCCGAAGGATCCTATTCTAATTCTTGATTCACACTTTCCTCCCCCTTCCGAGTCAAAGTCCCTGTCTTGCAACATTAGAGCCCTCGCATTCGTAAGGTATTCCTTTCTTTTTCATACTCCAAACCGCACTTGGAGTCTATAGTTGTTCGATTCAAAGCAACCGCCTTGAAATGCCTTTCTCTACGGCTATCCCTTTTATATTCGTTCCTCTCCATTTTTACACTACGAATTTGATACTTTTAGCGAGAGATCTCAGCCTTCGGTGATCGGTTTTCTCCAACGGTTTGTTCCATCCTTTCTATTAAAGGACCTTCCTCGACTCGAAGCTTTTGCACTCGCATCTTCAATTCGTTTTGCTCCTTGGCCATGTTGATAAAGGTAGCACTTTTTTCCTTAAACTCGCCTCCCCTGCCTTGGAGTTTGTTGTACTTGACAACTAACTCCTCATGTTCATCTAACAAATTCTTCATTTCGGCTTCTAACGTCACATTAATACCTTTCTCCTTCTCCAAGGTTTCTTGTAGTATCATGTACTCAGCTCCTCAAGGATCTTAGTTGCTTCTAGCACATCTTTGTGGTTGGGACATAAAACCACATCCTTCGAAGCCTCTGTAAAATTGGCGGGTTTCTTACCTCTTGAAACCATCCTTGATGAGAGAGGAAATATTGATGAATCGAGAATCGATGACCTAAAATACCTACGAGCCATCGTGAAAGAAACCTTGCAAAATTAATGGCTATGACATACCCTGCCAAGGCCGAATTATTGTGAACGTGTGGGCGATTGCCAGAGACCCCAAGTTTTGGATTGAAGCCGAAAAATTCAACCCCGAAAGATTTATGAACTCTGATGTCGATTATAGAGGAAATAATTTTGAATATATCCCCTTTGGTGCTGGAAGAAGAATTTGCCCAGATATATCATATGCTAAGCCTAACATTTTGTTGCCGTTTGCCCAGTTGTTATTCCATTTTGATTGGAAACGTCCTGGTGAATTGCAACTCGAGGATTTGGACATGACTGAAAGCATGGGTATAACAGTTAGGAGAAAAAATTATCTAAATCTGATTCCGGTACTTAATCAACGTTCTTATTTGAAAAGAAAGGTCTAGATGGAATTGTGTTGTATGCCAATGTTTACTGTCGGTGTTTCATAATAACCAGTCTCCCTAATAACCCCTGTGGCATTGGTGGTTTTTCATTGTTTTTCCCAAATAATCTATGGCGCGCATCACGCATAGTGTTTGTATTCCACATTTACTAGTTCTATCCAATTATTTTTATCATATGCTCTGCAATTCATTGCGAAAAAATACTTGAGGTTTAAATAAATTACAAATGGACTTCAAAACTTTTATAACGGTTAACTTTCCATTATGTAATTTGTTATACACAACTTGAGGAGAAATATCTTGACATTATTTGCCCAAAACAACGAAAACCTGGTGTGCAAACTTCGACATAAAGTTTGGCTTATTAAGAATTTTCACTAATTTACAAGATCAAGACTACAGATTCCATCATATATACGTGGACTAATTAGAATATAACTCAACCGAATTTTTCACGTAAAAAATACAAGGGAGACAACTTTTCTCACTAGTAGAAGTCTGTTTTATTATTTGAACAACAACAAATTGTAGCGGCGAGTAAAACTACATCGTTATCCAATGAGGTGCATCAATAAATAAATCTTGCACTATAAAATTGTAGTAAATAAGTATAATGATGTAACCGAGAGTTTGGATATTCTATTACAATATTACAAGAGCCATAGTAAGCAGAGGAATCCTAAGGGAAAAGTTGCAATGTGCTAGACTTTTAAAACTTGAGATAGAAGATATAAGACGGGTGGAAATTTGATCCCATGCCTAAATACACAAGTACAGTGATATTTTTACGGTTTGGGATAATTTGTTCCATGGGGATAGGTTGCGCCAATTTCTTCACATGGGGATAGGATCAACAAATATTAAGGCCAACACTTCCTTCATCTCCTTTGTGGAATGTGAAAACATATCTTTATCTCCATATAACAGATGAATCATTTTTGCCAAGTTAACAATTTTCTCAAGGATTGTCATTGGTACCGCAGTTGGGTAAAGGCACTCACTATTTATGTCTTTCCATGCATTTTCCACTTGTATTCTAATCTCTGTGATTGCCTCTTTTTCTGAAACTCCGTATTGATTCATATAACATTCCACCGCAGAGGCTACATGTCCTCTTTGTTGCTCAAACTGAAAGAAAATACTTATCAAAACTAAGGTATCATGCTAAAAAGGATATTCAGACTAATAGAGCCAAAAAATAAGGTGTTTTTTTTTAATCAAAACATAAATATTACTCTCAAATAGAATTAGTGGTATGAAAGAGTTCTATAATTAAGAGAGTATTATTGATATTTTGACTAACAAACTACTTTGTTTTTTTATTTCCTTAATTTTCACTAAATGTCCTAAACAACATATATTATGAAATGGAGGTAGTATATCTTTTGGTTCCTTTGTAATACTTTAGGTAGACTTTTATATTTTATCTTGTATAGTTTATGATTCATACAAAAGATCCACAGTGACAAACCTGGAATTTAAAAGACGGTAAAAAAAAGTTGAATTTATTAATTACCTCATGGCCACCCATGTCGTCCATCAATCGGGCAATTAAGGATGTTGCCCTAACAATAAGTGGTTCATTCGTCACCCAATCAAGGATTTCCTTCGTTGCTAATTCCCCCATACCGATTATTGCAGATGTTGATACCAACATATGCGCTATTGACGCAACTGCAATTTCCATGTATTCACCAAATTGTGGAACATAGCCTTTGCTAAACCATTTTGCCTCTTCATAATAATGCCTTGCTAGTTTCTTCAACTGAAAAAAAAGGGTTATTGTAAAGGTTTTTTTAAATAGAAATGTACATGGCACTAAATATGAGGAAACTATACTATCAGCACTGTGCTGAATTAATATTGACCGTCATTTCGATTGATTCGACGGCTAAAATATCTATTTAGAAGAATTTAAGCGATTGATTGTTCTTTAAAATATTCAACATGGTACTCGCGGAATACTCGAATAAATATATACTCGAGGCATTATTTGGTTAGCAAAGGGGTATGGTAAAGGGGATGGAGAGGGGGATTTGTACTCTAATTAAAAAAGATAAATTAATTTCATATGTGATATTTAAGATCTTACATCTTCTTTTATATAGGTAACAAGATGTTCTTTTCCTTCCTTGCCTAGCTCTACTTCCATTTCAGAGTACATATCCAGTAGCGCCTCATACCAATGTTTCATGCTTGATGGCAGTCCATCTAAGGCTTTACTATTTGTCCTGTTAATCAAAGACCCACAATTCCAATTAAATGATATGTTAATCAACTCCATGTTGGGGTTGCCAATAAATTCATAAAATATAGAGAGTGAAAGAAATAAAAATAACAACCAAGAATATAAAAAGTTAACGCGGTTTAATCTCTTAATAAACCTACATTTGCAATTCTTTGAGGAAAAACCTCCGCTAAGTAATTACATGCGACCAAATTACAAACCCCTAACTGTACTTTTGGGACAAATTAAAGATTAAAAACCCTTACACAACCCATCTCAACCCCCTAACCTTGAAAGTCCTAGTTTATAAGGAGTTCCTCCTAATTATTTCTCAAACAAATCTTTCACTCTTTTAATTTCCCAAATTATAACTGAAAGAAAATAAGAAAATCTATTCCTATTGGGATTTTAGAGAAGTAATACTCATAACACTCCATAATTAATGGGGAAGATACATGGAACTTGGAAAAATTATGCTATGGATCTCTCCTCACACATATTTTTTTCCTCATAGATCTTGTGGTTCACAATTTACCCTAAACTAATTATTTATTTATTTTTCTTAATTACCTAATGACATTTTATTCTCAAAACACGTAAAACAAATTTGAGGGATTTAAGACAATTCTTCAAACAAACTCAACCCTAATCTTAATTTGGCCAACAATCTGCAACATCATGATTACATAAAATAAAATAAAAAAAACAAAAACTCAAGACCCTCTAATCCTAAATAATTAGAAAAATTTCCTGTCTCGATTTCGATATGTAACGACATGTAGAATTGTGAATCCTAAAGTCCTTGGAACGTGTTTATGACAAAATTATTCTTAAATTTTGGATGAAAGGATACCTAACAATAGCATCCAGTGAAGAGAGTGAGTTCATCAATTGTTCCATATGCGTCATACGTATCATCCAGAATAGTAGTTAGGATACCTACTTTAAAGAGAAACTTCCTAGCCAGACGATATTTGGGCTCGAAATATACCCCCAATGCCCAAAAATACAATTCGACCAGTCTATCTCTTGCATAAGGAAACCTTGTTTCAGCCTCCAGGTTCTTCCACCACCTGAAATCAAGAAATAGATTAAGACACCATTTCAAGCAGGGGCACATTTAGCATTCATGTATTCAGAAGACGAGTTTAAATTTTCAATAATTTTACGCGAGAAACTTATTTTATATTTCAAAGAGTTCTATTTCAATGTTTTATTGCCACGCTCGTGCCAGTAGGTTCTATACGCGATTAATAGGTTGAAACCACTCGCACATCGTGACCGGCTACTTGGCAACTAATTTCAGTGTACGTGCCAAAATAAATATATTCAATCGACAATGAGTAATTAATTAGATTCATACTTATATGTCATTCAAGTAGTTTCAATTAGACAAGTATCACAATTCTATTTATGAACTTACTCTGTCAACTCACAAAGCTCCTTCTGATGCATTTGCTGCAATATGTTGAAGTTCAATTTAGCAAACCTCAGTAGCAATTCACTGTGCAATTTATCTTTTCCATAGGTAGGAATGTATCTTCTTGCAGCAACCCACGGAACCATTTTTCTAATCGGTAGCTTTAGGGTTTGAAGGAGAGATTCTGTTTCTTTAGCATCATTCATTGTGGGTAGAAACGATTCCAGATGAGAGGTAGTAAATGTAAGGGCTTCCTCCAATATATTCTCTCCATGCACTCTGAAATGTGCTGCCTCATACAAACTAAGGAGTCCCCTTAGGTTGCTGCCAAGAGATTTCATGAAGTTTCCTTCATGGTCCTTGAAATTTCTAAAAATGCCTGATTTAGATGGGAAAAAACAAAGAAATATAAATGTTGTGATGTGATCATAACTTACTTTTTTCAAAGGGGCATATATCTACTCTCAGCGCACATGTTAATGCCTGATTTAGATGGGAATGGAGACTCACCTTGGGAGACTGGGTATCCATGCTGCCTCAGCAAGCGAAAACGAAGAGCAACAACGTGAAGATCATTATCACAATTCTTACCATCTTCTTCGTCCACAACATCATTATATATTTCTGTTAATAATTCTTCGATCTCTTTTTCAAAATTATAAGCCAAACCTAAACGTTGAATGGCATCAATCAAGTCCAGCTTTGAACAATTGTTGTCATAAGTTGTGATCAGAATATTTCGCACTTCTTCTTTGAGTCGTTCATGTTCAGCTTCATCTATTTGGCTATCGATTTCCTGTGCAGAAATTTCATGCAATAAGAATGACAAATTTTAATACAATACTTTCATTACATGTTGTGAAAATTAAGGAAGCAAAAAACAAGACTTTCCCAATTAATTGTCGCTTAGGAAATATATATGTATCCAAATTAATTTTCATTTACATGTCTTTTATTAGGAGTTAACCATTTATTCCAATTATACCTTCAAGATATCTTTTATTGGAAAAGTTAAAGAGAGGGAGGAAGGAAGGGGTATTATTGGAATTGTGGTGGAAAGATTACTATTTTTTTTAGTTTCTTAATTTTTTCAAAGTGTCTTAAACGCCATATATTGAGGAATGGAGAGGGTACGTTATTAGTTAAAATACAAATATTATTATCTTAAATATAACTTGTATACCACTAATTTTATTTAAGAGAGTAATATTGATATTTTGATTAAAAAATCATTTTGATTTTTACTTCCTTAATTTCGCAAAGAACATCTTATATTAAGGAATGGAGGTAGTAAAAAATTAGAATTAATTTATCAAAGCAAACCATTGAAGATATTTTACCGTTCTATCTGATGAATAGGCAAGGAAAAAATCACCCCAGATTGTCGGATGGAAATTTGCTGTTCGACGTCGAACTTCCTCAATTGTATGTTGGCATTTGGAAGAACTTGCAAGAATATTCATGTTTTCTAGATGTTTTGTGTGTCTGTATAAAGTATAACTAATCCAATCGGTTATTTATAGAGGGAAATGTTTCTCCCATAACCATTCTAATAGGTCATTTTCATTGATGTAATGCAATTGAAAGCCACAATAGGAGTCAAAGAAGGCAAATAATAGTAGGCCTAATTTTGATTTTTTAGAAAATTACTATATATATATATATCAATTATTTATACTTTTTTATAAATAGCTTTAACAACAAAATATAGCATTGTTAGCTCAAATTATTTATTGGTCAGCTGTTTGTGTCAAATTAAGGAATCAGGACACTTTTCAAGCAAAAGACAACACATGCATACACATTAGTAACCTCGCTTGTATTAGACAAACGACTCATATACACATTAGTAACATCGCTTGTACACGACAAATGGTTCATATACACATTAGTGACCTCGTTTAGTGAGAGAGAGAGAGAGAGAGAGAGAGAGAATAGGAGGTTTATTTGGTTGATGATGAGAAGATATTTATGTGAAGTTATGATCTGGTGTGGCTGGTGTTTGGTGGATAAACAAGAGTAATAAGACTTGTATAGCACTAATTCTATTTAAGAGAATAATATTGATATTTTAATTAAAACAAATCATATTTTTTACTTACTTAGTTTTTTCTACATGTCCTAAACAACTTATGTTATGGAATAGAGGGAGTAAATTCACGTGACAAAAAATTCTATGTACTCATTCTGTATCCCGTTTACTGCCCCCGAATAAATATTTGTCACGTGTTCACTTTTCCTCTAATTAATGAAAAATTGTTTAGTTCCTTATTTTGTCCTTAAAAATTGGTTGTGCCTATCCCATGCTTCATTTTAACCAAAAACAACTACATACGTAGAATGAATCGTCAAATACTTTTCCGGAAAATTCATTAAGGACTAAAAATGTTTAAAAATTACATGGGGACTAAATATCCAATTGAGAAAACATTAGAGACCAAAATATATAATTAGTCCTGTATATTTTAGTTGTTCATCAACAATCATAGTAACCTTCAAAAGGGGAAAGATTCGGAGGCATAACCCCTTCTCTCTTCTAACCACCCACCTATTTGAAAGGACCCTTAACCATTCACAGGGGAATTGAACATGTATTATAGAGATCTCTACTCTCATCACTTCAAGCATTAGCTACTCATCTATGCCACTTGGAGTCAATCCCATTAAAAAATTGTATTTATCCTTTTTCTACTCTTAAATAATTTTTTGATAGATTCCAGTTAAACTAGAGGACATGTGTGATTCTGATTAAAATACTCTCAATCAATGTTAGGGTATTTAAGTATTTTATATTTGTAATTGCATGATATTTAAAAAACAAAATCTTGATTGCTGCATTTTCTAAATTGCGACAACTGAAATGTTAGAGTGGGAGTGTCAAATAGGTCACGAGGTTAACATATCAAATTTAGGGCTTTCAATCATCTAGGTTTTTTTTTTCCTCTCCTACTTCTAATTGTCTTTCCTTTCCAACCTCTCGTAGTTTGGGAAATAGAACGGTTCAATTACGGTGCTAAACACACACATAAAACAATATATATCGAATATTTTATGAATGACAAATAAAACATTCGAGGGTATTGTGATTTTTTTAAAGCGAACAGGTGTTGTGATTTAATGTAACATATGTCTAATAGTA
Organism: Vinca minor; assembly: GCA_026122235.1. Lineage (NCBI taxonomy): Eukaryota > Viridiplantae > Streptophyta > Magnoliopsida > Gentianales > Apocynaceae > Vinca > Vinca minor. Next base: position 1,228,591 of record JAOCZM010000272.1, read on the forward strand.
TTTAACACGTACCAAAAATTGTTTAATATGTATTGATTTTTTATGGTCTTCACTATAACTGCGGCCCAGATGTCGAATGATTTTGTGGCTAATGTCGTGAAAAATGATGGTTGACATTTGTCAATTTTTTAAAATTACTCCCTCTTCTAGACCAAAAAAAAATGGACTAGCTACGATTAGTCAAGAAGAAACCGATAGAGGAACAAACCAACATGATTTGCATTTTCCAGTTTTCTTTTTCACGTTTTGTTTATCCTCAACTAGACATGCATGTATACTCAACCAGACATGCATCACGTTGTTTAGAGATTTTTTGTGGTCCAGACACAGTTTTAAATTTGTGAGAATAACGGCAGATGCTGAATCATAACTATCATTGTTATTGTGACTGATTCGAGTATGGTGGTAGCGGGTCAAATAACTCCTCCGAAAAAAATAGTAGATAAAGTATATTTCGTTCTATCTACATGATAAATATATAAGTAATCGTACACAAATTATACAAATTATTGTGCGCCACACTATTTTTTATTCCTGAATCTGCCACTAATTTGCTGTTATTCGGCGTCTTTTTTACTAATATGAATTTTATATTGCTACCTCAAATAGCTCGGGGCCTTTGTCTTTTGGATGCTCAAGTTTCTCATAACTTAATAGTAATTCCGTAGCTACTATTTGTACTATTTATTTCTTCCATCTTTTAATAACGATTAGGGGATCATAATATTTAATTTTTTCTATAGTTTTCATCTATTTTTAGAAGTGAATTTACTTTAAACTATTAAGAGGTTTGATTTTATTTCCCTCGTAATATTTTCAATTTCAATAAGCTGGTAGAATTCATCACCCTCATAAAATTCATCACCAAAACGTGTGACTTTCTTAATAAATAAATATATAACAGTATGAAATAAAGATATAAAATTTCTACATTCTTCAGGCTTAAGATCTTTTGTCTCCATTAAAAGTTTTAAAATATATTGCATTTGTAATTTATTTTTTTGATACCCGGTATTTTTTTTTGTGCTTAGAAAGTTGAGGGATTTTTTTGTAAAGGAGTTTATGGTAGTTAGGAAGGTTATATGGGGGTTTTTTTTTATGGAGTTTTGGGAGGAAGAAGAGAGAAAAGAGAGGAAAAAGAAGAGAGAGCGGAAAAAGAAAGGAAAAATCTTGTAGAATAGACAGTATGTGGGAGATTGTACATTTCACATAATAAACAGTGTCTGCTTTGAGTGTTCTTTAGTGTTTCAAATTCTATCCAGAAAGTTATAGCCTCGGGAAGTTAGGACTGCGAATTTGGAAAATTCTGCCTTTGTGCCTACTTAAAGATTTTGATTTAAGTTGCTAAGGTAAAGATCTTCACCTTTGTTTTTCTATCCTAAAAAGCACGAGCTGAGTATTTTAAAGTTACTGAATTATGATGAATGATTTATACATGTTTTATTGCATTGAAAATGGATGAAGTATTGAATTATATATGCATTTGTGTGGTTGATCGTCGAGTCTAATTGCATAGGATGTTTATATATACTTGTTGTCATTGTTGCGTTGTATTTGCAATTTGCTATACTTCTTTTTTTAGAGTCCCCACAATCTAGAGTGATTGTCTATGAATGACTTTATAGCATGACCTATCCTGAAATTACTGTTACTAATTACTGATATTGATTATTGTTACTCATTGCTGATACTAATTATTGTTACTTATTAATGTTACTGACTACTGAACTGACTATTGTGCTAACTACTGAACTGACTATTGTTACTGACTACTGAAATTGACGACATAAATGATTATTGTTACTGCCTACTATTCTGTAATGTACACTTCTGCTTTAGAGTATGGTTCATTTTATTGTTGTTCTTATTTGGGGTCTTATTTGCTATGTGAAGTGTGTTAAAATGTGTGTTTTTGGGTTGAGACATTTGGGGAATTCAGAAAATATTTTTTTCCGTCCTAAAAATTATTTTTTCTTTTATAATATATAGTTTGTATATGATGTAGTTATAGCATTATTCTCCTCTCACGTTGATTGTATATTTCTTTTATAACGAAAAAGGGAAAGTGGCATTGCAACAGAAACTGAGTGAAAGTATAAATATTTTTTTTGTTTTTTGTTAGAAAGAAAAAAGAATGAGTATAAATATACATGTATATATGCTATAATTTATAATATAAATTTAGTTTTTAGACTTTTTTAGTAATATATTAAATTTATTACTAAAAAATAGTATACATATAGAATAAATTTGTGCATATTTTGATAACAATTCCATACACAAATATATAGATTATGTTTCTTAAATATATTTTGAAAGAAAAAATAAATATATTTAATTATTTCAAATTTAATGAGAGTGTATTAATTTGATTTATGAACAAAATGGAATAAAAAAAAGAGAAATTTAAATAAGTAAAGGTTCAAAATCAAAAACTCCATTATGATAAATATAATAAGAGAAACAACAATTAACAAATAATCGGCTAGCCCAGCGCGCATAGCACGACATACATGCGGGAGGTCGCGGGTTCAATTCTCATCCATTGAGAATGGAGATACTTTATTTAAATTATTCAAATTGTGTTGACTTGGCGGCTCGGTTCTAGCTCGGCTTGGCTCTGCGGGATAGTTGGTCGGCTCGGTCGTAATAAATATACAAGTGACAAAATAATTTTAACAAAAATTACATTTTTTTTTATTAAACTCGAGTCAGGGCACTATTTCAAATAATTAGTTACTGAAGTAGTTGTCACTTATATGAATAGTATGTGTGACAAACATTTGGCAACTATTAACAAGTATTTTTGTGTTAACGATGTCGTCACTATAAATATAAATATGCGACGAATTAATGACTTCTTTTTTGTGTCAAAACTATTGTCACACATATTTATATTTGTTGTGACCACTTTTTTTTGTTACTTATTGTAAAGTTTTTTGTGACTAGAATTTAGTCACGTAAGTATTGAATAATTGTGACCAATCACAAAATGTCGTCACAATTTTATCAGTGACGGAGGTATTTGTGACGGCAAGTGACGACTTCAAAAAATGGGTACAAGCGATAATAGTGACCTAAAATCGATCTTAAAGTGACGACTTTCGCCGTTATTAAATATCATTTTTCTTATAGTGCATGTATGGACACACAAGTTGTGTACAGACGATTTTTTGCCTCAAAAGTAGGCCTCACTCCTTTAACTATGATATAGAGAGAGTTAATTTCATGATTAAAACTGTATTCATTGGAAGCTAAAAACTCTTCTAGGGGTGCGGGGTGGCAGTCGGCCCCAAAAAATTTTAAAAATATTATTAGATATAATAAATTTTATTTGTAATTCGAAATATTTGATAACGTTCGCCCCCAATTTTTCTTTGCACTTTTTATTCTCATTCGGCACATTATTTTAATTTTTCACCCCCAACAGATAATTCCTACATTCGTCCTTAATTAAAGTCAAAATAAAACATTTTATTTTGCACGAATAGTAGTAGTTTATTCCGTATTGGGTGCTGAACCCAGAGGAGGGACCATGGACAGCACTGCTGCTGTTGGCACTACAACGTGAAATAAATGCAATTGAAAGCTACTGAAGTGCCACAATATATAGGAGTCAAAGAAGGCTAATAATACGACCTTACATCCCTCCTTCGGAACAATTCTGATATAGACTTGGATTACCAAATGGTTATAGATTACTTGATTCACATTCAGCCACATCACAGTTTTTATTATTTTAATCAAAATTATGATGCGGTGAATGTGGATCAAGTGGCCATGACCACTTGGTGGCACAGCTCCACAACAGAATTGATCCTTTGGTGTTGCTTTACAAGGTTAATAGACATTTGTATCTTTGCATTAGCATAGCCGCCTCATTACGTACTTTGCCTAGTCTGACTTCTCTTTCATAGTACAATGCCCTCAGGTAATTGTCCTTTTTTTCAAGTGTTGTCGTTATCATTTGACTAATTTAATAAAACAGGTTTAGAAACTTTTAGGACATAAATTAAATGGTATTTCCCACCTTCCCTAATATAAAAATTTTAAGAAATTTAACAAAAATTAAGAAAAATAAAAAAATAATGTATTTTTCTAATTAAATTATTAATATTATTCTTTTAAATATAATAATGTGTTTTTTAATTAAAATATCAATATCAATATTACGCAAATATCCATGCATGCATGTGAAGAAGGAAAGTTGGAGAGCAAAAAAACATTCCCAAAATACAATGACATGTGATATCCTTTCTACCAAAATATCGCTATTTTGATTAATAAACTCATCTTCTTCATGCTCCGATAATAAAAAAAATGTCTAGTGTTATGAATAAAATAAAAAGTTCTCCAAAAAGATACAATAGACTTTTATTTCTTATTGAGAATTTGATAACAGATTTAGTCAATCGCTTTATTTTTAATTCTCATTTAAATTGCGATTGTGAATGTTATGATGGATTAGTGTTTCGAATTCTATGTAGAAAGTTATAGCCTCGGGAAGTTAGGATTGCGAATTTGGAAAATTCTACCTGTGTGCCTACTTAAAGATTTTGATTTAAGTTGCTAAGGTAAAGATCTTCACCTTTGTTTTTCTATCCTAAAAAGCATGAATTGAGTATTTTAAAGTTACTGAATTATGATGAAGGATTTATACATGTTTTATTGCATTGAAAATGGATGAAGTATTGAATTATATATGCATTTGTGTGGTTGATCGTCGAGTCTAATTACATAGGACGTTTGTATATACTTCTTGTTGTTGCTGTGTTGTATTTGCTATACTTCTTTTTTTAGAGTCCCCACAATCTAGAGTTATTGTCTATGAATGACTTTATAGCAGGGACCTATCCCGAAATTATCGTTACTAATTATCGATATTGATTATTGTTACTCATTAGTCGATACTCGATTATTGTTACTTATTGTCAGTTATTGACTCATCGAACCCGACTACTTAAACCGACTCACCAAAACCGACTATTGAACTAACTACTGAACTAACTATTGTTACTAACTACTGAAACTGACTACTGAAATGATTATTGTTACTGCCTACTATTTTGTAACGTATACTTCTGCTTTAGAGTATGGTTCATTTCATTGTTGTTCTTATTTGGGGGTCTTACTTGCTATGTGAAGTGTGTCAAAATGTGTGTTTTTGGGTTAGGACATTTGGGGAATTCGAAAAATGATTTTGTCTTCGTTATTTTGTACTAAAAGTGATTTGTTCTGAAGTCCGGACGACCAGACCCAAAGTAGATTGTCCAGACCAAAGTACTGAGGCTACTGCCTCGATCTCGAACGACCTCCGATCGACCGGAGGCTACTGTCGATCGTCCAAGGTTACTGTTTTGAATTGTTTTATGTTCCGATTTCAAAGCTAAGTCCTCTATTAGTTATGTGAAGTGCATCGCAAATGTTTTAAAATGTTATTTCAAACAATGTAAAGTTATGTTATGCTTTTAATGATTTTCGGAAAGTCAAGAAACGATTTTAAGGCCTAGTTGCTACTTCATCACAAGGGTTGTTAATCCTTACTGTGCTAATTTAGTAGCTCAGTGATTTACTTCTCTTTTTCCAGATGTAATGCTGATGGTATTTATGGTGTGGATTGAATTGAGGAAGATTATTGAACTGATTTAATAGATAGATTTGTTCCTTTCAGTTAAACTTATGTTATCATGATGTAAGAACTTATTTTACCTTAAAGTCCTTTCAGTTTGTAATAAAGTTATTTTGGGATTTGGATTTTTCTATTTGCGGGTTCGGTGTCTCATTGATAGATGATGAGGCATTGCCGAATCACTTTAGGTTATGGGGTGTGACAAATTTAATGTATCCTACTCTCTCCCTATGATTCTAATAATTTAGAAAGAAAGAAAAATAGATACTTGAATAGTACCAGACTGTTAACATTAAAACAGACTAGTATATGAACTAGTGATATAAGAGTACCGGATTAAGCAGTAAACTTGCAAGACTGTTAAAGCTAATCACATGCTAGGCAGATGACTTAAATTGTTTTACACATATATCAAAGCTTCCACCTTTTTGCCTATCAAAGCATTCTCACAACCGTTAGCTACTACAACTTGTAAGAAAGAAGAAAGGAAAAAAATATTTGTACTCATTCTGTGTGTCTAGTTCCCTGTTCAACGAATATATGTTTGTCACGTATTCACTTTTTTTTCTACTGATTCCACTATTTTTTTTATTATAATTTTTTAATTAAAAAAATTTAATAAATGTCAATTTTTTATTAGTGAGAACAGTAAATGAAAAACCAAACGAGGAAAAAAAGATTCTTAACTAAGATGAAAGAACGAGAGAGAGAGAGAGAGAGAGAGAGTGTGACGACTAGGGCTTCTTGAAAGAACCATGTTTTTACGTGAACCATTTATTCTCGTGCTGGCTGAGTTGTATTTAGGGTGTGCTTGGACAAGGTCTTGGTTTGGATTTGGGTTTGAGTTTGAGTTTGGGCGGGAAAGGCTAAAAAATTGGCGGGAACAATTCAAATTCAAATTTTTTTCTTCAAATAATCGTTAAATTCAAAAAAAAAATTCCTGTTAAATTGACGGGAGATGTTCAAATTCCAAATTTGTGAAGCCAAAATTTGAAAAAATAAAAAATAAAAAATAATTGAAAAAAAAATTCATATTTTGAATTGTTCCCGCCAATTTTTTAGCCTCTCCCGCCCAAACCCAAACCAAGACCAAGACCTTGTCCAAGCACACCCTTAATTAAATACAAAAAGTCATCATCCAACTAATTAATCTGGCCTTTTCTTAATTAGGTCCTAGTAGAAGAATTTAAGCACTAATTAATTTTCTAGCTAATTTAATAAATAAAGGATAATTGTATATTGTGGCCCCTAATGTTTCCCTTAGCGCTCGAGGCGATTGCTCTTAAGGGGAAGAGCGGAGAGCACTCCTGAGATAGGGAAGATTGTAGCATGCCCTATGCCCGGGGAGGGAATTATAGCCTCATAAGGAGTAAAAATATTATTCGCCCCTATCGTGGGAGAAGGTGTCGAACTCGACCTTCGTGTCCCCAGCTGCAGAGCTTCCCCACTAGGGCCAAACCCCTTGTTGACCCCCTAATGTTTCCTTGTTTGATTTTTTTGTCCTCGTGTAATATTTTCGAGGTTTTTGGTCCCCAATGAAGTTTCTTGCAAATACTGTATTTCCATACCATTCTGTCAAAAAAATCGTCATTTGGCAACATGCGGCCTTTTTTATTAAGACAAAATAGTTCACTTGGTATTTTCCCTAAATTCCCCTCTTCTTCTTCATCAGACTCGTCACCACCACTCCCATCATCGTTCTTCTCCATCACAAATAACATAAACTATTATCACCAATTTTACAAAACAACATTTGCTTGGACATTGATTTTTCTGCAAATTATCTTCTTCAGTTCATGATCTGGGAAGACTGCAAATCATCTTCTTCAGCTATTTTTCACAAATTAATTAGATTTCAAAAAAAAAAGTAAAAAAATAAAAGAACCACTACCCCATTACCACTGCCTTCCACCCACAACGATTATTCTTCAAGTTAATAAAGACCTACTACGGTACTACCTTATTCTTTATGGGCAAATAGTCAGATGACCCCTCAGTGTAAAAGCTCACGTGCTGCCAAATGACGGATTTGTTTATAGAATTGGACGTAATGACAAAATATTTTGCCCAAAAATTCATTGGAGACTAAGAAGCTCGAAAACATTACACGAGAACAAAGAAAACAACCAAATAAGAAAACATTAGGGGTCAAATATACAATTAGGCGATAAATAAATATCCGAACTATATCATTTTTTTAAAGCATGTTCTATTGATGGATTCGCTGCAAAAGCAGTCATATGAATTACATGGAATCACCTAAAGGGATTAAATACCTTTGGGGAGAAATAACATTAGCAAATGGTAAGGATTTTGCCTTGAAGGCCCTTTTCCCTCTCCATTCTTGCTACATACAATGCATATATATGGAATACGTTGTCGGTCCAAATTGCAAAAAAGACTAACGTCTATTAAAATCCTTGAATCTAGTTACCATGTGGTGATCTACAACAGTCTTAGGGGTATTTGTCTTTGCTCTACGTTTGCAAACTAGGGATAAAATCATCATAAACATTCTCGTGTTGAAAATCATTCGTATCCTCTAAAGATCCCGATTTTAAAGATTCATTAGTATGTTGATTTGGATCAGCATGTGCACTAATAGTTGGCACAACAACAATGGAGGAGCTATGAAGGGGCAGGGGGGCCAGGTATATATATCCAACGATTTAGAATAAAAGAGGTTTTTTTCTACTACGACCCCCCCAAAAATTTTATAATACACACCGAAATACACATCTATTTTGTCTTTATTAGTAAAACGGTTAAAAATATCTAAATGGACCAGGGCTTATTAATATAACATGTTTCAGCCCATTCTTGCTCCTTTTATTATTTACTACACGATCCTTAGCCCACCAGAGTGGACTTCTTCCTTTTTTTTTGTTAAATTTCTTCATTCCAAGACTTCCATGATCAACCCACATGGCCGTCTCCAATAATATTGAGGCCCTATGCTACCTTTCAAAGTTAGGTCCCTAAATTTTTTTAAAAGTTATAAATTATAAGTGTCAAGACGTAATTATAATCCCAAGTTTCAAGTGCAAGCAATCTTTAAAATTAATATTTTATTTTAAAAATTAGCATCCTTTAAACACTCTTTGAAGTGAAATCGTCAATCAAATCTTCGTAATCGATTTTCTCTAAAATATAATTCTCAGCTGCTATCAAAGCTAATCTATTGAGTCTTTCTTGCATATTGTAGAAACGCATATATGACTTTTTAAAAATTTCAATCAAATCTTAAAAAATCGGGGTAGAAAACTTATTTGATGAGTTGATGAAAAATCAAAATTTTCTTTCGAGGTGCGCCCCTTTGACCCCCAGCCCGCTAATCAGGCTAGCGGGACCGCTTAGTCTGGGTTCCGCTGACCTAAGACTTTGGTCTACGTATTTTGAAGTATAATTCATGACAATAGCTCTATGCAAAATAGTCGATTTTTCTTAATTTTATAATTTT
>JAOCZM010000273.1:0-134237 GCA_026122235.1 Vinca minor
AATGGAAGCTCTAAGTACTTCAATCAAGCCATGTTCAAGATTCAAAGTTATACTTAAAGGCACATCTCGTTGAGATTGAAGATTGAAGACTTAGGTTTGGTTAGGATAGCTTATGTCTTTATAAGTCTTTATCTTATAAGCTCTAACCAATGCTCGTATGAACATAAGCTTACTACACTCAAGTCTTGCATGATCATAAACACGTTTTCAAAAGGCTAAGTTTCAAAATGATTCTTATATGTGTTCTTATCTCAAAAGCCTTTGATTTCAAAGTCTAAGTCCTTTAAAATGGTTTTCCAAATGTTCTTACTTGTTACCTTTTGGGAAAACCTTTTAGACTTCAAAAGATTTCAAAGCTAGTGAAAAATCAACATCTCTCAAAGCTCAGGAGCTCGGATCATCTGAGCTTTCCTCGGATCAGCCGACTAGTTACAGAGAGTTGTGAAATTGGACTTCGGTCGACCGAGCCTTTGTTTGGTCATCCGAGGTGTTTTGTTCGGTCAACCGAACTCTGTAAAAAGTAGCCGTTATTTGACCGTTGCAGAGTCGTTTTTCAGCATATTTTGAAATGTATAAATACTCCAAAGCTAGAGAATGACAAAAAGGACCTGCACATACAATATACATTGATTTCTTATCAAGTCTAAACAATCACAAAGCAAATGCTCTTCATTTCTATGATCTAAATCATTCAAGAGTGAGTTTTCTAAAGAAAGACAAAGAGTGTGCATCATATGTTCTAAGAGCTTATTATTCTTGTACTTCAAAGGTAATATATCTCTCACTTAGAAGAGTGAACAATCTTTCTTTTAAACCTTATCAATTCCCTTTCTAAGTGATAGGGTGGTTATTCTTGTATAAGTCCTACTTTGTGTGGGCAATTTACTCTTGGTGAGTTTTGTATTGTGGTTGTGTTGTAAAACTCTTAGTGAGTTATCCACAAGTGTAATATCCTTCTTAGTGAAGTTGTTGAAAATCCTTGGGTGCGGCTCAAGGTAGTGGGTGTAGATTCTAAGTGAATCGAACCACTATAAATCCTTTGTCTTGTGTTTGGGTTTCGTTTTGCTTTTGTTCATCTTGCTTAAACTTACACTAGCCTTACTTAGATTTGAAAAAGTTTACAAGATTAGTTTAAAACTCAATTCACCCTCCCCCCCCCCTCTTGTGTTTTACAATTGGTATCAGAGCCTCGTCTTGACATTTAGCTTAATCGCTTGAAGTAAAGATTATGGCCGAAAATTCCGCCTTAGCTTTCTTAGAGGTGTCTTCCACCAATAGACCACCACTCTTTGATGGAAACGACTATAATGCTTGGAAAAACCGATTCAAGATATATGTGTGCTCCATAGATTATTCTTTATGGCATATATTTGAAGAAGGTCCATATGTTCCCATGAAGATTGTTGATGGTATTCAAGTGCCAAAGCCGGACAATGAGTTAAATGAAGTTGAGTCCAAGAAAATGACTCGAAATTATAAGGCAATGAACATTCTTAGTTGTGCCTTGGATCAAGATGAATACAACCGTGTCCGTGGAAGCAAATCCGCCCACTCTATGTGAAAAATGCTTGAAGTTACTCATGAAGGCACAAATCAAGTCAATGAGTCAAGGTTAAACTTGCTAGTTAGAGAATATGAGTTATTCTCCATGAAGCCAAATGAATCAATCAATGAGATGAATACTAGATTCACCAATGTGCTAAATGGCTTGAACTCCTATGGTAAAGAGTACACTATGGGTGAGATGAATAGGAAGATTCTCAATTATCTTCCTAAAAGTTGGGAAACAAAAGCTCTTGCCATTGAAGAAGCCAAGGACTTGAAGACATATTCAACGGAGGAACGCTACTCACCTTCGAGATGAAGAAAAGGAATAATGTTCATAAAAAGGGTATTGATCTTGATTCCATCATTAATAATGAAGAAAATGAGAAATTGTTCTTTAATCTCAAAAACCCAAAGTGCATGTTAAGCCTTTGGGATGAAGAAGGAAGTGATGATGATCAAAAAGAAAAAGACCACATGTGTCTTATGGGATTTGGTAATGAGGTACATCTTTCTCCTTCCACTTCAAATTCTTATGATGATGATGATGATGATCCTAATGAGCTTTTATGTGATATGTATGATCAATTGAAAAAATGTGCAAAGCAAAACAAAGATATGAAGCTTAAAATTGAATCTTTGCTTGAAGAAAGATCTAAGTTGTTTGATGAAAATAAAAAGTTGTGTGATGATGCTAATTGTTTGAAATCCGAAAATGAGAGTCTCATTACTACTTGTAAAGCAACTTCATTACAATACAAAGAAGCATGTGTTAAATTGTCATCCCTTGAAAGCAAACTTGTTGAGTTTGATCTTTTGAAGAACAAAGTTAATGACCTTACCCTTCTTGTTGATAACTTTACTAAGGGTAAGAAAAATCTTGATCAAATTCTTGGTATGCAACGTGCTTCTCATGATAAACATGGTCTTGGTTATATTGCTAATCATGTTGTTGTTGCTAGCTCTTCTCATATAACTAAGAATCATGTTGTGAATGCTAGAACGCCACATAGGGCAAATAGATTTGTTAAGCATGTTCACAAATCTTTTGAGTCACATATGTGTTGCACTTATTGTGGAAAATATGGTCACACTAGTATTAGATGTTATGTGAAGAAAAAGATTGAAAGGGGAGTAAAAACCATTTGGAGAGTTAAGCATACTTCAACTAACCACCATGGACCCAAACAAAAGTGGGTACCAAAAGTTACTCTTCCTTTGCTCTTATAGGTTCTTGTAAGTTAAAGGGATGCTCCGGAAATATGATGTCTCAATGTGTATGATTTTGCCACATGACCGGAGATGCCTCATTAGTCAAGGACATGGAACCTAACTATGAAGGATATGCACATTTTGGGAAAAAAAAAATGGTAGAATCCTTGGCATTGGAAATGATGTCTCAAGGAAGAAGAAGAGTATTCCACAAAGCTTCAATGATATAGATTCGAAGAGAAGTGGCATTGGGGTGGATCAAAGGAGATGTGCCAAAAGAAGAAATTCAAAAGCACTCCTTAACACTTGGATTCTCAAAGCTCAAATGTTAATCAATTGGAGAACCGAGTTGCTTAAATACAAAGAGCAAAGCATCAAGTGATGACAAGAGCCAAAGTGTCAATCCATTATCTTCATCACTTGGTAAGAAAGCAAAGGTATCAAAATCACTTTCTCTTAACACTTTAATTAATGTGCTTATGTGTTTTTTAGTATATATATGCTTGCTCTTATATATGTTGCATCTCACATTCTTGAATTTTATATTCATATAGATAACCTTTAGCATGCTCTCTACTCTAGCTAAGGTATCTATGAGATGTAGCATATGCAACTTGATTGATTCTTGTTTTGTCATGTCATATTCATTTAAGAATCCATCTAGTTGTTTTGTTTTTTGATTTGCATGATCCTTATGCATATATGTGTTACTTGATGATATTGAGCTAATCATGAAGGACCTTTAAAAAGGTACCAAATTTGTTCTCAAGAATTCCTTGTAGGTAACAAAGAGTTCTAAGCTTCAAGAAAAATATATGAACTACAAAGAATGGCACAAATGAGCTAAGATTCCATGAAAAGAGTCAAATGCCAAGGATTACAAGATTGTAGAGGGTTCATCAAGAAAAGAAAAGTCACCCATCAATGTTGACTCTGCACCTTCCATAAAAAAAGAGGAGATTGCTTTCATCTCATCAATCAAGGATGAACAACAAAGAAAATGGAGCAATCACATGTAAACCTCTCAATGAGCTTCAAATGATAGTTTTGATCATGAAAAAGATCACACAAAAGGCCTCAATAGACTTGTTGATAAAGAAGATCAACCAAAATGGTAAGAAGTCCAAGTTCAAGGAGAATTGAGGTACAATAGCTTAACTCATACCTTGTTAGTGATCATTCTTTTGCTTTTGATCCTTATGTGCTATAAACATGATGTGCTTGATCTTTATCGTCCTTGATTATCATGTTAAATTGCTCCATCATTTAGAGTTATTATTAATAAGAGGTGATTAAGTGGGGAATCTTCGAATGTTATCATCTTATACCCCCCTAATATGTGATGTATTCTCTATTTTCCATATTCTACATGATCACATCACTTGTTGGCTTGTTTTTCATCTTTCATATTTTATAGCCAATATGTGTTAGTTATTTTGGGAATTATATGTGTTATACATGTTCATATTCTACATATGTTCTCCTTAAATAACTATGAGATCATAATCTTTACTTTCATATCTTTTGTGATCTCATTAGAGTTTTTGGTTAGTCTTGCTTCAAGAGTTGTTATACTCATTTAGCTAACCATTAACTTATTAGAGGAATGTACTCGAATTGTCATCTTACACTTCCTCTAAATCTTTTGGTTGCAATACATACGTATTTATGGTATCCCATCCAAAAGTTGTTAGCTATATTTTCAACTTGTTTTCATCTTAAATAGCTAACATGTTATGTTTGATAAACGGGGAGATTGTACTTTAAAGTTTTATTCTTTATCTCCTTTGTCTTAGCTTAGGTTGATATTTTTTTGAGCCATACATGACCATCTTTTGATTTATGTGTTATTATGGGATTGAAGCTCGGTTTATGTTTTCGCAAGTACACCTTATGCTTATACTTTTGAACTATTTATGTTTTTGCAACTCTTTGGTGATTGGAGTCTTTTTGATTATGCCAAAGGGGGAGAAATATGGTGTAATCTTGCTTAGTGAATGGTGTAATCAATGCTTAGAGAAAAATGGAAATGGTGTAATCTTGCTTAGTGTTATTTTATCTCTAACTCATTTTTACCTAGCATGTTTTGAGGGGGAGCATTTATATTTTGAATATATTATATTTCTCAAAACTAGCCTTGAGATGGAAGGAAGGAGGAAAGGAGGATGGTAGGGATATAGGGCTCTTCTAAGAGGCCCTAAATGATATGGCAAAATAAGGTTTTATGCTAGTACTTTGAACTCCTATTATTTCTTGATTTTATCTTCTAAAGTACTAGCTTTGTACTTAATTGTTCTTAGAACCTTTTGCCATGCTTCCTTGTTCTTAATTATGTCCATATTCTATCTTATTACATCAAAGTTTGTCATAATCAAAAAGGGGGAGATTGTAAGCCCTAAGGGCGAACGAACTCAGTTTTTGATAATGGACAAACATTTGATGTTGTGTCTAATGATCTTAATCTTTGTGTTAGAATATCGGAACTCATAATGGAAGCTCTAAGTACTTCAATCAAGCCATGTTCAAGATTCAAAGTTATACTTAAAGGCACATCTCGTTGAGATTGAAGATTGAAGACTTAGGTTTGGTTAGGATAGCTTATGTCTTTATAAGTCTTTATCTTATAAGCTCTAACCAATGTTCGTATGAACATAAGCTTACTACACTCAAGTCTTGCATGATCATAAACACGTTTTCAAAAGGCTAAGTTTCAAAATGATTCTTATATGTGTTCTTATCTCAAAAGCCTTTGATTTCAAAGTCTAAGTCCTTTAAAATGGTTTTCCAAATGTTCTTACTTGTTACCTTTTGGGAAAACCTGTTAGACTTCAAAAGATTTCAAAGCTAGTGAAAAATCAACATCTCTCAAAGCTCAGGAGCTCGGATCATCCGAGCTTTCCTCGGATCAGCCGACTAGTTACAGAGAGTTGTGAAATTGGACTTCGGTCGACCTAGGTATAGGTTCGGTCGACCGAGCCTTTGTTTGGTCATCCGAGGTGTTTTGTTCGGTCAACCGAACTCTGTAAAAAGTAGCCATTATTTGACCGTAGCAGAGTCGTTTTTCAGCATATTTTGAAATGTATAAATACTCCAAAGCTAGAGAATGACAAAAAGGACTTGCACATACAATATACATTGATTTCTTATCAAGTCTAAACACTCACAAAGAAAATGCTCTTCATTTCTATGATCTAAATCATTCAAGAGTGAGTTTTCTAAAGCAAGACAAAGAGTGTGCATCATATGTTCTAAGAGCTTATTATTCTTGTACTTCAAAGGTATATATCTCTCACTTAGAAGAGTGAACAATCTTTCTTTAAACCTTATCAATTCCCTTTCTAAGTGATAGGGTGGTTATTCTTGTATAAGTCCTACTTTGTGTGGGCAATTTGCTCTTGGTGAGTTTTGTATTGTGGTTGTGTTGTAAAACTCTTAGTGAGTTATCCACAAGTGTAATATCCTTCTTAGTGAAGTAGTTGAAAATCCTTGGGTGTGGCTCAAGGCAGTGGATGTAGATTCTAAGTGAATCGAACCACTATAAATCCTTTGTCTTGTGTTTGGGTTTCGTTTTGCTTTTGTTCATCTTGCTCAAACTTACTTAGATTTGGAAAAGTTTACAAGATTAGTTTAAAACCCAATTCACCCCCCCCCTCGTGTTTTACAAATATGTCTATTGTTTTCCACAAGTTAAACACAACAAAAAAAAAAAAAAACAAATTAATGAAACATAAATTCTTGATCTTGATTCTTGAACTTCAAACATATTACTGAAAAATTATCCAACGAGAAAAAAGAAAAACAAATACAAAAATTACAATAGAGTTCTTTAACATATATATATATATATATATATATATATATATATATATATATATATATATATATATATATATTCGGTTTGATTATAAAAAAATAAACCAAACCGAAAGTTCGGTTTTAATTTAGTCCAAACTGAAACCAGTCCAATGCACTGCTCAAACCAAAAAATCGGTTTGCATTGGTTTGGATCGGTTTGGTTTGGTCGGTTTCGATTTTTCATGAACACCCCTACTTTTGAAGGCAGCCCCAATTTCCTTCTTTCGCAACGTGGAGTGAGAAAATATTCCATTGACTATCCCGCAAGTGTAGTACCTCGGGGTATACCGAGTTCTTGTTCAAAACTCCATTTCATGTAACGTGGAGAAAGAAACATTTTTCGTTCTCAGTAGTCAGGAGTGTTCACCATGTGAGTGAAAGATTAGCGATAATAAGCAGCATAAGAAGGATCAGATAAATGCCGCTTCAAGTACCCGGTCCCATGCTTGTTACGACGAAGATTCCTAATAAAAATATCTAGAAGGTTGGTGGGCGAAGACACAAAATATATCGTATAACTAAATCGAACCTTGTTTTCAACAAAACATTCTACTAAACCGCGCTCGAAGTAGTAATGACCACGTTCTTAAGAAAGGTAAACACATAATCCATTACCAATTTCGTCCTTCAAACAGAAGCTATCCAGTACCTCGAGGCTATTTTTCACGAGCCAACTTATGAATGTTGACGGTATAAGCTATACAATCAAATTTCGGTAAGATAAAAGATAGCATATAACAAAGTGAAATCTAAAAAAAACAATTATAAGATTTTACCATTCTTTCAACTGTATCAAATGTGAAATAAACTTCAAGACCACAGTGTCTAAAATACTCTTTGAGTGCTGGTACCATTTTTATGTTCATTGTGTCTTTTTTCTTTTGAGAGTAATGTGGATGATTAGATTGGTATCAGAGATATTTTTGTGAGGAAATTGGTATTGATCTTTTCGGTTTGTTTATACAATAGATTGTGAATTGGATTTTCGATAAGCTTGTTGGATTTCATTGGGATAAGATGGATTTCTAGAATCCGCCTTCTACGATTTCGGATAGAATTTTCTAAGCATAGTTGTATAAATGATTAGATTTTTGGATTTTGTTGGAAAATCCTAAAATCTAATCATCCGCACAAAAAAAATCAGAAAATCTGATCCGAAATCGTAGAAGACGGATTTTTTATTATCTCAATCCCAACACTATTATATATACAACTAAATTTCCTCATAGGTCTAGCACTCTCTAATCATCTCCCTTGTAACCCAAATCTTGCTACTCCCGAAAAAAACATAATTAATAGCAACATGGTACCAAAACTTGAAGAATATTTTGAACAACGCTTTTCATATTTTGTCGATGAAGCTGCATGTCAAAAAATGGTAATGATTCTTCAGTTGTTTTCCCAGTTTATTTTTACTTTGGTAATTATTAAAACTTGTCTAAGTCAAATTGTATTGATCAACCTATACCATCGAAGTTCATAAATTGGCTCGAGGACAGTGGACTCGAAGTGCCGGATAACTTCTATTTGAATGACACCATTGGTAATCATTGGTGTGTTTACGTTATCCAAGACCATAGAAAGTTCTACTTGGCCCAAGGAATAATGGAATTCTTGGATGAAAACAAAGTTAGAGTAGGTGAAGATGTTCATTTTGTACCTTCGTCCGGAAACCTTCTTGATATATGTATTAAAGATTTATGGAGGCTTACGCCCGAGATCAGATACTTGAAGAGGCCTTAACCTGAACCTTCTTGATATATGTATTAAAGATTTATGAAGGCTTACGCCCGAGATCAGATACTTGAAGTGGCCTTAACCTGAACCTTCTTTTGGTGCTTATTATCACCAAGTTTCCATTGACATTATTTGCACTCCTGACTACCAAGAACCTAAAATAGTACGTTGGTTTCTCCAAAGACGTTAGTTAACCAATTTTTTAAATGTTTACATTCTAAATTCTTATAATATGTACAATACGTTGATGAAGATTACATTAAGTGGCGTGTTCAACAGGAGCTCGGTATACCCGAAGTACTACACTGGCAGGATAATCAAGGGAATATTTCCTCACTCAGCGTTGCGAAAGAAGAAAATTGGGGCGTGCGTCAAAATTACTATTTGGCTGGATGGGATGAATTAGCCGCGGAAAAAGGTTGGCTACCCGGTGATACATTTGACTTATTTCCTGCACCGACTGATATCCCTGATGTCAACATTAGGGTCGACCTGTTGGGGTTGAGGGACTAGTATACTATTTGGATGAATATGTTTATTGTAATGTTATTTTTCATTTTATGTTAGTAATCAAATTTTATTATCTATTTTTGGGTTTTTTTTATTTACAATTTGAATGTTTACTTGAGTTTTTTTTTATTATTTATTAATGGATTCATAAGGCCCTACAAACCCGAAAAAACCCGACAACAAACCCTAAAATACCCTAAAAACCCTTAAACTACTCTAACATTCCTTATAATACACTAAACCTATTAAATTATTTCAATGGAGAAAAAACCAAAAAAACGATAATGGTTAAAAACAGATTCTCGGAATCTATCTTTGTTGAACAGATTCTGAGAATCTGCCTTTGATCTGACATGGAAAAGCATGCCACGTTAGACCATCAAAGACGGATTCCGAGAATCCGTTGATGCAAAAACAACCTCCCCCTAAAGCAATGCCATGTGATACCCTTTCTCCCAAAACATAGCCATTCTGATTATCCCCCGGGGCATTGCACAATGTACTTGGATCTATTTAAGGGTGGGATGACTTTACCCCATACCCATTTTTCGTCGACATAAGTGAGTTTTGGAAAATTAGTTTGTCCTAGCTCGTACCAAACATTGTTAGGCTTATTTCTTATTTTATAATTTTTTGTAAAGTTATTGGGGTGCATACCAAATTGGAGTTGTTCGTAATGTTTTTTTTTGGCTTTCCTCTATAGAAAAAGTTAGAAAGAAGGCTAGCACTGGGGAGAAGAAAAAAGGAGGGGCATTTCTTTAAGGTTGGGGTTGTTTTGTTTCAACATAACTTTAGGAATATCAAGTTGAATAATAATTTTTTATCTCATGGTCCTTCCTCCTTCAAGTGTATTTCTTTAATTTCTCTCGACCATATTTATCAAGCTTTCATGTTTTTCATCATTCAAACTTATATGTAGTGTTCTTTTGTTGGAAATTTTTGGTGTTCGTTATTGGGGGAGCATTCGTGTTTCTTGGGAAAAAAAAACTAGTACGTCGAGCAAGGGGCTAGAATATCAGGTGATGTTTCGGGTAAAGGTCCCATGAGCAGATAGCTGTGACCGTACCCGAGGTTTCGAGCCAGGGCCAGGATATCTTGCCTCGTTCTACTAAGGAGGCAGGGGAAGATGAAGGTTTGATTGACTTGAATAATGACCATATTCCGAGTTCTTTTGCTCTTCCTACGGGTAATGAAATTGATGAGATTAGTACTTGGTTCCATTTACATAACATTTTATATGATAAATGTTTACTACTTGTTCCTAGTAAAGCTCCTAGTGGTGGAAAAAATATTTTGAGGTAGAGTGTTGAAGCTGGGGCCTCGTATAAAAAAGAAGAAAAGATTGCCTAATGATCAACCGAAGGAGAAGCAAACCACTTCTAAGAGACATCGGTCCTTTTGTGCTCCGAATGGTAAGTGAATTTCTAAGAAATATATACTTCATCCAAGTAGAAGACATAATGTTGATGATGACCTGTATCCTTCTTTAATAGCTGGTGATGAGAACTTGGGTGAACACTAATGGAAGTTTTGAGACAGTTTGGTGCAATGAGCATCGATTCCGATCTAGGAATCCAATGTAGCTGATTCACATGGACCAAGACCTCAAGAAATGCAAAGGCTTCAAGAAACTAAGGTTAAATCGACAATAGTTATGAAGAACTCAAGAGATGCTAAGAACTCAAGAAACCAACGTACAAACTCAGAGAATAGTTATGAAGACCTCAAGCAACCAATATACAAATTCTGTGGATGAAGCGACACATCAACTAGGGATCTATCTAGTTGATACATTCGAAGTAATCAAAGTATCACTCTGAAAAGTCATAAACGATTCTCGCAAGAACCTTTAAAAGGTAAAAACCTCACATTGTATCTCTAAAAATATAGTATAAACTTCCCTCACAAAGTTGGTTAATCCTCCTTTATATAGAGAAGGAATTCAGCCCTAACCCTAAAACAAATCCTAAACAATTGGACTGAAATTAAATAATTAAGTAGCAAGTGATAAAACTAATAACTAAGGATCAAACTAATAAACTAATGGACAACATATCCATGTGAGGCTCACACCGATCGAGATTGCTTAAATAATAAAACTAAACTTGGACAACAAACTAATAATTCCAGCATAAAAACTGGAGAACATATTGTAGCAACTTGAAAGACGATTTAAGACTCTAAAACATCATCAGATCTTGTGATCTTCATGAAATTTGTAGATATGTCTCTTAGCTTTCCAATACATTTTGAATCAACTCTATTGGATTCCTAGATCGGAAGTCATACCCATTTCACCAAACTATCTCAAAGCCTCCATTAGTGTTGACCCAAGGTCTCATCATTCCCTCTTTCTTCAAAGAGTTTTGTCCTCAAATCTGCATCATTAATGGACGATGAACACCAATCAAGAATCAAGTTACCGATTCTCTCTGATTTTACCTCTTCATGAGACATGGTTAAAAACTGTATATATATTTTTTAATTTTTATTTTGGCTCACCCATTAAGACTCAAGATAAATACAATTGAAGACCTACACATGAAAATTGAAAGCTGAAAATTCAACCTAGACACGAAAAAACTGAAAAACAATTCGGACCAATTTAGAAATAAAATCCTAGATCTATTTGAACAAGGAGCAAACAAGTAATGAAAGACAATCTTATATCTATTTGAAAAAGGAAAGGAATTGATGTTTGACTAGGAAAAAAGAATCGTTGAATTTTAATTTGATGAGGAAAATGTGTTATCACAATCTTAGAATTCTTTTTTCACTAGGAAAAAAGAATCTTTGAATTTTAATTTGATGAGGAAAATGTGTTATCACAATCTTGGAATTCTTATTTCACTAGGAAACACAATATGGAAATTGACAAACAATAAAGATTGGGGTTTGGACTAGGAAAAATAATATGAAAATTTACAAACAAGAAAGATTAGGGTTTTGGCACTTACCGAATTATAACCCAAATTTGCTTCTTTTTCTTGAAATTGCCGTTTTCTTTCTTGGATTAGGGGTTTGGAACTTCCCAAAATCCAGATTTTTTTTATACGTTTAAACAAGAAAACAAGAAAGGTACGCCAAGAAAGAGATCAAAATGGGCTCTGATACCAAACTATTGAAGAGCCCTAGTAGGGAGACCGTACTAAGACCCTACAAATAGAGTAGAGCGCAGAGGATGGATCTTTCTCTTCTTGTAAAGTAGACCACGTGAATCAAGACCTCAATAAATGCAATGGCTTCAAGCAACCAAGGTTAAATCGAGATTAGTTATGAAGACCTCAAGAGATGCTAAGACCTCAAACAACCAACATACAAAATCAGAGAATAGTTATTGCAAGCCCTAAGAGCTAGTTTCTCTATTTTGATAAAACAACAAACAATCGATGATGATCTAACGTTATACGTTAATGTCATATATCCTATGATAGTACCAAGATGTATCCACAAAGTCATATGACATAAAGTACACAATGATGATTCAAGATATGCCATCACATCAAGAAGCCTTGAAGACTTAGTTATACTAGGGTAGATCAGATTTTTTACATCTTGTAAAACCATACGTTCTAAGCTCAAGTTATATGTCTCACACTTGTCATGCATACACCTAAAACGTTTTCATTTAGAATGCCTTGTGGTTTGTAAACCATAGTTTTGATCCTTCGATCAATAAAGTTACAATGTGTTTGAAAAAGTTTTTCAAAGGTTTTTATATATCACAAAAGGTTTTTGCATGAGCTAGAGATCATTGTAGTATAGACTTAGTGGAAAATCAACTTTTGCCCCTCACCTAGGTCGACCGAGCCTAAAGCTCGGATGACCTGATAAAGGTCGGTCGACCGACCTCCGTGGTAAGGTCGACCGGAATGTGAAGTTTCACCTGGTCACTTTTGAATGTTCATGAACACCAACACCTAGTTTGTAAGTTCGACTTTTATCATAGGTCGGACGATCGAGGTATGACTCCGGTTGACCGAGGTCCCTTTTCAAGCCGACCTCATGTATCTAGTAGACCACTTAAACTTGTCCGGACGAGCCTCAAACGACCTGACAGACATGTCGGTCTACCGGACTATCCAATCAGGTGGTAGATACTTGTCGTTGAAGCACTAAATGCATCTCAATTTTAAACTCTATATATGCACCAAAGGCTAATTTTTGAGTTGTGATCTAAGCCTTTAAGTTCCATTAAGTGATCCACTTTCCAACAAACATTTAATACACTTTCATGTGCAAAACAAGTATGATTCTTATCATTTGAGCTTAGAATCAGCTATAAATTTGTATCTATCCATCACATAAAGTGTGGTTAGTTTGGTTAAACCTTTACCTCATCTCCCTTTTTGAGTTAGAATGTCTTAGTGAGTTTGTAAGCTTTTTGTGAGCTTGTGAAGTGGTTGTTGTGTAAAACTTTTAGTGAGTTAGCCACTTGTGCAATATTGGTTTGATCCCACCATCACTGAGTTATAAAGGGGAGTTAGTGTGTTGTTGAAACCCTTAGGTTAGTTTCAAGGTAGTGGACGTAGATTTTTAGTGAATCGAACCACTATAAATCTTGTGTCTTTGATCTTCCCTTGTTAGCTTAGAACTCTCTATTTTGTTTAGCTCATTTCCCTTCACTAGGAAGAAAGTTTTAAAAGTTTACAAAACCCAATTCACCCCCTCTTAGATTTTTCATATGGTATCAGAGCCTTCTCTTCTCCTTATTGGTTTAATAACCTTGAAGTAAAGATCTATGACTGGGCATTCAGCTCTTGCATATCTAGATTTAAAGTCTTATCCAACGGAAGACGTTATTGGTTCTCTTCTCAGTCATAAGATGAAACTTAAAAGACAAACTAGCTTGGAACATGGTGACAAAGAACCAAAAGGAATTACTCTCAAAGCTAGTGAGAACAAAAATGATCATGAGGAGAAAACAAATGATGATGAAGATGTTGATCTAGATGATAAGACCATGACTATGATGGTTAGAAGAATGCAAAAAGTATTCTATGGAGGAACGGGCAAAATCCATTTCCAGCCAAGAAAGCAAACTTTTCTCAAAATCCTAGTGGCATGAGTTGCTACGAGTGTGGAAGTAGGGAACACCTCATTGGGGATTGCCCCAAAGTAACAGAAAAATAGAAAAATGATGGAAAGAAGAAGAGATTCTTCAATTCAAAGAATGGAGAAGGCATGATAGGAACTTGTGATGAAATTGATAGCGATGATGAAGAAGATCACCCAAGCAATGAAAATGCCAACATTTGTTTATGTTGGAATTTACATTTGATATAGGTGCTCCAATTAGATTGAGCGGTTAATTGGATTGGGCCGACCAATACTTGATTGGTCAAACCGATCCGGTTGTACTGGTATGTTGAACCGGAAAACCGGTCCATGAACCGGTTTGATAAATTAAAAAATCAGCCATGTGATGGCCATGTGAGGGGTGTGTGTAGTGGGCATCATGCTGGTGTAAATGGAGGGGAAAGTGACTTAGTAGGTGAATTAATGTTTACCCCACTAGTCATTTCTTTTAATTATCAATGGTTGATGATTTAATTACACTCCTAAGATCCCTTAGGCTGCCGAAATTCTAAGAAGAAATTCAACCCCAAAATACACAACTCCAAGAACATAAAAGTTAGAAGAAAAATCAGTTTTTCGTTCTTCCTTTTTCGGTTTTTGTACTTAAACCTATAAACTGAAATTCCTGAAGTTTGTCTTCAACTTTGAAGCTTTCTGACTAGAATTAGAGACACGAAGAACAAGTTCAGGTTGATCGCGTGGATACCGCTAGAGACATGAGTCGATAAAGATTGGTTGTTGTTGGTGATTCCGTAGCAAATACAAAACAGAAATCATTTCTTCCATCCCGTAAAAAAAAGGTAAAAATCCTAAACAAATATCATTGGTTCGTACTCGTGAATGATCCTGTCAGAAACGAATTCCGATTTTATTTTCCACTGCACTTTGCTTAGGAATCCGAATTTCTTTCTTTTAGTGGTATCAGAGCCAATCACGAGTACCCATTCGTTCTTCTATGTGTTAATCATTTTTTAAGTAGACGTTTAATGCATGCCATATGATGTTTTATCTTATTCCAGCCTCTAGGATTATGTTTAGGTGTTAAACTAGTAATAGTACGAATTGTTTGTTCATGTTTTTGGTTGTTTTCTGCTTTCTAGAAAAGGTTCGGTCGACCAAAAGGGGTTCTCGGCAGACCGAACATGTTCTGGAAAATGTGATTGTGCTAATGCCTAGAATTCGGACGACCGGAGAGCAATCCAGGTTGACCGAAGCTAGTATGGTTTTTGGGCTAGTTGACCAAAAGTGTTCTTGGTCGACTGAGGTGGCCTATATTTTACACTGTTTTGGATACTTCTTTTATCATGGTCGACTGAAGTATGGCCTTGGTCGACAGGACAGGGGCAGACAATGTATATTTGTGTTTTATTAGCATGATTGTCATGTTATTTGAGCATGGTGCATAGTAATAGCCCAAGATGAGTGATTTTATTATAATACGACATGCGTGTCGTGCCTCCTCTATTGAAATTCTGATTGTAATTTAACTCTCGAATATAACTCGAGATTTCTTTTCCTATTATGTAAAGCATAGTATATGATTTATTATGTAAATTGCAAGAGAAGAATGTAGTCAATCAGACGGAGGAAATCACTTGGAGGCAGAAGACAATAGATTAGATTTATTGTTTTTCACCTTAGACAAACTTAGGATTTTCTATTGGCTTGGAGAATCCGCATAAAGGGATATTACTATTCACATTTTATTTACTGTTTTGATGCATGTTTTTACAGTTTTATAGCATGATATGCATGTTTTTAGGGGGGTATAACAGTTTATACAACGTTTGGTGAGATACTTTTAAAATTAAATCCCTCAATTTTAATTATATTAAGTCTGTGCCTTCATTGATTTGGCCTTCGTAAAGGCCTAGATCGACAGTAATGTAGAATTGCGAGGCATTATGCAATTGTCTATCCGGGTGAGGTAGGAAGGATAATTTAGTGATATCCGCCGCCGCAAATCTTGGGTCATCCTTAACCGGATTGCCAATCCCGAGATTTTTAGCCAAAGCTGCCTCGGAATTTGATTTGGAGGAAAAAGAGTTGAGATGTGCATTTTTATTTACTAAGAATAATTGTTATTTACTCTACTAACCAAGAGTTACATAATGATGCAATCCGCAAACGTTGCTTACCTAAATAGCCATATCTCGAGCTTTGTAGCCAAAGCTGCCTCGGGATTTGAGATATAAGGATCTTGGCCTACTAGAAAGTTTTGAAATTTCCTAATGAATACTTGAGAATTATTCATTTGAAGAAAATAGTGGGAGAATCATTAATTAAAGACCTAATAATGATTTTAAAATAAGATTCTAAAAATTTGCAAAGTCTTTATTGTAGATATAATGGAAAATGCAAGTGTTGCAAACTCGCTTTCGTCCTGTCCTTGAGAATAAAAATCTTGAGGGAGGAAGCTTCCTCGACTGGTATAGGTATTTGAGAATCGTTCTCAAACACGAGAAAAAGCTGTATGATCTCGATGAACCTATTCCTGATCCACCACTGTGGGGTCTATAGCCGGTGAAAGAAATGCTTATCGTAAGCATTTAGATGACGCATTACATGTGTCAATTTTAATGATGGAAACTGATAACTCGTAAATTCATCGATATATTCCTTTAGTTTTATAGTGACTTTGTGCTTAAAAATGTATTTATATATCGAGTTTTGAGCTTAGAATGGTATATTCCTTACTACTTTGTGTTTTAATGGTTGTAGGTTTCTTATTGAGCTTTTATAATGTTTCGAGGACTTAATTGCTAAATCTGAAACTTGACTGGAAAGCTGTGGGACTTAACTGCAAAATCTGAAAAGTTGTCTTGTGGTCAAAGCTGGCCAAAGAAGTCAACTCGGGTGAACACTGAAAATTTGGTCAACCATGAAGATTATTTGGGACTTTCCTATTAGACTCCTAATGCCATTCAACCTCTATGGTATTTTTCCTAAAGCTATAGGAGTCTGAACATTATAAATATCCCTGGAAGATTCATCATATAGAACAGCAGAGATTAGACATCGAGATATTACCATTATTATTCTAGACCTAGAGTGATTGTGAGAGAATTATTGGAGGCTCTCTTCAACCAAGTTCAACAATAGGAAACTCGCCATCAACGGTTTGAAGACGGAGACAAGCTTGAAGATTGAATCTTTCATGAGAATGAGTTTTCTTTCTTTATCGCTTTCAATAAATTCTTTTATTAATTCTAGCGTTATGAGTAGCTAAATTTCTAATACTTGAATGGGATGAACCCTAGACTTATATCTATGTATTGATTTTTGGGATTGGGATTAATTTATATTGAATTATATTTTGATGTTTATTATGCGTTTTCATTGTGTTGGATTAATTTTGCTAGTGAATTAATTCATCTTTGATTTCTTATTTGGAATTGAAAAAGGAAGAATTTGGATAGAGCATCACATAATAAAAAGAGTTGATTGATTTTTAGAAATAGAATTTACATAAATCTTCGGGATTAGGGTCAAACTTAATCAGGGAATTCACAAATCTTAATGCATCTTTGGGGGTTTTAATTACGAAAGAAATTTCAATTAATCAACTCAAAGGTAGGAACTTTACACTGTTGAAAAACATTAAAGCTTCATTATTGGAATTTTCACTGCTTCAGAATAAGTTCTTTTGAATTATTCCATCCAGTTCATACATAGATACGTCTAAGGGGATTCTTGTTCAAGTATCTCTTCTCATCTTTATTCTTATAAATCATTTATTTATTTTCTAGTTATTCATTATTTATAATTAATTTTTATTCATACAACTCGTTCGATTAAACAGTAGAAAAAAGGTAATTATTAGTGCTTGTAGTCCTTGTGGGATAGACACTTGACTAGACTGCTATATTATTCTAAACAATAGGTGAACTTGCCTAGCGATTGTTATAGTAACGTAAATCGACCATCAAGTTTTTGGCGCCGTTGCCGGGGACTAACAACATTAAGAAAACCTATTATTTACTGCTTTAGTCATTATTTATTTATTTATTTTTATTAATTTGGTTGACTAGAAACTCACATTTTCTCTTGATTGATGTATAGGGTTCTTGGTTCTCTAATATATGACCCGAAGTCAGGCAGGAGAACTTGCACCTTTTGATCCTGAGATTGAAAGAACATTTCGTAAGAATCGTCGTGAAGGCGAAAAGGAAGGAGACAAAGAACTTAAGGATACTAAGAAAGTTGAGGAACTTCAAGTTGAACCAATGGCTAATAATCCAGCTCCGAGGACCATGGCGGACTTTACCCGCCCTTCTCTCACTGGATCAGAATCAAGTATCACCCGACCTCCAGTGGCTGCTGCAAATTTTGAAATCAAGCCAATTGTCATTAAGATGGTCCAAGATTATGTTCAATTTTATGGATTACTTGATGAGGATCCAAATGCTCATATTGCAAACTTCTTGGAGATATGTGATACGTTTAAGATGAATGGCGCTACTGATGATGCAATTTGCCTTAGGTTATTCCCATTTTCACTGCGAGATCGAGCTAAGGCATTGCTCAAATCATTACCTGCGGGCTCCATCACCACTTGGAATACTCTTGCGGAGAAGTTCTTAATTAAATACTATCCTCCGGTGAGGATTGCTCAGTTGAGGAATGAGATCTCCTCTTTTTGCCAGACTGATGGTGAAAATCTCTACGATACTTGGGAGAGATTTAAGGAACTTTTGAGAAAGTGCCCCGAAACATGGAATTGAGCTAAGTCTTCGGATGCATACTTTTCACAATGGACTCAATCATGCTTCCAAGCAACTCATTGATGCATCTGCGGGAGGTACCACAGATCTTAAAACCCCAGAGGAGTTACGTGATTTAATTGAAAGTATTGCGGCAAATAACTGTAAGTGGGGAACTGCAAGGCAAAAGTCGAGGACTTCTGGAC
Source organism: Vinca minor (assembly GCA_026122235.1). Taxonomy (NCBI): domain Eukaryota; kingdom Viridiplantae; phylum Streptophyta; class Magnoliopsida; order Gentianales; family Apocynaceae; genus Vinca; species Vinca minor. The sequence continues at coordinate 18,848 of JAOCZM010000273.1, forward strand.
TATTGCATGTAGATACCATGACTGCTCTTGAGGCTAAGGTGGATGCTCTCACTAAGAAGATGGAGAGCATGAACTCTATTTTTCAACAAACTCAAGTGATGAGTTGTGATTTCTGTGGTGGTGAACAGCCAAATGATGAATGCCAATCTACGGAGACAGTTGATTATGTTGGAGGGAGGCAACAAAGAGATCCATATAGTAACACTTATAATCCTGGTTGGAGGAATCATCCAAACTTCTCTTGGAGAGCTCAACAACCACAACAAAATCCTCCACCTGGATATCAACAAATTAGGCCTTTATCTCCACAAGTTCCTGCTGAGCCAGTTAAGCCTACTGTGGAGGAATTGATGACTAAATTTATTTCTTCTTCAGAGGAAAGATTCCAAAGGTCAGATGCAGCAATAAGGAATCAAGGGGCTTCTATTCACAACTTGGAGAATCAGATTGGGCAAATTGCTAAGATCTTGTCTGAGAGGCAAATTGGTTCCCTTCCTGGTAACACCGAATTCAACCCACGTGAGCAAGCTAAAGCTATTACTTTGAGAAGTGGGAAGGAATTTGATGAGAAGGAAAAAGTTGAGAAACCTCCATTGCTAGATGAAAAAGTGGTTGAAGAGAAAGAAGAACCAAATAAAGAAGAAGTACCAGAATTTAAGCCTACAATTCCATATCCTAGGCGTCTAGCTAAGCAGAAAGATGATAAACAATATGGTAAGTTCCTTGAGTTATTTAAGCAATTGCATATTAACTTACCGTTTGTTGAAGCTATTGCGCAGATGCCTAAGTATGCAAAGTACTTGAAGGAAATTATGTCTAACAAGAGGAAGCTTGAAGATCTATCTGTGGTAACATTGAGTGATGAATGTTCCGCTGTTCTTCAAAACAAGAGCCCTTTACCAAAGAAGGTCAAAGACCCAGGAAGTTTCACTATCCCTTGTCATATTGGTAATTTGTATGTAAGTAAAGCATTGGCCGATTTAGGTGCTAGTATCAATTTAATGCCTTATAACTTGTTTGTGAAGGTAGGAATGGGTGATTTGAAACCTACAAAAATGAGTATTCAACTTGCTGATGGGTCTGTTAAATATCCTAGGGGAATTGTCGAGGATATCTTGGTAAAAGTTGATAAATTTATATTTCCCGTTGATTTTGTGATCATGGATATGGATGAAGATGTTGAAACTCCTCTAATTTTGGGTCGACCTTTTCTAGCAACTGCTAAAGCTCTCATTGATATGCATGAAGGTAAGCTTATTTTGAGAGTAAATAATGAGGAAGTAGAATTTAATATATTGATTCTATGAACCATCCATTAGATCTTGATGACACATGCTTTTCAGTAGAAACATGCCTTTATGCCGATCTCGTTGAATATAATGTTTCCAAAGTTTTACTTGAGTTATTATCTGACGATCTTCTTGAGCTCTCATTGACCCAAAGTGAAGAATTTTGTGAAGAACACAAGGATGTCCAAGAAGTTGTGGCTCACCTTGAAGCGAATGATCCAATTGTGAGGGCCATGGACTTTGACGATATTGAGAAGGGGAAAAACAGCCAAGTGCAATCGTCCATTGAAGATCCTCCTGAACTAGAATTAAAGTAACTTCCTTCACACTTGGAATATGTTTTTCTTGCAGAAAATTCAAAACTTCCTGTGATTATTGCTTCTAACTTGAGTGCAGGGCAGAAAAACAAGTTAATTCACATGTTGAAAAAGCATAAGAATGCTATAGCTTGGAGGATTACAGATATGAAAGGCATTAACCCTTCATTTTGTACTCATAAAATTCTACTTGAGGAAGATTTCAAACCAGTGGTACAACCCCAAAGACGCCTCAATCCTAACATGAAGGAAGTTGTAAAAGCTGAGGTAATTGAACTTCTAGATGCTGGAATTATTTATCCTATATCTGATAGCATTTGGGTAAGTCCCGTGCAAGTTGTACCAAAGAAAGGAGGCATGACGGTGGTTCCTAATGAAAAGAATGAGTTGATTCCAATGAGAACGATCACCGGATGGAGAGTATGTATTGATTATCGGAAGTTAAATGATGCTACTCGCAAGGATCACTTCCCGTTGCCCTTCATTGACCAAATGTTGGAGAGACTTTCCGGTCATCAATACTACTCATTTCTTGATGGATTTTCTGGCTACTTTCAAATCCACATCGCCCCAGAAGATCAAGAGAAGACGACATTTACATGTCCTTAGGGTACATTTGCTTATCGCCGAATGCCTTTTGGATTATGTAATGCACCTGCGACTTTTCAAAGGTGTATGCTGGCTATTTTTGAGGGTTTGGTAGAGGATATTATGGAAGTATTCATGGATGATTTCTCTATCTTTGGTAACTCTTTTGATGCATGTCTTCTTAATCTTGAAACAAATCTTGTTTTGAATTGGGAAAAGTGTCACTTTATGGTTCAAGAAGGTATAGTATTGGGTCATAAAATCTCTTGCAAGGGTATTGAGGTAGATAGGGCTAAGATTGAGACCATTGAAAAATTATCTCCATCCCAATTCTGTTAAAGCTATCCGTAGTTTTCTTGGTCATGCTGGTTTTTATAGAAGGTTCATCAACGATTTTTCTAAAATTGCTAGACCTCTTACTAAGTTGCTTGAAAAAGATGTGACATTTGCTTTTGATGATGATTGTTTACAAGCATTTAACATCTTGAAAAACAAGCTCATGAATTCTCCTATTATGGTGGCTCCTGATTGGTCTTTGCCATTTGAACTAATGTGTGATGCTAGTTATTTTGCAGTAGGTGCGGTATTGGGGCAAAGGAAAGGTAAGTATTTCCAACCTATATACTATGCAAGTAAGACCTTAACGGAGGCTCAAGAGAATTACGCGACGACAGAGAAGGAATTACTTGCAGTAGTATTTGCATTTGATAAGTTCAGATCTTACATTATCCTTTCTAAGGTTATTGTTTATACTGACCATTCTGCTTTGAAGTACCTCTTGATGAAGCAAGACGCTAAACCGAGGTTGATTCGATGGGTTCTTCTTCTTCAAGAATTTGATTTAGAGATCAGAGATAAGAAAGGAGCTGAAAATTTGGCCGCTTGACCATTTGTCAAGACTTGACAATCCACATCTCGAAGCTTTAAAGGAGGAAGACATAGATGACACTTTTCCGGATGAGAAGTTATTCACCGTCGAAGGTAACATTGATTTTCTTCCATGGTTTGCCGATATCGCTAGCTTTCTTGTTGCAAAGGTCATTCCAAGTGATTTGACGAGTCAGCAGAAGAAGAAATTCTTCTCTGGCTTGAAGTATTACTTTTGGGAAGACCCGCACTTGTTTCGTATTTGTGCAGATCATATCATAAGGAGATGCGTGGATTTTTCGGAAAATTGGAGCATTATTACTCATTGTCACAAAGGACCCGCGGGAGGTCACTATCAAGCTAATGTTACGGCTCGAAAGGTATTAGAATCTGGTTTCTATTGGCCAACTCTTTTTCGAGATGCCCAAAGGTATGTTATGCAATGTGACAGTTGTCAACGAACAGGTAATATTTCTTGGAGAAATGAGATGCCGCAAACTACTTTTCAAGTTTGTGAAATTTTTTATTGTTGGGGAATTGATTTCATGGGGCCTTTTCCGAATTCTTTTGGTAATAAATACATCTTGGTTGCAGTTGACTATGTGTCTAAGTGGGTAGAAGCGCAAGCTTTACCTACCAATGACGCTAGAGTAGTTGTTAAGTTTTCGAAAAAGCTTTTCACGCGCTTTGGTGCGCCTCGAGTCGTTATAAGCGATAGGGGCACTCATTTTTGTAACTCTCAATTTGAAAAAGTTCTTAAACACTTTGGAGTTATTCACAAAATGGCTACCCCTTATCATCCCCAAACTAGTGGGCAAGTTGAGGTAGTTAATAGAGAACTCAAAAGAATTTTAGAAAAGACTGTGTCGAGTTCTAGAAAAGATTGGACGGAAAAGCTTGACAATGCTCTATGGGCGTATAGAACTGCTTTTAAAACTCCAACTGGTACTACGCCTTATAGGCTTGTTTATGAAAAATCTTGTCATTTACCTGTCGAAATTGAACACAAAGCTTACTGGGCCATTAAGTTGGTCAATTTTGATTTAGTGTCTGCAGGTAAGGAACGAATGTTTCAAATGATTGAACTCGATGAATGGAGGAATGAAGCTTATGAGAATACAAGGATCTACAAAGAAAAGACTAAGAGGTGGCATGATAGCCATATTCGTCCTCATCGAGAGTTTCAGCCTGGAGATCAAGTCTTTATAACTCTCGATTACGGTTATTCCTAGGGAAGCTTAAATCTCGTTGGTCTTGTCCTTATACAATTAATCGTATTTTTCCATATGGTGTTCAAAGATTACTCATCCGGAACATGGTACTTTTAAAGTCAACAGCCAGAGACTAAAGTTATATCATGGAGGTGACCCAGCGGAGTTCGAGAATGTTTCTCTCGTACTTTGCAACCCAGAAGTTTAGAGGAAGAATGTTTTTATTTTTATTTTTTTAATTTTTTAAATTTTTATTTTTTTAGGGATTTTGACAGAAATATTCCTGCACATGAGTTTTACAAATATCCTGCACAGGCAAGTCACTCATTTTTTTTCGATTTTTCAATTTAGGGATTTTGGACAGAAAAATTCCTGCACAGGAGTTTTGCAAATATCCTGCACAGGCAAGTCACTCACTTTTTTTCGATTTTTCAAAAAAAATTTTTTTTAGGGATTTTGGACAGAAAAAATCATGCACAGGAGTTTTGCAAACATCCTGAACAGGCAAATATATATATATTTTTTTCCTTTTTCCGATTTTGATGTAAAAAAAAAAAAAAAAATAAAAAAATAAGTGTACTTGCTTTACCAAACATCTAGCCCCCACCCAATCCTTAACACTTTCTCTTCCACAAAACAAGACCTACGTTTTTTTTTCTTCTCTTTCTTCGTGTTAACCCGCGCTCCCCAGACACCCAAATTCCTTTCTTCTTTTCCACACACAAATCCCCCTACCACACCCACCATCAACCTCCTAATTCCATCTATTTCTCAATTTCAATTTAATTTTTTTCCCTTATTAATTTCCCGTCTTAATCTTTAAAAAAAAAAAAAAAAAAATTACCCAATCCAACATTGAGCAGCGGCTCTGGGCGGCACCACCACCAACGTTCCACATCGGTGAAAGCTTCATGGTGGTGATTTTCCTCACATTTTTCTGCCATCTCCATTCTCTCTACTTAGTTTTGGATTTGTTAGCCAAGGTACGAGAAGGGCAACGTCGACTTGAGAAACATCAACGCACCGTGTGTTCCACGCTTATCGAATACTTCAAAGAACAAGTCGGTGATGATATTTCTGGTAGCAAAGGCGAACAAGATGGTCGCGGGAGTCATGACCCTCGGGAGTCGTGAGACCACTTCCCTTGTTTCCCACTCCTATTAGGTCGTATTGCTCTCTTTTCTTTCTCTTTTACTTTTTATTGTCACATTGAGGACATTGTGCCTTTTAAGTGTGGGGGAGAAACCTTTCTTGTTATTTTGTGTCTTGTTTATTTTGTTGTTTTGCGAGTCATGTTAGTTTTGAATGCTTTTAGTCGTTATGTATTTATTTATTTTTGGTGTTTTAATTTCGCCTGTATTAAAAAAAAAAAAAAAAAAATTGGGCTTATATAGTTAACATGAAACATGTGCTTTCCTTCGTTCAATCATTCTCCTCTATTTTTTGTGATAAAAATTTTGCCTCGCTTATCTTCGAATGCTTTGTTAAGTAAGTTGCGATAAAATTGCATGTGAATTCTTTGTGACGAAGAGAACTTGAGACGTTTTTGAGATAAAATGAATTTTGGTTGCCTAATAAACACTTAACTAAGATTTTGTAGATAAGTTTACTTTTTGGAATGTATGGTTGAGCACAACTAAGAACTTCTCTCCCGATATTCTTGTGTCCAAGCTTCAAACTTGATACTTTTGACTTGGGGATGATATTGGCAATTTTTGACTCGTTTGTGCCTTTCTTGCCTACCCAATCACATTAAATTTCTTAGTTCCCTATTTTTAGCCTCAAGAGGGTGCATTTTGGTGGAATTTTATTTGAAGATTTAGAATGAATGGAAGAGGAATGCACCTTTAACTAGTCGGCTCATTGTTGACTACAACCCTTTATCCTTGTGAGAGTAATGCATATAGGAATTGGCCTGCTGTTGATGGGATTGAATTTACTGGAATGTGTTTAAAAAGAAGAATGGAAGAGAAAAAGAGATGTTTTGTGTCGGAATATTTATACTAGTCTACTTGATTTGATTGGATTGAGATTTCTTTGATTCCGGCCTCTGTGGTATGAGAAGTAAGGCAATTTCTAAAAAGCCTAAGTTATTATTAATGGCCATGAATAAGGATTGCGAAAGTCAAATTATATTGAGATAGCCTTTAGTCAACATTGATGTATTTACATATTTTGATGTTTAAAAAAAAAAAAAGTGAAAAAAAGAAGAAAAAAAAAATCATTACAGTATTTTATTTGTTTCTATTCATTAAAGAAATATTCGTCATTTTGTTGATTTACTGATGGATCGATCGACCATGTACTCAAAGTTCTTATCTCGAAAGGTATATTAGTCATGATGGTTGATTTGACTTTTGGAACTATTGACTAGTGTTATTGAAAGTATGGAATGGAATGTATAATGAAATAGAGAGTTGAAGTTGATGGTAGATTTGAACAAGTTCTTCTTTGGGGTCGATACGACCTCCATGAAGTTTTCGGTAATACATAAAGTGGGGGGGTTGTTTTTGTTCTATGAAATGGATAAGGAATCATATTAAAGAAGATCCAATGCTTACTCTCACGACTTTGTATATCTTCTCTTTCGTTTGTTAGCCCCATCCTAAAGCCTACGTTATAAGCCGAGAAGTCCTTTTGGACTCAAGTTGATGCACTATGCTCCATTAGCGAGCTACATTAGTGAAGAGTATCGAGTTTCAAGTCCTTGGTTGTGCTGGGTTTGGGTTTGAGGAAAAAGTTTCTTATCTACTTTAATCTTTTTCCAAGTGTTTACTTAGTAACTTGTTTTATAAAACTGTTCCATGCATTCCTTGAGTTCTCTTTGTTACAATGAATTTACTTTGAAGTTTTGTATCTACTTTACTTGGTTAGCATTCTTTGATAAGTTGAGAAGAATTTATCATGCTTACATATTTGAGAATGAATGTGTAGGAGACTATAAGTTTTATGTTGTACGTGTGTTTTAGTTTGCTTTTCTCGGGACGATCAAAGATTAAGTGGGGGGTAATTTGATAACTCGTAAATTCATAGATATATTCCTTTAGTTTTATAGTGACTTTGTGCTTAAAAATGTATTTATATATCGAGTTTTGAGCTTAGAATGGTATATTCCTCACTACTTTGTGTTTTAATGGTTGTAGGTTGCTTATTGAGCTTTTATAATGTTTCGAGGACTTAATTGCTAAATCTGAAACTTGACTGGAAAGCTGTGGGACTTAACTGCAAAATCTGAAAAGTTGTCTTGTGGTCAAAGCTGGCCAAAGAAGTCAACTCGGGTGAACACTGAAAATTTGGTCAACCATGAAGATTATTTGGGACTTTCCTATTAGACTCCTAATGTCCTTCAACCTCTATGGTATTTTTCCTAAAGCTATAGGAGTCTGAACATTATAAATATTCCTGGAAGATTCATCATATAGAACAGCAGAGATTAGACATCGAGATATTACCATTATTATTCTAGACCTAGAGTGATTGTGAGAGAATTATTGGAGGCTCTCTTCAACCAAGTTCAACAAGAGGAAACTCGCCATCATCAACGGTTTGAAGACGGAGACAAGCTTGAAGATTGAATCTTTCATGAGAATGAGTTTTCTTTCTTTATCGCTTTCAATAAATTCTTTTATTAATTCTAGCGTTACGAGTAGCTAAATTTCTAATACTTGAATGAGATGAACCCTAGACTTATATCTATGTATTGATTTTTGGGATTGAGATTAATTTATATTGAATTATATTTTGATGTTTATTATGCGTTTTCATTGTGTTGGATTAATTTTGCTAGTGAATTAATTCATCTTTGATTTCTTATTTGGAATTGAAAAAGGAAGAATTTGGATAGATCATCGCATAATAAAAAGAGTTGCTTGATTTTCTAGAAATAGAATTTACATAAATCTTCGGGATTAGGGTCAAACCTAATAAAGGAATTCACAAATCTTAATGCATCTTTGGGGGTTTTAATTACGAAAGAAATTTCAATTAATCAACTCAAAGGTAGGAACTTTAAACTGTTGAAAAACATTAAAGCTTCATTATTGGAATTTTCATCGCTTGTAATAAGTTCTTTTGAATTAATCCATCCAGTTCATGCATAGATACGTCTAGGGGGATTCTTGTTCAAGTATCTCTTCTCATCTTTATTCTTATAAATCATTTATTTATTTTTTAGTTATTCATTATTTATAATTAATTTTTATTCATACAACTCGTTCGATTAAACAGTAGAAAAAGGGTAATTATTAGTGCTTGTAGTCTTTGTGGGATCGACACTTGACTAGACTGCTATATTATTCTAAACGATAGGTGCACTTGCCTAGCGATTGTTATAGTAACGTAAATCGACCTTCAGAAACCATGACCTCTGAGCTTCAGAAGCAACACGAGGAAATGGATGCATTAGACATGCTTAATCATCTAAAGCAACTTTTTCAGGGTCCGGCTCGCCAGGAGAGATTTGACGTGTCAAAGTCTCTATTTCTGTGTAAGATGCCAGAGGGAACACCAGTCGGAAATCATGTTTTGAAAATGATAGGTTATATTGAGAACCTAGGCATACTTGGATTTACTCTTGGCCATGAGCTATCCAGTGACTTAATTTTGCAATCGTTGTCTGAATCATACAGTCTGGTTGTATTAAATTACAACATGAATGAGATAGACAAACCACTTCCTGAATTGTTGAATCGGTTAAGGGCTGCCGAGAAGGAAATATGCAAGTCCAAAGCCATACTGATGGTTACTAGCAGAGGCAAGGATGTTGGTAAGCCCAAGGGTAAGCCTTATGACAAACCTAAATGAAAACCTAACCAATTCAAGAAGGCACTGAAAGCCAAGGGTGGTGTGGCTAAGGATGATACTTGTCACCATTGTGGTGAGCGAGAACATTGGAAAAAGAATTGTAAGAGCTTTCTTGCAGGGAAAAAGCTTGGAAAGAGAGCAAATGGTTTTTCTGGCTCAGGTATTTTTGTTATAAAAATTAATTTGTCTACTACTACTTCCTCATGAGTATTGGATACCAGTTGTGGTTCTCACATTTGTATGAATGTGCAGGGACTGCGAAGGAGTCGAGAGCTGAAAAAGGGCGAGTGGACCTTTGCGTTGACAATGGAGTAGGAATTGTTGCCTTTGTTGTAAGAACTTATGGAATTACTTTTCCCTCTAGCATTTCCCTAGATTTAGAGAATTGTCTCTATGTACCTACTTTAACAAAAAATATTATTTCAATTTCTTGTTTGGACAAGATGGGTTTTGATATTCATATTAAAACCAACGAATGTCGTTATCATTGAATAATATTTTTTATTGTAGTGCAACTTTGGTGAATGGTTTCTATTTGTTAGACCTCGATTCACCGGTCTATAACATAAATACAAAACGGATTAAGAATACTATTGATTCAAATCCTACATACCTCTAGCATTGTCGCTTAGGCCATATAAATGAGAACCGCATTCCCTAACTCTATAAAGATGGATTGTTGGAGTCATTTGATTTTTGATATGGGAACCTTGTTTAATGGGTAAGATGACTGCTTTTCCTTTTACTAGAACTGGAGAACGAGCAAACGATTTGTTGGAACTAATACATAGCGATGTATGTGGTCTATTCAATATCTTTGCGAGAGGTTGTTATCTATATTTCATTAATTTTACTGACGATTATAGTTGTTTTGGATACGTGTTACTTATGAAACACATGTCTGAGGCCTTTGAAAAGTTCAAAGAGTATAAGAATGAAGTAGAAAATCAGCTTGGCAAAAGTATTAAATGCTTCGATTTGATCGAGGTGGAGAATACTTAAGTCAAAAATTCTGTGATTATCTCAAAGTTTGTGGAATTGTTTCACAACTTTCTCCACAGGCTACTCCACAATTGAATGGTGTATCCAAAAGTAGAAATTGAACTCTATTAGATATGGTTCTATTCATGATGAGTCACGCGAGCCTTCTAAACTCTTTTTGGGGAATGCTTTCGAAGCAACAACTTTAACACTAAACATAGTTCCATCTAAATCTGTTGAAAAGACACCATATGAGATATGGACTGGGAAACGTCCTAGTATGTCTTTCATGAAGACTTGGGGTTGTGAGGCGTTTGTGAAACGTAAAGGTTATTACTTCTACATTCGTAACGAGAACAAAGTGTTTGTTGCTCGAAAATGAGTTTTTTTTGGAGAAACAAATTCTTTCTTGGAAAACTAGTTGGAGCCAAGTGGAGCATAATGAAGTTCCAGAACTTACGGAAGTTCAATCATGCACTAGTAATCAGATGGAATATGAACAAGCTTCACAAGCTGTTGTGCAGCCGGTTTAAGAAACATAAGAATTGCGTAGGTCTAGTAGAGCTCGTAGATCGCCAGAAAAATTGGGATTTTTTGTAACAGAACATGGTGATGTTATGTTTATTAATCGTGATGAGCCTACAACCTACAAACATGCAATTAGTTGTCCAGATTCTGAGAAATGGCTTGAGGCCACGAAGTCCGAGATGGATTCCATGTACAATAACCAAGTATGGATCTTGGTTGATGCACCTGAGGGGGTGACCCCAATAGGATGCAAGTGGGTTTTTAAATTAAAAATTGACATTGAAGGGAACATTCAAACGTACAAAGGATGACTTGTCGCGAAAGGATTTAAACAAATTCATGGTATTGACTATGATGAAACCTTTTGATGCGAAACCGTTGTACGAATACCAAGGTTCGGCTAAAGGCCCGATCTTTCTCTATCTCGAACAGTTTATGGGGGAATATAAACAAACTTTCTCCCGCAAGGTTGAATATCAATGGGGGCTGAAACACCACAATAAGTATAAACCAAACTTATTGATACAGTAACTCAAAGATGAATGAACTCTAACATAGAGAATCAAACACAAAGTAACTAAGGAATAACCTTAAAATATCATATCAAGTCTAACAATAACATGGCTGAAATCCCTCTTAAATAGAGTGGAATTTCGTCCAAAAATAACCCACAAATAAGAGTCCTTTAAGGATTAGGACTCTACAACTCCTAGATAACTAAAAACACTACCTAACATCAAGGACAACATGTCCTATTATTTAGCTAGCTTATTTTGGCCAACATGGCTAATTAAACAATATAATAAATCTGAAATATAATTAAAGTCTAGAATGGACTTTAATTATCAAATGACTAAAATACCCTTTCAACCGTTTTCCTTCCAATTATGTATCTTTCCTTCAAATGATATTCGATGGCTTTGATCCTTGTGTCTAGCTTTCTTTGAAGGTTTCTTTACCTCTTGAACCTTTAGATTAGAGACTTTAAACACTTGGAACAAAGGCTTGACTTTGAAGCTCGTATTTGGGATGTATGAGTTAAGGATGAGGTCATTTATCCAAATGACCTCTCTAAGCTTCATGGCTGGTACCGTATCACCTTTTTCCCTGTAGTTATGTTCAAATCTACTCGGATCTTGCTTGCAATAGCAGCGTACTATGATTATGAGATTTGGAAAATGGATGTCAAAAAAGCTTTTCGTAACGGAAACCTTGATTAGGACGTGTATATGATACAACCCGGAGGTTTTCTCGATCCAAATAATGACAATAAAGTATGTAAGCTAAAAATGTCCATTTATGGACTAAAGCAAGCTTCTAGAAGCTAGAATCGACGTTTTGACGAAGTCGTATGCGAGTTCGGTTTTATCAAGAATGTTGATGAACCTTGTGTTTATAAAAAGTTTAGTGAACCTCGGTTCTGTTCCTACTTTTGTATATAGATGACATACTACTTATAGGGAATGACATACCAACCTTGGAATTTGTATAGGTCTAGTTCGGGTAATGTTTCTCTATGTAGGACTTAGGTGAAACAAACTTTTTCTTAGGGGTCAAGATCTATAGAAATAGATCACGTAGGCTCCTTGGCCTAAGTCAGAGTACATATATAGACAAAGTGGTAAATCGGTTTAGCATGCAGGAGTCCAAAAAGAGCCTTTGTCCTATAGCACATGGTACGGTTTTTTCAAGACAACAGTGTGCTAAGACACTGGATGAGAAAGAACACATGTGTCAGATTCCATATGCTTCAGAAATTGGATCTATCATGTTGCCATGTTGTGTACTCGCTCAGATGTCTCGTGTGCTTTGAGTATAACGAGAAGGTACCAGTCAACATACGGTGACCGTCACTGGATAGAAAGCGGTTACACTGATGCTAGTTTCCTAACCAATAGAGACGATTTTTAATCGCAGTCGGGTTATGTATTTTGCCTCAACCGAGGTGCTGTGAGCTGGAGGAGTTCAAAGTAGGCAACCGTTGCAGATTCTACAATTGAAGCTGAATACATAGCTGCATCAGATGCTGCTAAGGAAGCAGTTTGGATCCGAAAGTTCATTGATGAACTTGGTGTGGTACCTAGCATTACGAATGCGATTGAGCTCTATTGGACAACAATAGATCCATATCTCAGTCAAAGGAACCACGATCTCACCAAAGGTCCAAACATATACTAATGCGATATCACCTAATCTGAGAGATTATTGATAGATGTGAAGTAAAGATTTGCAAAGTACATACAGACGATAATATCGCCGATCCACTAACGAAACCGCTGACACAGCAACAATATGATCGTCATAATTGTAGCAGGGGTATTAGATACTAATAGAACCGGTCTTAGAGATAGTTCTTATGTACAGTATGCACTACAAGGCAAGGTTGTTGTCTTTAGTGCAAGTGGGAGATGTATCTATTTTTCATTGTGATGAAATATTAAAGGCGAAATTTCATTATTATGTTGTATTACTAAACTGTGAAATTGTATTAAACATAATAACGTCCTTTGAGTAATTATTGTAATTGGTACATTGAACTATTCTAAATATCCTTAGTCGATCATTATTATGGAATGCCAAGGATAATAATAATGTGGGAGACTAGTATGTGTCATGATTTATATTGGATATCTAATCAACACATGGGTATGTGATACTGGAATGACCCACTATAAGAAACACTTCATGGAATGTTATATGAATGTTAGCAGTGTTTCTTATTATGATTATGTTTGTATCTAAATCATTCGACTTGAAATCACACAAGATTTCCTACAGGGCTAAGGGTTTGCCTTGATGGTGTGAAACACCGTATGTAACTAGATGGGCTATAAAGGCATTTGTTGGGGGTATTTATGAACAATGTGTAGGATGAGGTGTGATAGATAAAGGATTTGTCCCTCCTATATAACAGGAGTGATATCTTGGACCCCTTAATGGAGTGAGACTAATTCATGGCCATGAACAAGTGATTTAATATGAGATATTAATGTCATTTGATTAGTCTATTCGCGAATCAAGAAACTGATTGATTGAACTATACAAGTGTGACATTATCCATGACTTGTGTTCAATCTAGATATCTAGGACAAATGGATTAGTACAAAAGGTCATAACTATGATTACTTGAATCATAGGAATATTTGTCAATTGAGAGTAATGATGTGTTGCTAGATACCTCTCATTACTGTTGACAATTTTGTCACGACCAACATAGCAAATACCTAATGGGTCACACGTTATGATCGATTGGATTGGGCTTGTTGGAATTTACATTTGATATAGGTTCTCCAATTGGATTGGGTGGTTAATTGGATTGAGCCGACCAATACTCGATTGGTCAAACCATTCTGGTTGAACCGGTCTGTTGAACCGGAAAACCGGTTTGATAAAGTAAAAAATCAGCCATATGATGGCCATGTGAGGGTGTGTGTAGTGGGCATCATGGAGGACTAAATGGAGGGGAAAGTGGCTTAGTGGGTGAATTAATGTTTACCCCACTAGTCATTTCTTTTAATTATCAATGGTTGATGATTTAATTACACTCCTAAGATCCCCTAGGCTGCCGAAATTCTATGAAGAAATTCAGCCCCAAAATACACAACTCCAAAAACATAAAAGTTAGAAGAAAAATCATTTTTTCGTTCTTTTTTTTTTCTTCTGGTTTTTGTACTTAAACCTATACACCGAAATTTCTGAAGATTGTCTTCAACTTCGGAGCTTTCTGACTAGCATTAGAGACACGAAGAAGAAGTTCAAGTTGATCGTGTGGATACCGCTAGAAAGAGGAGTCGATAAAGATCGGTTGCTGTTGGTGATTCCGTAGCAAATACAAAATCGAAAGTGTTTTTGTCATCTCGTAAACAAAAGGTAAAAATCCTATTCAAAGATCATTGGTTCTTACTCGTGAATGATTTTGTTAGAAACAGATTCCGATTCTATTTTCTGTTGCACTTTGTTTAGGAATCCGAATCTTTTTCTTTCAGTTTCATGGCACTTGAGGATGAGGTACAATCTACTACTACTACTACTACTACTTATTCTTCTTCTTCTTTATATAGTTGTCAAGATATTTGTGACGAGGAAGATTCTCACGATGTGCTATGTGACATGTATGCTCAACTTAAGAAAATTGTCAAACAAAACAAGGAAATGAAACTTAAAATTGAATCTTTAATTGATGATACCTCAAACTTGTTTTGTGAATAAAAACGTCTTGTTGAATCTTTGGATTGTTAAAAAATTGAAAATGAAGTTCTTATTACTACTGTAAGATCATCATCTTTGAACATAAGGAAGTTTTTAATAAAATGATAATTCTTGAGAAAAAGCTTTTCGATTATGATGCTTTAAAGAAAAAGGTTGTTGACCTCACTTCTCCTGTAAACAAATTCAATTATAGAAAAAACAATTTGGTACAACTCATTGGTTCCCAACGCATTGCACAGGACAAGAGTGGTTTGTGGTATGTTCACAAGGGAAGTGATAAATCACATTGTGCTAACACTTCTTCATCTAGCATGCCACATAAACCATATGCTCATAATAGAAAAGGGCTTGGCTATGTGCATAACACTTCCATTGCTAAATATAAGAGTTATGCATCTAGAACTTCATCATATAGCATGCCTCATATAAGGTGCACATATGGTGGGAAACATAGTCACAAGGTGACAAAAATCTATGTGAAACAAAAGGCAAAACATGGTGTAAAAACCATTTGGTGAATTAAACGTGTTTTAACTAACCCCCAAGGACCCAAGACAATATGCGAACCAAAAGTCACTATTCTACCTTCTATATAGGTTCAACATGGCAAGAAAGCAATCACGTCAAAATGGTTTCTTCATAGATGGTGCTCAAGTCACATGACGGGAGATGCTACTCTCATTAGAGTTATGAAACCATTCAATAATGGATTCGTCACATTTTGTGACAAAAAGAAGGGAAGAATCCTTGGTATTCGAAATGTCGGTAAAGGTTCCTCCACTCTTATTAGACAAGTGCTTCTTATTGAACTTTTGAAATACAACTTTCTTAGCATTAGTTGTTTCCTTTAGAAAAGATGCATGCTCTATTTTTGGTTCTACTACTAATAAGGTTTTATTTGTTGCTAATCATGTTGGTAATATCTATGTTCTATCTCTAGGATTTGCTTGCCTATGGCAGTAAATGCTTGAACGTGAATGATGGTGATGCTTTCCTATGAAACCATAGGCTTGGTCATGTTAGTATGGATCTCCTTAATAGATTATCGAGCCAAGAACTTGTACGTGGGTTGCCAAAAGTGAAGTTTAAGAAAAGACATCTTTGTGATTCATGCCAATTTGGAAAACAAACCAAAAATTCTTTTAAACCCAAGAAAATGGTTTCTTCTTCAAAACCTCTTGAACCTGTTCACTTAGACCTTTTTGGGTCAATGAGGACCACTAGCCTTAGTGGTAAGAGGTTTGCATTTGTTATAGTAGATGATTTTTCAAGATTTACATGGGGTACTATTTCTTACTCAAAAAGATGATTCATTTGAAGAATTCTCTAACCTCTTCAAGAAAGTTCAAAACTCAGTTGATTTAAAATTGATATCCATTAGAAGTGACAACGGAAGAGAATTAAATAACCAACGTTCTGAAAACTTTTGTAATGAAAATGGCATTCACCACAATTTTTCGGCCGCTAGAAACTCCACAACAAAACGGTGTTGTTGAAAGGAAAAATCGTAATTTACAAGAAATGGCTAGGTCAATGCTTTGTGAAAACTCTTTACCAAAATATTTTTGGGTCAAAGCTGTAAACACCGCTTGCTATATTATGTACCGAGTTCTCTCGAGGCCTTTTATTAGAAAAACACCCTTTGAACTTATGCTTGAAAAAATTCTGTCAACCTCATACTTCAAAGTTTTTGTTTGCAAATGTTTTGTGCTCAACATTAAAGATAGCCCTTGGCAAGTTTGATAAGAAATCGGATGAAGACATATTCTTTGGCTATTCATCTAACAAAAAGTCTTATAGAAGAGTCGGTGCATCTATCCTTTGATGAAACTAACATTTATCTAACAAGAAAAGATGATGATGATTATGCAGGTACTCATTTTGAAAATGATAAGGAGCATCCTCAAGCACCAATGATGGAGGATCATGCTATAGAATAAGAAGAACTTGAGACACCTCAATAAGAATCTCAAGAAGAACCTAGCAATGATCCATCCACAAATGAGCTACCTAGAGAATGGAAATACACCCATGGTCATTCACAAGAGAAAATCATAAGTGATCCATCTGAAAGGAGTAAGAACAATACGGTATTTTGTTGATAATTTTGCATTGCATTCTCAAATTTAACCTACTAGCATTATTGAAGCTTTAGAAGATTATTTTTGGATTATAGTTATGCAAGAAGAGTTGAATCAATCTGAAAGAAATCAAGTGTGGTCTTGAGTCCCTCATAATCACCTTGTAATTGGCACACAATGGATTTTTAGAAACAAGCAAGATGAACTTGGTGAAATCATTAAAAACAAAAAAAGACTTGTTGCCCAATGATTCAATCAAGATGAGGGCATTGATTATGAATAATCGTTTGCACTGATTGCTAGACTTGAATCCATTAGAATGTTGTTTGCACTTTTTTTTTTTAAAGGTTTCAAGTTACTTCAAATGGATGTCAAAACTGCTTTCTTAAATGGTTACATTGAGGAGGAAGTTTATGTAGAACAACCTCCCGGTTTTGATCATGAAAAGTTTCCAAACCATGTTTAAAAACATTCTAAAGCTCTTTATGGTCTAAAACAAAATACTCACGCTTGGTATGAAATACTAAGTGGTTTTCATCTTTCAAAAGGATTTTTAAGAGGAAAAGTAGACACACTTTTATTAAAACAAATAAATTCAACGACATCTTGCTAGTTCAAATATATGGTGATGATATTATTTTTGGTGCTACTAAAGAATCTCTATGTGAAGAGTTTTTTAAGCTTATGCAAGATGAATTTGAGATGAGCATGATGGGTGAAATCAACGTCTTTCTTGGACTTCAAATCAAACAAACCAGTGAGTGCTAGATTTCAATCTTGTCCTAAAGAATCACATTTAGTTGGCATCAAGCGTATTATTAGATATCTTATTGGCACTTATGATTATGGTCTATGGGTAGAACCGAATCTTGTGACCTTATCAAATATACTGATGCCGACTATGTCGGATGCAAAGTCGAGCGAAAGAGTACTAGTGGACAATGCCAATTCCTAGGTCATGCTCTTGTATCTTGGCATAACAAGAAACAAGTTTGTGTATCTCTTTCCACCGCTGAGGCCGAATATATCGCCGCTGGTAGTTGTTGTGCTCAAGTGCTTTGGATGAAGCATATTTTACTTTATTTTGGTCTTGTTTTCAACAATGTGCCCATCTTATGTGAGAACACTAGTGCCATAAATTTTACTAAGAATCCGGTTCAACATTCTAGGACTAAACATATAGAAATTAAGCACCACTTTATTCGTGATCATGTTGCTAAATGTGATGTTTGCATTGATTTTGTTAGCACAGATGATCAACTAGCTGATATTTTTACCAAACCTCTATGTTCTGAAATATTTGATTACCTAAGGCGCTACCTAGGAATCACAAAGTCTCAAATTTGATGTGTGTGTTAAGTTGTGCGGGAAAACAGGGGAATCCCGATCGACCTCAATAATGGCCCGGTCGACTGGAGTAATGGTAAAGTTTTCAAGGAAAATTATGGGCCAGGATGGTCGACCAAAATATTGGTCTGGTTGACCGCATAAAAATAGTGGGCATGTCAATTTAGTTCGTACAATGTCAGGATAACCTGAAACAAGGGCCGGTCGACCGGAGCAACAATCTCTTCAACTTCACTCTTCTCCCAAACTTAAAAATAGTGAGCATGTCAATTTAGTTCGTACGATTTCTTCAACTTCACTATTCTCCCAAACTTATCTAATATCCCTTCTCAAAATCAAAAGTCCACTCATCTACCAATCTCAAAATCAACCACAAATCATCTCTTCAATCTCATCTAAACTGACTATGAAGACAAATCAACCCAGACCAAACAAAAAAACAACCACAAAATAGAAATCCTCCAAAGAAATAACCTCCAAAAAGTCCATTAGATAAAGGTATTAGTATTCAAGAAGGAGTTAATTCAACTCCTAAGAAGAGAAAGATTATGGCCCGGAAAGGAAAGGCGAAGAAGAAGGTCGAACAATAGTGATGAATTGGGAACGGAATCCGTCTGTGAGACACCCCTTTCACCGCCTAGGAAATCCAAAATCAAAGGTGAATCATCAAATTTTGCAACTACAAAGGTACCCTCTCGTTTCTATAGTGATGAAGCTAAGAAGTTATTTGATGAATTACAAAAGAATAAGAGAGGAATATTACCTTGGTAATTCAAACATGAAAGGACATTTCAAAAGGGCTAGATAGTAATCTTGATATGTTTAGTGATGTGGGGTGGCTAAACTTGTTCAACCATGATTGTGAAAATACCCCTCCATGTTATATGATTTTGGGGCTAATATTAGAGAGGATGGAATGCAAGAGTGATATTTGCTCTTAAAGCAATATTTTAACTTGTATAATGTGTTTCATAATTTCATATTTGCATGGGTAAGATGCTATTTATACTCCATTTTCTCTTACTTTTGGTTTAGGTGGAAGATACTTGGATGATAGAAGATGAAAGTCACCAACTTTGTGGACCAAAATGTAGAAGATCGAAAGTACATGGACTGGACTGTAAAAGAGCTAAAACTTTAGGGGTCTTTTCTGCAAATAGAAGAAAGTGCTAAAAATATCTACACCTTCCATTTTGTCTTGTGCCCATCTCATCACTTTTGAAGATACACATTATTATCCTAGGGTTTCAAGAGAGTTTTGGGAGAGAAAACAAGTCCTAAATTCTAGAGATAGATTTAAAAGAAAAGCTTGAAGCTTCATTGAAGATTCTTGGCAAGAAATTGAGGTGTGGCTCAAGACTTGTTTTTTCTTGAAGGAAGAAAGAGGATTTTGAAGAAGAAGAGAAGCTTGAAGAAGATTACTTAGCAATGAGAATTTCTTCCTCTCTCTCTTTTTTAATTTATTATTTTCCTTCATGAATATGGATAGCTAAATTTGTATAATACTTGAATGGGTTGAACCCTAGTATGTTATTTATGTGTTGACAATTGGGGGTTTTTGTGAATTGAAGTTAATTAGTGAAATTATATGTGAATTATCTTTTTCTATCTTGTTGGTCATTTAATTAATTGAGAAATTGATTTACTTGACTAGAACACTCACATTTAATGAGAATTAATTTTGACCTAGAGATGGGCTTAAGCAATTCCTCCTAATTTGAGTTTGAAAAATTAGGGGTTTTGGGTTTAATGCACTCTTGGGGTAAAATTGAGTAAGTAGAGATACTAACTTGATTAATCCTAGAGTAGGAACTTCACAAATTGAGAGATGAGTGAAGTTTATTTGGGAATCCCTTTTTAGGTTCACCTAAGACTTCTAATTCACAATACCCCTCCCTAAACACATAAGTACATCTAGGGGATACCCGTTCAAGTATTCACTCTCCTAATTGAATTTTCTCTCTAAACACTCTAAATCTTAGTTTTAGCTTATTAGTAGATTAATTTAGTTAAGTAACAAACCTTCTTAAATTTTTAGTCAACTAAACAATAAAATAAAAGTCATACTTACCCTTCTTCGCGAATACGATACCTTGGTTGCTCACTCTAATTTACATTAACGATAGGTTCTCTTGCCTTGAGTTTCCTGTTTCCAATTTGAGTAGAATATTGTGGGCTTGCAAGAAAACAACAAGTTTTTGGCGCCGTTACCTGGGAAGGGTGATATTAGGAAAGCTCTAGTTTTATTGATTTGGTTTTTATGCATATTTGTTAATATTCATCTTTTAGTTTATGCTATCATGAATTTCTTTGGATTAAACTTTGTTAGTTTTGGTTTCTTGAAGGTGACTCTTGTGTTTCATGACCCAAAAGCATCCGGAAGAATTACTTGATATTGATCCCGAAATTGATAGGACATTTCACTGGAATATAAGGGTAAGGCAACCAACAACATAACAATATGGAAGCCCCTCATAATGTGAATGAACAAATGAATGAGAATAACCAAGGAAATGCTCACAGACAAGAGAATGTGAATGGAAATGGTAGAGGAACCATGGGTGATTATGCAAGACCTTTCTTGACCGGGTCCAAGTCAAGCATTACTAGACCAAGAGTTGATGCTAACAATTTTGAGATCAAGCCAAATGTGATACAAATGGTTCAAAATTCGGTACAATTTGATGGGCTCCCCGAAGAAGACCCGAACGCTCACATATCAAACTTCTTTGAAATTTGTGATACTTTCAAAATTAATGGAGCTTCGGATGATGCAATAAGATTGAGATTATTTCCTTTTACTTTAAGGGACCGGGCTAAGTCATGGTTGAAGTCATTACCCAATGGTTGCATTACCACTTGGAATGAGTTAGCTGAGAGGTTCCTAGCCAAGCACTTCCCACCGGCTAAAATCGCGAAGATTAGAAATGATATATTCTCCTTCCAACAACAAGAAGGGGAAAGTTTATGTGAAGTATGGGAGAGATACAAAGTGTTGCTAAGGAAGTGTCCTCATCATGGCCTAGACCTTGGGCTTCAAATGCAAACATTTCATGCTGGTTTAAACTACTCTTCCAAACAACTCATTGATGCTTCAAGTGGAGGATCAACAAGCTCAAAAACCCCGGAAGAGCTAAGAGATTTAATAGAGAACATCGCCGAGAACAATTGCTCCTGTGGTAGTCAAAGGATGAAGCCAAAGATAAGTGGAATTCACAATGTTGATGCTTTGTCGGCTTTGGAGGCAAAGATGAAATTTTTAACAAAAAGGATGGATGGGCTAAGTACTACTTCCCACAAACCTTCTCATGTGATGATGGCGCGTGACTTTTGTGGAGGAGATCATCCAAACCATGAGTGTCAAAGTATGGAACCTTCAAGTGAGCATATGGATTACCTTGGAGGAAATAGCCAACAAAATAACCATTGTTCCAACACTTATAACCCCGGGTGGAGAAATCACCCCAACTTCTCTTGGAGGGATCAAGGATAACAAGGGGCACAAAATCCACCGGGTTTTCAAGTTTATTCAAACTTTCGGCCTCAACAACTATTACCTTATCAAGCACAACCTTCATCATCTCCTCATGTACCCATCAAGCCTACTTTGGAGGATCTCATGACTAAGTTTCTTTCTACTTCGGAAGCTCGTTTTCAAGATCAAGAAACTAAGTTTAAAATTCAAGAATCAAGAAGCCTCCATACATAATTTGGAAAGTCGAATTGGGCAACTAGCTAAGTTTGTATCGGAGAGGGCTCAAGGATCTCTTCCTAGTAATACCGAGCCAAATCCAAGGGAACAAGCTAAGGCAATTACCCTAAGATGTGGAAAGGAACTTGATGATCCAAGACCTCAAGTGATAGAAAAGAAGAAAGAAATGATATAGGATCTTGAGAAGGATCAAGATGGAGAATTGGTGGAAATCAAAGGAAAGGCCAAGGAAGAAGTCACAAGAAAGGAGGTACCAATTTACAAACCTCCCGTACCTTATTCCGGGCGCCTTCTCAAGGACAAGGAAGGTGCACAATATGGAAAGTTTCTTGAGCTCTTTAAACAATTGCATGTCAACTTACCGTTTGTTAAAGCTCTTTCTCAAATGCCGAAATATGCTAAATTTCTCAAGGACATCCTCTCCAAGAAGAAGAGGCTCGAGGACATTTCCACCGTCACATTAAATGAAAAATGCTCCTCCATCCTCCAAAACAAGGAGAAGCTACCTCAAAAGTTAAAGGACCCGGGAAGTTTTACTATCCCTTGTAATATTGGTAGTATTTTCTTTGGACATGCTTTAGCCTGTTAGCCCTAAGGGCGATCGAACTCGGTTTTTGATAATGGACAAACACTTGATGTTTGTGTCTAATGTTTATATCTTTGTGATAGAATATTGGAACATATATTGGAAGCTCTAAGTACTTCAATCAAGCCATGTTCAAGCTTCAAAGAGTTACTATTCAAGGCTTATCTTTCAAGATTGAAGATTGAAGACTTAGGTTGGTTAGATTAGCTTTGTCTTTATTGGTCTTTATCATTAAGCTCTAACCAATGCTCAAATGAACATAAGCTCTTCACTCTAGTCTTGCATACATGTTTTCATAAACACGCTTTCAAAAGGCTTAAGTTTCGAAATGATCTTTACATGTGTTCTTATACAAAAAGCCTTTGATTTCATAGTTAAGTCTTTTAGAAAAGTTTTCCAAGTGTTCTTATGTGTTACCTTTTGGGAAAACCTTTTAGACTTCATTAGACTTGAAAACAAGTGTTTAAACATCATCTCTCATACTCTGAAAAGTCGGTCAACCGAGATTTTCTCGGATCAACCGAAGGATTTACAGAGAGTTTGTGTGATTGGCTTCGGTCGACCTAAGAGGGACTTCGGTCGACCGAGGTAGTGGTTCGGTCGACCGACCTGGTGCTTCGGTCAACCGACCCTGGCTTCGGTCATCCGAGATTAAACTTCGGTCAACCGAACTCTGCGAGTTCTAGCCGTTATATGACCGTTGCAGAGTCGTTTTTCAGCGAGATTTTGAAATGTATATATACTCCAAAGCTTTAGAATGACTAAAACACTTACATAGACTTGTACATACAATAGAGATTGATTTCTTATCAAGTCTAAACACTTTCAAAGTAAAATGCACTTCATTGCCATGATCTAAAGCATTCAAAGTGTTATTTCAAAAAGCAAGACAAAGAGTGAGCTTCTTATGTTCAAGAGCTACAATTGTTGTACTTCAAAGGTATTATATCTTTCACTTAGAAGAGTGAACTTCATTGTATTGAATTCCATCTTATTCCCTTTCTTAGTGATAGGGTTAATTTTGTAATAGACCTACTTAGTGTGGGCAAGTTCTTAGTGAGCTTTTGTTTGTGGTTGTGTTTGTAAAACTCTTAGTGAGTTAGCCACAATTGTAAAGTCCTACTTTGTGTGGGCATCTTCTTAGTGAAGTTTGTTGAAATCCTTGGAGTGCGGCTCGAGGTAGTGGATGTAGATTCTAAGTGAATCGAACCACTCTAAATCCTTTGTCTTGTTGATTGGGTTTTTGCTTTAGCATTTGTTAAACTTGCACTATCATTGGTTAATTTGGAAATTGTTTACAAGATTTATTAGAAACCCAATTCACCCCCCCCTCTTGGGTTCCTTCAATTGGTATCAGAGCCTCGTCTTCAATTTTAGTCTAACCACTAGAAGTAAAGATCATGGCCGGTATTTCCGCTTTAGCCTACCAAGAGGGTTCTTCTACAAATAGACCACCTCTCTTTGATGGAAACAACTATAATGCTTGGAAAAACCGATTCAAGATATATGTGTGCTCCATTGATTATTCTCTATGGCATATATTTGAAGAAGGTCCTTTTATTCCATTGAAGATTGTTGATGGTACTTTAATGTCAAAACCGGATAATGAGCTAAATGAAGTTGAGTCCAAGAAAATGACTCGAAATTATATGGCAATGAACATTCTAAGTTGTGCCTTGAATCCGGATGAGTACAACCGTGTTCGTGGAAGCAAATCGGCTCATGCTATGTGGAAAATGCTTGAAGTTACTCATGAAGGCACAAATCAAGTGAAAGAGTCAAAGTTGAATTTGCTAGTTAGAGAGTTTGAGCTATTCACCATGAAGCCAAATGAATCAATCAATGAGATGAATACAAGATTCACCAATGTGGTAAATGGTTTGAAGTCATATGGTAAAGATTACACTTTGGGTGAAATAAATAGGAAGATTCTCAACTCACTTCCCAAAAGTTGGGAAGGAAAAGCTCTAGTCATTGAAGAAGCCAAAGATCTGAAGACTTATCCAACGGAGGAGCTCATTGGTTCTCTTCTCACTTATGAGCTCACACACAAAAAGAATGAGCATCTTGAAAGGGCAAAAGTGAGTGGTGCTTTAAAGGCTATTCTTGATGTTGATGATTCCAATGATTCAAGTGATGAAGAAGACATCAAATTTGATGATGAGACCATGGAGTTTGTGGTAAAACGCATGAAGAAAATGTTTTTCCGGGAAAGGAAGAAAACATTTCCAAAATAGAAGAAAACAAAATCCTCATGGGATGAAATGCTATGAATGTGGAAGTGATCAACATCTCATAGGAGAATGCCCCTCCAACAAAGAAAAAGAGCCCAAGGAATACAAAAAGAAAAAATTCTTTAAACCAAAGAATTTCAAGGGCATGCTAAGCCATTGGGATCAAGAAGGGAGTGGTGATGAAGAAGAAGATGAAAATGCAAATGTTTGCTTCATGGCTTTTGGTAATGAGGTACATCTTTCTCCCTCTCCTTCAAATTCTTATAATGATAATGATGATGATGATGAGGATGATCCTAATGAGCTTTTGATGGATATGTATGATCAATTGACTAAATGTGCAAAGCAAAACAAAGATATGAAGCTTAAAATTGAATCTTTGCTTGATGAAAGAGCTAAGTTGATTGATGAAAATAAGAAGTTGTGTGATGATGTTAATTGCTTGAAATGTGAAAATGAAAGTCTCATTACTACTAGCAATACATCTTCATTACAATACATAGAAGCTTGTAATAAATTGTCATCTCTTGAAAACAAGCTTGTTGAATTTGATCTTTTGAAGAACAAATTAAATGACCTTACCCTTCTTGTTGATAACTTTTCTAAGGGTAAGAAAAATCTTGATCAAATTCTTGGCATGCAATGTACTTCACATGATAAACATGGCCTTGGTTATATTGCTAAACGTGTTGATATTTCTAGCTCTTCTCTTAAACCTAAGAATCATGTTGTAAATGCTAGAATGTCACATAGGCCTAGTAGTAATCTTGTGCATGCTCACAATTCTTCTAAGCCACATATTCATTGCACATATTGTGGAAAACATGGTCACTCTTGTGATAGATGCCATGTTAAGAAGAAGATTGAAAGGGGAGTTAAAACGGTTTGGAGAGTTAAGCGTACTTTAACTAACCCCAATGGACCCAAACAAAAATGGGTACCAAAAGTTACTCTTCCCTTGATCTTATAGGTTCTAATAAGTTAGATGAATGCCACAAAGCTTCAATGGACTTGATTCAAAGAGAAGTGGCATTGGGGAGAAGTTAAAGGAGATGTGCCAAAGGAAGAAATTCAAAAGCACTCCTTAACACTTGGATTCTCAAAACTCAAATGTTAATCAATTGGAGAACCAAGTTGCTTGAATACAAAGAGCAAAGCATCAAGTGATGACAAGAGTCTTAGTGTAAATCCAATATCTTCATCACTTGGTAAGAAAGCAAAGGTATCAAAATCACCTTCTCTTAACACTTCAATTATTGTGTTTAAGTGTTTTTGATATATATATATACATGCTTGCTCTTATATATGTTGCATCTCACATTCTTGAATGTTATATTCATATAGATAACCTTTAGCATGTTCATTATTATACATGTTGAGTTTAGCTAAGGTATCTATGAGATGTAGCATATGCAACTTGATTGATTCTTGTTTTATCATGTCATATTCATTTAAGAATCCATCTAGTTGTTTTGGTTTTTGATTTGCATGATCCTTATGCATATTTGTGTTACTTGAGATTTTGAGCTAATCATGAAGGACCTTGAAAAAGGTACCATTTTTGCTCTCAAGAATCCCTTGTAGGTAACAAAGAGTTCTAAATTTCAAGAAGAAGATATGAACTACAAGGAATGGCACAAATGAGCTAAGACTCCAAGAAAAGAGTCAAATGCCAAGGATCACAAGATTGTAGAGGATTCATCAAAGAAAAGTCACCCATCAATGATGATTCTACACTTGTCATGAAAAGAAGAGGAGATTGCCTTCATCTCATCAATCAAGGATGAACAACAAAGAAAATGGAGCAATCACATGTCAACCTCTCAATGAGCTTCAAATGAAAGTGATCACACAAAAAGCCTCAATGGACTTGATTGATAAAGAAGATCAACCAATATGGTAAGAAGTCCAAGCTCAAAGAGCATTGAGGTACAAGGCTTAACTCATCCCTTGTTAGTGATCATAGTTTTGTGTTTGATCCTTTTGTGCTCAACTTATACCCCCTCCCCTCTATTATGAAGTGTTTTATGCTTTGGGGGAGTTTGTATATGCTATGTTTAGTTTTCACTTGATCTTTATTGCATATAGGGGTTTGTGTTTATATTCAAGTCTTTAGCATTAATCTTATGTGGTTGATCGTCTAGATGCTTGACTTAGGATATAAACTGTGATTGTGGCATTATGCCATGGGTTGTGTCTATTTGATTGTTTAGAAGTGGCACAACCTAAGAGGGAGTTTTTCAAATATTTTCAACTCATACCTCCCTCATAATTGTGATGTATGCTCAATTGTCATATTTTACATCATCACATCACTTGTTGGCTTGCTTTTCATCTTTTAACTCTTATAGCCAACTTGTGTAAGTTATTTTGGAAGTTATATGTGTTATAAATGTTTATGTCTTCAATTGATATCACATATACTCTCCCTAAATAACTATGAGATCATATTTTGTTTACAATTGGTATAATACTTTCATATCCTTTGTGATCTCATTATGGTTTTTGGTTAGTATTACTTTAAGAGTTGTTACACTCATTTAGCTAACCATTAACTTGTTAGAGGAATGTACTCCAAGTGTTTTCTTACACTTCCTCTACTTCTTTTGGTTGTGATACATGTACTTAACTTATGTATTCATGGTATCACTTCCACAAGTACTTTGTTAGCTATATTTTCAAACTTGTTTTACAATTGGCTATATTTACATTTGGTATCATGTTTTTCAATTGGTCAATTGGTATCAAACTTGATTTTATCTCAAATAGCTAACATCGTATGTTTGAAAAACGGGGAGATCGTGCTTAAGGCTATATTCATTATCTCCTTTGTTTTTAGCTTAGGTTGATATTCTTCTTGAGCCATACATGACCATCTTTTGGATTTATGTGGTATTATGGACTCCTTGTTTTTTAGAAATCAACCAAGCTTTTTCATAAGTAATCCTTCTTCATAATTATTTTTGGTCTTTAGGATTGATCTTTTGGTTCTTATTTTATTAATCTACAAGACCATCAAGTTGTTTTCCATGGTTTTTAAGTTTTTTCTTTATATGGGGAGGATTATTAAATTTCATCAAGCTTCTCCAAAATGAATCTTTACTTTTCGTTAAAATGCTTTTCTTATTGGCGCTCTGATATCCCTTTTTGATTTTGACAAAAAGAGGGAGAGTTTTTAGTGTTGCAAATGTGCCAAGAGAAGTTATTTACAAAAGGAGAAAGCTTAGAACTTGCAAAATGGGAGAGATAAGGGATTCTTTAATATAGGGGGAGTAGAATTGTTTTTGTGAAAACTTCTACTTGTCTAGATCCTTAATATCCTTATCTCATGCATACATTTGGTATCTTATTTTTGCATATTATTCCCATTTGCATCAATGTTTTGTCATCATCAAAAAGGGGGAGATTGTTAGCCCGAAGGGCAAAATATTCTATAATGTTTTGATGATAACAAACCATTGTTAGTTCTAATGTTTGTGTGAGCATGTTCTTTGTTATAGGATCCTTAGCACTCACATCAACATTGATGAAAATGGTAAGTTAGCTTCTTGTGTATACTAAGGTATGTATATTACACACAAGAATGCTATTATGATGGAATGAAGGAGGCAAGGAGGTTGGTTGGGAATTAGGGCTCTACAAAGAGTCCCTAATGCATATGGCGAAAGGAGTATTCTTACTAATGCTTTTAGCTTCCATGTTTACGTGGTTTATCTTATAAGCATTAGTCTTTACTCTTACTTGTTTGTATATCCTTTTGCCATGCTTCCTTGTACTTAATATTGTCCATATCCTATCTAATTACATCAAAGTTTGACATAATCAAAAAGGGGGAGATTGTTAGCCCTAAGGGCGATCGAACTCGGTTTTTGATAATGGACAAACTTTGATGTAATTAGATAGGATATGGACAATATTAAGTACAAGGAAGCATGGCAAAAGGATATACAAACAAGTAAGAGTAAAGACTAATGCTTATAAGATAAACCACGTAAACATGGAAGCTAAAAGCATTAGTAAGAATACTCCTTTCGCCATATGCATTAGGGACTCTTTGTAGAGCCCTAATTCCCAACCAACCTCCTTGCCTCCTTCATTCCATCATAATAGCATTCTTGTGTGTAATATACATACCTTAGTATACACAAGAAGCTAACTTACCATTTTCATCAATGTTGATGTGAGTGCTAAGGATCCTATAACAAAGAACATGCTCACACAAACATTAGAACTAACAATGGTTTGTTATCATCAAAACATTATAGAATATTTTGCCCTTCGGGCTAACAATCTCCCCCTTTTTGATGATGACAAAACATTGATGCAAATGGGAATAATATGCAAAAATAAGATACCAAATGTATGCATGAGATAAGGATATTAAGGATCTAGACAAGTAGAAGTTTTCACAAAAACAATTCTACTCCCCCTATATTAAAGAATCCCTTATCTCTCCCATTTTGCAAGTTCTAAGCTTTCTCCTTTTGTAAATAACTTCTCTTGGCACATTTGCAACACTAAAAACTTCAGAAAACGGCTAGTAACAGTGCACCTCGGTTGACCGAAAATCAACCTCGGTTGAGCCGAACCAAACTCGGTTGACCGAACCTAAAGTCGGTCGACCGAACCAAGTAATCTCGGTCGACCGAACCACTTCTTGGTCGACCGAACCAAGACAGACCAACTCTCTGTTTCTTCCTCGGTTGATCCGAGATAATCTCGGTTGACCGACTTTCGAGTATGAGAGATGATGTTTAAACACTTGTTTTCAAGTCTAATGAAGTCTAAAAGGGTTTTCCCAAAAGGTAACACATAAGAACACTTGGAAAACTTTTCTAAAAGACTTAACTATGAAATCAAAGGCTTTTTGTATAAGAACACATGTAAAGATCATTTCGAAACTTAAGCCTTTTGAAAGCGTGTTTATGAAAACATGTATGCAAGACTAGAGTGAAGAGCTTATGTTCATTTGAGCATTGGTTAGAGCTTAATGATAAAGACCAATAAAGACAAAGCTAATCTAACCAACCTAAGTCTTCAATCTTCAATCTTGAAAGATAAGCCTTGAATAGTAACTCTTTGAAGCTTGAACATGGCTTGATTGAAGTACTTAGAGCTTCCAATATATGTTCCAATATTCTATCACAAAGATATAAACATTAGACACAAACATCAAGTGTTTGTCCATTATCAAAAACCGAGTTCGATCGCCCTTAGGGCTAACAATCTCCCCCTTTTTGATTATGTCAAACTTTGATGTAATTAGATAGGATATGGACAATATTAAGTACAAGGAAGCATGGCAAAAGGATATACAAACAAGTAAGAGTAAAGACTAATGCTTATAAGATAAACCACGTAAACATGGAAGCTAAAAGCATTAGTAAGAATACTCCTTTCGCCATATGCATTAGGGACTCTTTGTAGAGCCCTAATTCCCAACCAACCTCCTTGCCTCCTTCATTCCATCATAATAGCATTCTTGTGTGTAATATACATACCTTAGTATACACAAGAAGCTAACTTACCATTTTCATCAATGTTGATGTGAGTGCTAAGGATCCTATAACAAAGAACATGCTCACACAAACATTAGAACTAACAATGGTTTGTTATCATCAAAACATTATAGAATATTTTGCCCTTCGGGCTAACAATTCGAACCTAAAGTCGGTCGACCGAACCAAGTAATCTCGGTCGACCGAACCACTTCTTGGTCGACCGAACCAAGACAGGACCAACTCTGCTTTCTTTACCGGCTGATCCGAGATAATCTCGGTTGACCGACTTTCAGGGTATTCGGAGAGTTGTCTTAACACACGTTTTGAAATCTTTTGAAGTCTAAAATGTTTTCTTAATATGTAACAAGTAAGAGCACTTTGGAAAACCATTTTACAAGACTTATACTTTGAAATCGAAGGCTTTTGAAATACGAACACTATTTGAAACTTAGCCTTTCAAAAACGTGTTTATGAAAACATGCAATGCAAGACTATAGTGTAGATCTTATGTCCAAGAGAGCGTTGGTTAGAGCTTAAGGATAAATACCATTTTCAAACAAAGCTAACCTAACCAACCTAAGTCTTCAATCTTCAAGCTTGACGAAATGTGTCTTGAATGTGTCTTGAATGATATCTTTGAAGCTTGATCAAGGCTTGATTGAAGTACTTAGAGCTTCCATATTGAGTTCCAATATTCTATCACATAGATGAAAACATTAAACATAACATCAAATGTTTGTCTATTATCAAAAATCGAGTTTGTTCGCCCTTAGGGCTTACAATCTCCCCCTTTTTGATTATGACAAACTTTTATGTAAATAGATAGAATATGAGCAATAATAAGAACAAGGAAGCATGGCAAAAAAGATTTAAAAAACAATTAAGAGTGACAACTAGTGTTTTAGAAGATAAACAGTGAGAAACCTAAACACTAGTGCTTTAACTTCTTTTGCCAACTCATTAGGGACTCCACTTGATGTTTGTGTCTAATGTTTATATCTTTGTGATAGAATATTGGAACATATATTGGAAGCTCTAAGTACTTCAATCAAGCCATGTTCAAGCTTCAAAGAGTTACTATTCAAGGCTTATCTTTCAAGATTGAAGATTGAAGACTTAGGTTGGTTAGATTAGCTTTGTCTTTATTGGTCTTTATCATTAAGCTCTAACCAATGCTCAAATGAACATAAGCTCTTCACTCTAGTCTTGCATACATGTTTTCATAAACACGCTTTCAAAAGGCTTAAGTTTCGAAATGATCTTTACATGTGTTCTTATACAAAAAGCCTTTGATTTCATAGTTAAGTCTTTTAGAAAAGTTTTCCAAGTGTTCTTATGTGTTACCTTTTGGGAAAACCTTTTAGACTTCATTAGACTTGAAAACAAGTGTTTAAACATCATCTCTCATACTTCGAAAAGTCGGTCAACCGAGATTTTCTCGGATCAACCGAAGGATTTACAGAGAGTTTGTGTGATTGGCTTCGGTCGACCTAAGAGGGACTTCGGTCGACCGAGGTAGTGGTTCGGTCGACCGACCTGGTGCTTCGGTCAACCGACCCTGGCTTCGGTCATCCGAGATTAAACTCGGTCAACCGAACTCTGCGAGTTCTAGCCGTTATATGACCGTTGCAGAGTCGTTTTTCAGCGAGATTTTGAAATGTATATATACTCCAAAGCTTTAGAATGACTAAAACACTTACATAGACTTGTACATACAATAGAGATTGATTTCTTATCAAGTCTAAACACTTTCAAAGTAAAATGCACTTCATTGCCATGATCTAAAGCATTCAAAGTGTTATTTCAAAAAGCAAGACAAAGAGTGAGCTTCTTATGTTCAAGAGCTACAATTGTTGTACTTCAAAGGTATTATATCTTTCACTTAGAAGAGTGAACTTCATTGTATTGAATTTCATCTTATTCCCTTTCTTAGTGATAGGGTTAATTTTGTAATAGACCTACTTAGTGTGGGCAAGTTCTTAGTGAGCTTTTGTTTGTGGTTGTGTTTGTAAAACTCTTAGTGAGTTAGCCACAATTGTAAAGTCCTACATTGTGTGGGCATCTTCTTAGTGAAGTTTGTTGAAATCCTTGGGTGCGGCTCAAGGTAGTGGATGTAGATTCTAAGTGAATCGAACCACTCTAAATCCTTTGTCTTGTTGATTGGGTTTTTGCTTTAGCATTTGTTAAACTTGCACTATCATTGGTTAATTTGGAAATAGTTTACAAGATTTATTAGAAACCCAATTCACCCACCCCTCTGGGTTCCTTCATAGCCTACTTAGGAGCTAGCATTAACTTGTTGCCATACAAAATGTTCAAAAAGCTAGACCTTGGTAAACCTAATCCTACTAGGATGAGTATACAACTTGCGGATAGATCTATCAAGTACCCTAGAGGGATTATTGAAGATGTTTTGGTAAAGGTTGAAAATTTTATTTTTCCGGTGGATTTTGTTATACTTGACATAGATGAGGATATGCATGTTCCTTTGATCTTGGGTCGTCCTTTTCTTTCTACCGCTAAGGCACTAATAGATGTTCATGAAGGAAAATTGATCCTTAGGGTAGATAATGAAGAGGTAGTTCTCAAGATTCCGGAGTCTTTGAAGCATTCTCTTGATCATGATGATTCTTGCTTTATGATTGATGTGGTGGATGATTTGGTTGCTAACTATGGGAAGGAAATGTACATTGAAAGTAATCGCACCGAGAGTGGGACTTGGCAGTGCATATTTTGGGTTTGTGTGTTTAATTACTTTTGTTCGAGGTAAGGACCCCATCTTTTGTTATTTTCTTCCTGGATTGATGTATATATATTGGGTACTGATTCATATTTGTTTATGGATTGATTATACATTAATTCTTCCATAAACTGTTGGGTTTACGAACCAATTGAATGCATTGTGTTTTATCGTTAATTGAATATCTACCTTGGAATTGATTATGTTTACCTAATGATACAATCTGAATTTCTTTTACTGTTTATCTAATTTGTTATATATAATTGTATATTGTGATTCGTGATTCGTAATTGTTTATTGTTGAACTTGCGTAATTGCTTATCCGTTCAATGCTTTGAGTCGTCCTATTTGGGTCTCGTTGATTTCAGTCTTGTGTGGTAATGTTCGACCGAGTCGTCGCCCTATTTTGAGCTCGTGTCTAGAATATACTAAATGACGGGACTCGTTCGAAGGATATAAACGTGAGCACAAAGAAGTGCGAAGGTTGATCCCCGGAGATCATGTGATATGTGTAGAACTTCTTGGACCATCACCTGATGAGGAAAAATCATTGGGACTGTAACGGTTTTGTGGAGTCCAAGGTTTTGTATGATGATACTATGTAAGATGAGTCCTTAAAGTGTGAACTCGTTCGTTCAGGGGGTGGAACTGAACCCTGTATGTATGAACTTCTTGGGGTGTTCCTAACAAATCTAACTTTTAGGCCCGTTATAGTTATTGTCGTAGAGTCGTGACTAGATATATGAGCTTGAATGGTGGGAAGTCGTGTCACAACGGTAGCTATGCTCGTAGTGTCTAAGTAAGTGTATAATCGTGCGTACCGTATGGGCAGAGCACGGTGCTTGTCGTACATTCGGTTGTGTAAATGCTTGGACATGAAGATTATGGTTATTTAGCTTACTTGTTATCTTAACTTGTTGTTCTTGTTTTGGTCCTATTTGATACTTGATTTTGAGTATTTTAACTTGTATTTTGGGTTGGGTTTGATTTGGTGCAAGATAGTACACTTGTGTACATGTTTTGCTCTTGTTTTTTGTTTTTCGTAGGTTGCATCGTCCACAGTTGGACAGTATCTTCTGCCTTACCGAGGACGAAGCATTTGTCCGCGACTACTAACAGACGATAGTGCGGACAAAGCATTCGTCCGTGCTTCCCTCCACGGCCATGTGCTGTTTGTTTTCTGTTTCGTTTCTTTCAGTGTTCGTGTCTAGTGCATTTTGGATACCGTGTAATGTAATCCCAATTAAATTTCAGTGTTATCACAATGTTATTGAGTAGTGTAGAGTATTTATTTCAAAGGAGTATTTTGGGAAACATGAATGTGCTTTAGTGTCTATTGTGATTGATAACTCGTATATTTATCTATATTTTCTTCTACTTTAATAGTAATTTTGAGCTTCAAAAAGTATTTACATATCGAGTTTTGAGCTTAGAATGGTATAATCCTCACTTCTATGTGTTTGCATTTGTAGGGGCAAAATAGTCTTTTGAAGGGTAAAAGTGAAATGAACTTGCAGAAAAAGAAAGAAGCTGCTGGAATTGAAAAGAC
The DNA here is from genome assembly GCA_026122235.1 of Vinca minor. NCBI lineage: Eukaryota > Viridiplantae > Streptophyta > Magnoliopsida > Gentianales > Apocynaceae > Vinca > Vinca minor. The sequence goes on from JAOCZM010000273.1 coordinate 53,391, forward strand.
ATCTTTACATACTAGAAGAGAATATATGGCAGCTACTTTAAAGGATGTTGATGAGTTTTGGTTTATGACAACTACTTTAAAGAATATTGAAGAGTTGTATTTTATGTCAACTACTTTAAAGGAGGGAGAGTTTTGATCTATGTCAATTACCTTAAGCTAGGAGATTTCTATTGCTATAAATACTCTTTAATAGTCTTAGGAATTAATTCAGTCATTATTAGATTATTCTAGATTTTGATTTGTTATTGAATTTTTCTCTAGTATGAGCTAAACATTTATTCTAAGGCCATGATGTAGCTAGATTAATTTTATATGTTATTCTATTGATTTTGTTATTCGATTAGTGTTGTGGAATTAATTTTTTATTATTGTTCTTAATGCTTTTGTGTGATTAGCTACCACTCAAATTGTCTTTACATTAACTTGGAAGATTTGCGACAGCTGACTTTGTTAATTAGGTTAAATAATCTGAACATAAATTGCATGCAAGATAGACATATACTTGTTTGGTTTGTGCGATCTTTATGATTTCATATGTTTAATGCATTTTTATGGGTTAAAATCAACATAGACATATAGTTGGTTTATTAATGAGAATAGGTTTGATAAGCCTTGAAAGAGGTTATTAGATATAATTGGAAATCGATCGATTAATGAAACCCACTCTAGAATAACATATCATTAGGATAATATATTGGTTAATTTAGTGAATTCATGTGCCTTAGATCTTTCTCTTATCGAACTTCTTGTTCAAGTTATTTGTTTTATGTTAGTTAATTAATTTAGTTAAATTAAATCATCATCAACCATCGTATTTGTAAGCCCTAAGGGCGAACAAACTCAGTTTTTGATATTGGACAAACTTTTAATGTTGTGTCTAATGATCTTAATATTTGTGATAGAATATAGGAACTCATTATGGAAGCTCTAAGTACTTCAATCAAGCCATTGAAAGCCATTGGTATCAAGATTCAAGATATGCAAGGCTCATTTATCAAGATTGAAGATTGAAGACTTAGGTTTGGTTAGTTTAGCTTTGTTGTCATAAGTAGTTATCTTATAAAGCTCTAACCAAAGCTCTCATGAACATAAGCTCTACACTATAGTCTTGCATGCACACAAACACGTTTTCAAAAGGCTTAGTTTTCAAAAGGATTCTTAAATGTGTTCATATCTCAAAAGCCTTTGTTTTCAAAGTATAAGTCTTCTAAAATGGTTTTCCAAGTGTTCTTACTTGTTAGCTTTTAGGAAAACCTTTTAGACTTCAAAAGACTTCAAAAGATTTCAAAACGTGTGAAAAATAAGCTTAGAAGTTCGGTCAACCGAGCTCAAGCTCGGATCAACCGAAGAGAAACTGAGAGGTGTAAAAAGTGGCTTCGGTCGACCTAGGCTGTGTTGGTCATCCAAACCCTCATCCGAAGGGTCATCCGAACCCTCATCCAAACTATCATCCGAAGGGTCATCCGAGGTGTGATTTCGGTCAACCGAACTCTGCGAAAAACTAGCCGTTTTTTTACCGTTAAAGAGTCGTTTTTCAGCCAAATTTGAAATGTATTTATACTCCAAAGCTAGAGAAACATTCCAAGGCTTGCATATCAAATATTCATTGATTTCTCATCAAGCCAAAAACACTCACCAAGCTAAAACACTTGATCTCCATGATCTAAATCTTCCAAAGGTGTTCTTTCAAAAAGCAAGACAAAGAGTGGACTTCATATGTTCAAAGAGCTATAATTGTTTGTGCTTCAAAGGTATAATTCTCACTTAGAAGAGTGATTTATCTTGTTCTTTAAACATTCAATTCCCTTTCTAAGTGATTGGGTAATTCTTGTAAAAGTCCTACTTTGTGTGGGCAAATTGTAAAGTCCTACTTTGTGTGGGCAAGTTCTTAGTGAGCTTTTGTATTGTGGTTGTGTTGTAAAACTCTTAGTGAGTTAGCCACATTTGTAAAAAGATCTTCTTAGTGAAGTTGTTGAAATCCTTGGGTGCGGCTCAAGGTAGTGGATGTAGATTCTAAGTGAATCGAACCACTCTAAATCCTTTGTCTTGTTGATTGGGTTTTGCATTGCTTTTATTCTTCTTGATCAAACTTCCAATAGCTTTGCATAGAATCGAAAAAATATACAAGATTAGTTAAAACCCAATTCACCCCCCCCCCCTCCTGTGTTTTACAGTATTTATTTTACTTGCTTTTGATCATTGTAGAATTATTTACTTAGGAATTAATTAATCATTATTCTCTGTGGGATCGACCTTGACTACTACAACATCGACCTAGTATACTTGCTAATGATTTTGTTATTCGATTAGTGTTGTGGAATTAATTTCTTATTATTGTTCTTAATGCTTTTGTGTGATTAGCTACCACTCAAATTGTCTTTACATTAACTTGGAAGATTTGCGACAGCTGACTTTGTTAATTAGGTTAAATAATCTGAACATAAATTGCATGCAAGATAGACATATACTTGTATGGTTTGTGCGATCTTTATGATTTCATATGTTTAATGCATTTTTATGGGTTAAAATCAACATAGACATATAGTTGGTTTATTCATGAGAATAGGTTTGATAAGCCTTGAAAGAGGTTATTAGATATAATTGGAAATCGATCGATTAATGAAACCCACTCTAGAATAACATATCATTAGGATAATATATTGGTTAATTTAGTGAATTCATGTGCCTTAGATCTTTCTCTTATTGAACTTCTTGTTCAAGTTATTTGTTTTATGTTAGTTAATTAATTTAGTTAAATTAAATCATCATCAACCATCGTATTTATTTTACTTGCTTTTGATCATTGTAGAATTATTTACTTAGGAATTAATTAATCATTATTCTCTGTGGGATCGACCTTGACTACTACAACATCGACCTAGTATACTTGCTAGTATAGATTTTGCGTATCAAGTTTTTGGCGCCGTTGCCGGGGAATAGTTGATTAATTTTATTTCTTTGTGATTTTAATTTTACTTTGGTCTTTATTTAATTAGGCATGGCAACAACATTCGAGGTGGTTTCCAAATTGGCTGAATTGACAAATCAAGTTAGCCTCTTCATGAATCGAAGAGGCAACCAAAACAATTTTGGATATCCACCATACCATGAAGCATATTATATGGGAGCTGAGAGGCAATGCATGTCTCAATGGAATGATCCTTACTCCAATACTTATAATTCGGGGTGGAGGCAACACTCAAATTTTTCATGGATGGATCAAGATACTGAACAGCAATTTATGGCTCTTTCACAACAGCCTCCTGCAACACAAGAAAGGACACCTCAATATGAGGAAACTTTGATTCAATACTTACAAAAGTTGGAGGCTAAGATAGACCTATTTGCTCATACAAGTCAAGTTTCTATCAACGACTTGGAGTTTCAAATTGGTCAATGTGCTAGAAATTTAAAAGATAGAGCTTCAGAGATATTTCCTAGTGACATAGAGAAAAATCTCGTGGAGCGAGTTCATGCAGTGACCATCAGGAGTGGAAATCAAATACAATTAGTGGAAAAGCCTAAAGAAGCTGAAAAGGAAAGGAATGAGAGCGACAAAACTATAGATTCTTCAAATGAGGATAAGCCAAAAGAGGGAGACTCTAAACCTTATATTCCTCCTCCACCTTATGTTCCTCATATTCCCTTTCCCCAAAGACTTGAAAAGAAAAATATCGATAAACAATTCTTTAAGTTTTTGGATGTATTTAAAAAGTTACATATTAACATTCCTTTTGCAGAGGCTTTGGAGCAAATGCCGAGGTACGCGAAATTCATGAAGGAGATGCTAACAAACAAGCGTAAGCTCGACGATTGTGAGACAGTAATGCTTACGGAGGAGTGCTCTGCCGTTCTGAAAAGGAAGTTGCCCCAGAAATTAAAAGATCCAGGGAGTTTCTCTATTCCTTGTACTATTGGGCAATTAAATTTTGATAAGGCGTTATGTGATGTAGGTGCTAGCATTAATTTAATGCCTTTGTCTATTTCTGAAAAGTTGGGGCTAGGTAAGGTGAAATCTACTAACATGATATTGCAACTAGCAGATAGGTCTATAATTTATCCTTGTGGTATAATTGAGAATGTTCTTGTTAAAGTGGATAAGTTTATTTTTCCTGCTGATTTTGTTGTAGTGGATATTAATGAGGATAGTGAGGTGCCTCTCATTCTTGGCAGACCTTTTCTTGCTACTAGTAGAGCTTTGATAGATGTTCAACTAGGAAAGGTTACTCTTAGGGTTGAAGATGATGAGGTAGGTTATCTTTAATATGTATAGGCCGATGAAATATCATGCAGATAGTGATTCTTGTTATATTGTTAGTTCTAATACTTCTCTTACACAAGATCTTAAAGATAAATTGACTCACAAACCTCTTGAATTTATTCTGCATGAAGAGATTGAAAAAGAAGAAAGTAAGGAGGATACAATGGAGCACGTTTCTCAACCTAATACACATCCTCCTTATTCGTCTTGTAAAAATGAGCAATTTGAGGAGTTAGAGAAGAATTTAGAGAGACCGGTGCCATCAGCTGAGAAGCCACCGCCATTTGATTTCAATTTTATTCCTTCTCAATCTCAATTTAAATATACTTGTTTTGATGGTTCATCTGATTTGCCTGTACTTAATTCTTCATATTTTTCAGGTGTAACAAGAAACTTGGAGTTGAGTGAGTTTGGTGGACTTCCAATTGGAACTCACGAGAACGGCGATCAAAAGTGTAAAGAGGGGCTGGAATTGCTCAATTACAAGAGGATTCACAATGAACATCAAAGCGGACATAAATTTGGTGAACAATTTGACAATTTCAAAGTGCGCTATAATCTTTGGCATCCTCCCTAAATCCATCTTCAGGTAATGCGTCAATAAATAAAAAGTGGACGACGCTACTCCATAAGAACGATAATTTTTATTATCTTTCTTGGTTTGCACCCAAAATGCACGTGTGACAATCTCACTTTAAACGAGCACTAATTATTATTTTTATTAATTTTCCCACTTAAATTTTAAGTTTTTTCGTAAGTATTAAAAATAATTTTTAAAATAAAAAAAGGTTTTTTTTTAATTATGAGTATGATACGATTTTTAAAAAAAAAATTATTATTTTTTAATTAAATATTTTTTTATTATTCATTTTTTTTTATTTTTTAAAAATAATTATAAAAAAAAAAACAAAACCAGGGCTGAATTCTTGGACCAGCCCTGGAATCCCATTACATTGTAGGCATAAAAACAAACAGTAGCTTTTTGTTTAAAGTTCCATCCATGGAATTCAAATCCATCCCTGGATTGGGCATTTTATTAATTAAAAAAAAAACATTATTTGTCAAAACCTGCACACACACACAATCCTCCCCATCCCCTGCGCAGAAAAAAAAAAAAAGATGAAAATTCCAAGTTAAACAGAAATATTCCTGCGCAGGAAAATTTCAAAAAGCCTATGCAGGCATCTTTGTTCTTTTTATCATTTGATTGTAATGGCTTCGGTTTTTTTTATAATTAATGGATAATTCTTATTTAGCAAAAAAAAAAAAATCTTTGTAGAATTGCTTTTGGTAGTTTACATTAAAGGAAAAGAAAAAAAATAACAATTACCAAAACATGCACCCACACCTGATCCCCTCCCTTACTTGTCTTCACATTCCACTCCCCTTTACCCTTCACGAATTTTTTGTTTCTCTGTCGTTTTTTTATTCTCTGTTCACACCAAATCGTTTTCTTTTCTATTTTTTTTTTTTTTTTTTTAATTTTCCCTTTCCTTTTCCTTTTGTAACATCAAATTCCTCCTACATATTTCCATTTTTTTGGTGCCTCTTATTCATAATTTTTCTTTCTTTATTATTCTTATTTTTCTTCTATTTTTTACCAAGTACCCATTAATCATTGAAGATTCACATTCACGAGGCGAATACGAATTAGGTGGTCGCGGGAGTCATGGCCCTGAGGAGTCGTGAGGCCACTTATCCTCGTTCCCACTTCAATCAGGGCAGTATTGTTTTCTTTCTTTTATCTTCTGCTATTTATTTTCACATTGAGGACAATGTTCTGTTTAAGTTGGGGGAAATTTAGTTGTGGATTGTTTATGTTTAACTTTAGTGCTTTATTTTATTTGTTTTCGTTAGGTTTATTTGATATTTTTTTAGTAGTTTTACATATTATTAGAAAAAAATAAAAAATCCAAAAACATCATAAAAAGAAAAAGTACAAAATTAATTGTGGATACGTTAATTTTAACAATTTTAAGCATCATTCTCCATAATTTCCAGTCTTTGACTCGTGCCACTAGAAAAATTGGAAAATTAAAGAAAAAACAAATATTTTTGAATGATTATCTTGTGTCTATGTATATATGATAGAACTTGTATTTGGAATTAGACTTTGAGACCTTTTAAGATAACCCTTGTTTTGTTGTTAATTCAATTTATGGTTACCCAATACACCACAACTCTTGACTCTGAATATATCGTTTTAAATGACGACTAGGTAATTCTTTTAATTCAAACTCCTTGGTGCACTACGAATCCCAATAGAAACTTTAAAAGTGGTAAAGGAATTGAATGATCTTACTCAGTTTTACTTTAATTCTATATATTTGTGAGTCAAAATAAAAGCACATTGCACAAGAGTACCTATGGATTGAATTGTAGCAAAAAAGAGGTGTGAAAGATAAAGGTCTATTTATTTAGTTCTTAATACAAGCTTCTTGAATGCGTACTCTTCATGAAATAATAATGAGAGAATTGAGTGAATTGCCTTATACTATATCATTACTCGTATTTGTGGCACTTGTTATGTTGGAATGATTGGAGATTAATATTTGAATTGTTAAACTTGCTGATTCCATGGTTGCTTTCTACTTGTTCTTAAAGAGTTTTGTCTGTCGGTCTAACCTTATGCTTAAATTGCTTGAGGACAAGCAAATGCTTAAGTTGGGGGGAATTTGATAACTCGTATATTTATCTATATTTTCTTCTACTTTAATAGTAATTTTGAGCTTCAAAAAGTATTTACATATCGAGTTTTGAGCTTAGAATGCTATAATCCTCACTTCTATGTGTTTGCATTTGTAGGGGCAAAATAGTCTTTTGAAGGGTAAAAGTGAAATGAACTTGCAGAAAAAGAAAGAAGTGCTGGAATTGAAAAGACATCTTTACATACTAGAAGAGAATATATGGCAGCTACTTTAAAGGATGTTGATGAGTTTTGGTTTATGACAACTACTTTAAAGAATATTGAAGAGTTGTATTTTATGTCAACTACTTTAAAGGAGGGAGAGTTTTGATCTATGTCAATTACCTTAAGCTAGGAGATTTCTATTGCTATAAATACTCTTTAATAGTCTTAGGAATTAATTCAGTCATTATTAGATTATTCTAGATTTTGATTTGTTATTGAATTTTTCTCTAGTATGAGCTAAACATTTATTCTAAGGCCATGATGTAGCTAGATTAATTTTATATGTTATTCTATTGATTTTGTTATTCGATTAGTGTTGTGGAATTAATTTTTTTATTATTGTTCTTAATGCTTTTTGTGTGATTAGCTACCACTCAAATTGTCTTTACATTAACTTGGAAGATTTGCGACAGTGACTTTGTTAATTAGGTTAAATAATCTGAACATAAATTGCATGCAAGATAGACATATACTTGTTTGGTTTGTGCGATCTTTATGATTTCATATGTTTAATGCATTTTTATGGGTTAAAATCAACATAGACATATAGTTGGTTTATTAATGAGAATAGGTTTGATAAGCCTTGAAAGAGGTTATTAGATATAATTGGAAATCGATCGATTAATGAAACCCACTCTAGAATAACATATCATTAGGATAATATATTGGTTAATTTAGTGAATTCATGTGCCTTAGATCTTTCTCTTATCGAACTTCTTGTTCAAGTTATTTGTTTTATGTTAGTTAATTAATTTAGTTAAATTAAATCATCATCAACCATCGTATTTATTTTACTTGCTTTTGATCATTGTAGAATTATTTACTTTGGAATTAATTAATCATTATTCTCTGTGGGATCGACCTTGACTACTACAACATCGACCTAGTATACTTGCTAGTATAGATTTTGCGTATCAGTGATTTATGCTTGTGATTATTTAGTCCTTACTGAGCACCGGAGCTCAGTCCATCGCTTTTACTGTGTAGGTGATGTAGATGCTGATCCTATCTATGATGACAGTGCTTGGGATGGGGACTATAAAGAGTGATTCATAACCGGCTTGGCTTAGAGAGTTTTAGTTCATTCGTTTATTTCATTTACACCTAGGCGTATTTATATTATAGTAATGTTGAACAATTTCCTTTGTAATACTTAGTATTATTTCATTTATAATAATTTAGGCTGTTTAACTCTTATTTTTGGATTATTTCATAAATGAATTCCCTTTTTAGTGACTCTGTTTTTGGCTTTGGTGTCTTATCTACCAATGAGACACTACTACCATGTCATCATTTCGATTACGGGGTGTGACAGAAAAGCTAACTCGTAAAAAGTTAACTCGCGAAATATAAGGTGTGTATTGCATATAAAATAGTAAGAAATAATCTTACAAAGCAAATCTTTTGCCGATATTGACTGCTAAGCTAACTCGTTACTTAATATAGTCAAAGTTTCTAAACACAAGTGATACTTTTTACAATAGATTGTAAAGTTAGATTTTAAACTTGTTTCTGCAAAGTTTATTTGGATTTTTGTAATTATACTTTTTCTACCGCCTAACTTTAAAAAACTAGACTTTATTTTTTTAATTGTATTAATCAAGTAGTGTTTCTTTAAAAGTCTATATAATAATATGTTGAAATAAAGTTGGATGAAAGAATTTACATACAATTTTTTTAAAGTTTGATCAAACTATTCTCGGGAAAGTTTTGCTGGACCATAAGCTCAACCTGACGGTCTTCTTGAAAGAGAAGGGGCTCAAATTTGAATGCGGCCTTTCTTTCCTTGCATAGGGATTGGCATACAGAAGATGATTATGGCTTTTTCTACTGTAGCTACGACTGCTGATCGATCTAGTCTAACAGTTTTCCCGCCAAACTACGACGAGCGTTTCGCCTTTTGCAGCGCCAGTCGCGTAGGGCACGTGGAATCCTGTGTGAATCAGCAAGGACCACCTTGCAAGGATAAATACTCCTAGGTGACCGATAGCGAAGTAGTACCGTGACTATTTTGATCTATGTTTTATGTAAAAAGCCTGAGACATCGAAAATATCATTATACCTTATGTTCTTATTTGATCCTCTAAAATATATGTAAAAATAATTGTATGTTATTTTACATTATAGTTCTGATATATTTAATGATGAACATAAAGGCTACAGTTTAAGATTATGTCTTTACATACAGTAAATATATTTAAATTTATTTTATAATGGTTTTTTACTTTATGTTAGATGTCAATTGCGTGTTTTTCGCGTGCGTGCGTGCGTGCACATTTATGTTAAATAAAGATATCTTATTTCCGCTCTTCTTCTTATTCTAGTACATTAGTTTTTTTTTCATTATTATTATTAACTATAAATTGGGACTCGAACAACAAAAATATTAATAAAATAAAAAGATACATATATCAATCTCGTGTGAAACAATATTTGGCTTCTCTTATATTAGGAATTATAAAAGCATTTACATAATCTTGTCTGGTGCCTGTGAACTTATTGTGATACTCGAGACTTTGTGCTTACGCATTTTGCCTGTCTTGAATTTAATTTGGTGTGATTATGTGTTTATTAATTGTTATTGCATGATTCTATGTGTTATATGTTGATTTGTTGTGTTAAGGGGCGCATTTGATGAGTTGGGAAATGTTGAATATTGTATCTGGTTCACTGTAAAAATAATTATGACACTGTTTTACAGATAAACTGATACTGTTTTAATGTTTTACTGGCAGGACAGGAAAAGAAGTAACACATCACAGAAAAATAATCTGAGACAGGAAAACAGTACAGAAAAATAATAATCTGAGACTGGAAAAATAATACTGCTACTGGTTATAAATTATTTCTGAAGAATTAATCAAAGTAGTAGTATAACTAGAATTAGATTTACTCAAATCACAGTAAAGAGAGAAATCAACTCAGAACCTCAACCGGTATTTGGATCAAATCCTGGACGAGACAGCAGTCTTTCCGCTTCCCCTTAAGTTCAATATGTCCTGCCTCTTGTAAGCTTCAGGCACCCACGAACACTGAACTCCCAAGGTACAACGCCCAAACCTTCTGTTTCTCTGAAGCAAGAGATGCAGAACCTTCGAATCGATGTTATAACAGAAGAACTCTCAGAATGATATGCAAGCGCAAAGGAAAAAACAACAGAGTAATGCAGAGGGAGATTTTTCGGATGCCTTTTCTGGCAGTACAGATGCTTACTTTTATAGGCTGCCATGAGAGACTTGTAACAGTCCAGGTTTAATCCTGCAATAAACCTGACTGTTACAGTCAAGCCAATAATCACATAATTAAACAAGGCAGTTACAGTCCATTGCCATTATCCTCTCTTAATAGTGGCTGTTACAACAATTTCGAATTCCTAAATATTCAAACCAGTAGCAAAAACGAGGCTGATCAGGCCCGCGAGTTTTGGTCGGCATTCGTGTACGCAGGTCGCGCCTGCACACAAGTTCAAGCTATTTTGGCATCAACAGAACTTCGAATTGCACCCCCCCTGCGCGGGCGCACACGAGGTTCTCACATAGGGCATAATACAAGTAACATAATTTAAACCCATGTCAACCACTTTAACTTATAAAGTGAAAAACACTTCCAAAGGTTTCCCATGTGGGATGTGGTTTAAAAAACCCATTTTCCACATTTCATCCACCCTACTTTATACCAATTTATCATTCACACCAAGAATTGGTTTTCTCACATGTTATATATCATCGCGAAGCTTGCGCAACCCACTTCGTGATAAACTCAATAACATTCAAAACCGAGCGGTGTAACATATAAATATATTAGCTCAAATATGTCCTCACGACACATTAAATACACATTAATTCTTTGAGAAAAGCACATTCTCCAACAATCCCCCACATGAATGAAAATCTTTTATAAAATGCACATGAAATGCAATGCAAGAGTTCGACGAGAATTCGTTGCATCAGGATAGGTAGTTGTTAGCTTTGAACCTTCCCTAGTGAAATACCAAAGGATACACTTGCTAATCAGTGGACGTGATGCCTTGAACTATTCAGCGCTTTGTGTGTATCAAGACATCGATACTCACACAACGATTTCTCTAAACTGTTAATCGATTCTTTCGTTGTTGTCCATTTCGGCCCTGGACTGCCTTGGAAATGTCCATCGAATGCTCTAGAGATTTAGCCCTAAAGTCATCTCATAGAAGTGGCCCCTTCACATTCGATATAGGTGATCTCTTATTTAGAAGTATCCTGTCATATACGTATAAGGATCATTGAAAACTTTCGTTTATCCTCCTATGGACAGGTCTATCACTCTTTCACCTTAGGAATGAGCTGGGAACTCATTTTCCCGAGTGCTTTGTTCGACTCCCCCCTACAATTCGGTTGTCCCTTTGAACCTGCAATTGGGCTTTACAATTCAGGCAGGGTTGCCATCATGAGTGGTAATCAATTTTACGGGCTTCAGCCCCATTCCCCTCGATGAAATCTCAACAAGATCTCTCGTTAGACCTTTTGTTAATGGGTCCGCTATATTTTCTTTGGATCTCAAAAATCCAAAACTATAACACCGTTTTTCAAAAGTTTCTTTACGGATTTATGTCTACGACGTATATGTCTAGACTTCCCATTATACACATTATTCGTTGCTCTACCAATAGCTGACATGCTATCACATGTAAGCTAATGGTGGCATTGGTTTTGAAAACATTGGAACATCTTCCAAAAAACCACGTAACCATTCGGCCTCTTCGCCTGCTAGATCCATAGCTATGAATTCTGATTCCATAGTTGATCTCACAATACAAGTTTGTTTGCATGATTTCCATGAAACCGCTGCACCTCCAATTACAAAAATGTATCCGCTTGTGGATTTTATATTTTTGGAATCTGCTATCCAATTTGCATTAGTGTACCCTTCAAGTACAGCTGGATATCTAGTATAAAATAATCCATAGTTAGTAGTGTACCTTATATATCTAAGTACTCTAACTAACGCTCTCCAGTGCTCATAACTGGGATTACTTGTATACTTTGCCAGTCTATTGACTGAGTTTGCAATATCTGGTCTAGTACAATCCATGAGATACATTAGACTGCCTATGATCCTAGAATATTCAAGTTGTCGCACTCATTCTCCACGATTCTTGTGAAGATTAGCACCTACTTCCATAGGTGTTCTTGCAATTAAATCACTTCCTTTATCAAACTTGTCTAATATTTTTTCAATATAATGACTTTGAGAAAGTGAATATCCATCTGATGTTTTGGTAATCTTCATTCCAAGTATTACATCAGCATGTCCCATATCCTTCATATCGAAGTTTTGAGACAACAATTTCTTGGTAACTTTAATATTTTCTTTGTTACCAATAATTATCATGTCATCTACGTAGAGACAGACTATTACATAACCGTCTTTGCTTCCTTTCACGTAGACACATTTATCACTCTGGTTTATTTGAAAACCAATTGATAGCATTACACTATCAAATTTCTCATGCCATTGTTTAGGTGCTTGTTTTAATCCATACAGTGATTTAACAAGTCTACACACCTTGTTCTCTTGGCCTGGAACAACATACCCTTCAGGTTGTTCCATATAAATTTCTTCTTCCAGTTCTCCGTTAAGAAAAGCTGTTTTCACATCCATTTGATGGATCTCCAAATCAAATAAGGCTGCAAAAGCAATAATTAGCCTAATTGATGTTTTTCTAGATACAGGGGCATAAGTGTCAAAATAATCAACACCCTCAGTTTGTCTGTATCCTTTAATTACAAGTCTTGCCTTGTACTTGCCTATTGTACCATCAGGTCTTATCTTTCTTTTAAAGATCCACTTGTGACCTAATGCTTTACAACCTGGTGGAAGTTCCACAAGTTCCCATGTATGGTTTTGAAGAATTGAATTTATTTCACTATCAATTGCTTCTTTCCATAAGTCTGAATCTGGAGAAGTAATTGCTTCTCTATAAGTCAAAGGATCATTTTCTAACAAGTAAGTTAGAAAATCTTAACCAAATGACTTTTCCCTTCTAGCTCTTTTGCTACGTCTGGGTTCTTCAACTTCTTCTTGAAGTTCTTTTTCCCCCACAATCTTCTTAACATGATTGTTTTTAGGGTCTAAGCTTGAACACTTAATGTAAGGAAAAATCCCTTCAAAGAAGGAAGCATCCCTAGCCTCAATAATTGTATTTACATGCACTTCAGAGTTATCTGATTTGTGCACTAAAAATCTATAAGCACTACTATCCTGTGCATATCCTATAAACACACAATCTACCGTTTTAGGTCCTATTCTCGTCCGCTTAGGGGCCGGAATTGGAACCTTTGCTAGACATCCCCAAACTTTTATGAACTTATAAGAAGGTGCGTAACCTTTCCATAATTCATAAGGAGTTTTATCTAGTCTCTTATGTGGTAGTCTGTTTAGGATGTGATTTGCGGAAAGTAAAGCTTCCCCCCACAAATTCTGGGGTGAGCCAGAACTTATTAGCATTGCATTCATTATCTCTTTAAGAGTTCTGTTTTTGCACTCTGCTATTCCATTTTGTTCTGGAGTATAGGGTGCAGTTGTTTGATGAATTATCCCACTTTCAACACACAACTGTTCAAATGGAGATACATATTCTCCACCCCTATCACTTCTTAGCCTTTTAATTTTCTTGCCAAGTTGATTTTCAACTTCAGCTTTATAATGGCTAAACATAGATATTGCTTTGTCTTTACTTCTCATTAAGTAAACATAACAAAATCTTGTGCAATCGTCAATAAAAGTGATGAAGTAATTTTTACCGCCTCTTGATTGCACATATTTTAAATCACAAACATCCGTGTGAATTAAGTCTAACGGTTCTGAACTTCTTTCAATTGAATGAAAAGAGGATTTAGCTAGCTTTGCCTCAATACAAGTCTCGCACTTGTAATTTTTATCAATGTTAAATTTTGGAAGTAAGTTTAATGAAACTAACTTTTGTATACTTTTAATATTTACATGACCTAGTCTATCATGCCATAAATTAAAAGACTCAACAGAATAAGCAAATTTAACATCTTTATTAGCCTCTTGGGCAATTTTTCCAGCTGAGCTAGTGGAAGCCTCAGTTACATTAACGCCAATTGGCTCAGTACCTGGTAGTACAGTCATTACATTCATTTTAAATAAAGTACCAGCTAAATACCCTTTTCCCACAAAGGCACCACTCTTGGTAAGAATAAACTTGTTTGCTTCAAAGACAAGTCTAAAACCTTTGTTGTTCAGAACTATTCCCGAAATGAGGTTCTTCCGGATCTCTGGCACATGGCACACATCAGTCAGAGTCACCTCCTTTCCAGATGTCATTTTTAGGACAACAATGCCCTTTCCCTCTATTTTGGAGGTAGCAGAGTTCCCCATATAGCATACTCCATCTTCCACAGCTTGGTATGTCTTGAACATCCATTTATTAGTACAGATGTGACTAGTGGCCCCCGTATCAACAAACCACTCCTTTTGGTTGCCTCCAACCAAGTTTACCTCTGAAACGACAGCTACCAGATGCATGTCTTCTATTCCAGAGCCCAGTTTTCCATCTTCCGCCACAATAACTTGGGCAGCCTTCTGATTCTGGTTCTTGTTCCCAGCACCAGGATTTCTCTTGTTCTTGTTAGTTACCGCACTCGACTGCGGCAATCCTTTGCTTTGTGGTTAGGTTTACCACACACATAGCAGGTTCCAGTAAACTTGGAGTTTGAACCCTTTGACTCATTTGGACGCTTTCTCTTAGCGTTATTCCTAGAGTTTTCAGTTTCAACTACATTAGCCTTAGCCACAGAGCTACTAGGCTTCTGACTCATTTTTCTCGAGTCTTGTTCTATCCTCAGTTTTAACATTAGATCTTCCAGAGTCATTTCCTTCTTCTTGTGTTTCAGATAATGCTTGAAATCATTCCAAGAAGGAGGGAGCTTCTCAATCAACAACGCCACTTGTAAAGAGTCGTTGATTCCCATGCCCTCAGCGGCAAGATCGTGATATATCTTTTGAAGCTCTTCACTCTGTTCAAGAACAGACTTTCCATCCACCATTCTGAAGTCATGTAAAAGAGCGGCTATAAACTTTTTGGACCCCGCATCGTCCACAGTAAATTTTTTCAGTAGAGATTCCCATAAATCTTTTGCTGTACTTTTTTCATAGTACAACTGATAAAGGGAATCATCTAAGTTCATTAATATACTGTGCCAACAAAGATAGTCCGCACTTAGCCACACTCGTATCGTGGTTTCAGATTGAGGATCATTACTATCCTCCACCGGTTTATCCTCAGTGATAAACCGAATAAGATGTTGAGTGGTAAGGAAAAACATAACTTTTTCCTTCCACAACTTAAAGTTGCTGCCACCCTTAAACTTCTCGGGTTTGTCAAACTGACCAAACTGAATTGGTCGGTTTGGCATGGCAGCCACAAACGGTGGAAAGACGGTCTCAATACCGCCTGTTTGATTACCGAAAGAAGGAATCGCTGTAGTTGGTACTCCAACCGGAACATTACCGGAACCAGAACCAATCTCAGTTGCTCCAGTTTGATTTTCATTATTGGCCATTTCTATAATAAAAAACAGAACACAAGTTAGTAAATAATTAATAGAAATAGCACCAAAAATAAACTCAGTATAGTATTGAACTTAAGACTGTTGAATATTGTATCTGGTTCACTGTAAAAATAATTATGACACTGTTTTACAAATAAAATGATACTGTTTTAATGTTTTACTGGCAGGACAGGAAAAGAAGTAACACATCACGTAAAAATAACTCGAGACAGAAAACAAAGATGTAAAAATAATAATCTGAGACTGGAAAAATAATAATCTGAGACTGGAAAAATAATACTGCTACTGGTTATAAATTATTTCTGAAGAATTAATCAAAGTAGTAGTATAACTAGAATTAGATTTACTCAGATCACAGTAAAGAGAGAAATCAACTCAGAACCTCAACCCGTATTTGGATCAAATCCTGGACGAGACAGCAGTCTTTCCGCTTCCCCTTAAGTTCAATATGTCCTGCCTCTTGTAAGCTTCAGGCACCCACGAACACTGAACTCCCAAGGTACAATGCCCAAACCTTCTGTTTCTTTGAAGCAAGAGATGCAGAACCTTCGAATCGATGTTATAACAGAAGAACTCTCAGAATGATATGCAAGCGCAAAGGAAAAAACAACAGAGTAATGCAGAGGGAGATTTTTCGGATGCCTTTTCTGGCAGTACAGATGCTTACTTTTATAGGCTGCCATGAGAGACTTGTAACAGTCCAGGTTTAATCCTGCAATAAACCTGACTGTTACAGTCAAGCCAATAATCACATAATTAAACAAGGCAGTTACAGTCCACTGCCATTATCCTCTCTTAATAGTGGCTGTTACAAAAATTTCGAATTCCTAAATATTCAAACCAGTAGCAAAAACGAGGCTGATCAGGCCCGCGAGTTTTGGTCCGGCATTCGTGTACGCAGGTCGCGCCTGCACACAAGTTCAAGCTATTTTGGCATCAACAGAACTTCGAATTGCACCCCCCCTGCGCGGGCGCACACGAGGTTCTCACATAGGGCATAATACAAGTAACATAATTTAAACCCATGTCAACCACTTTAACTTATAAAGTGAAAAACACTTCCAAAGGTTTCCCATGTGGGATGTGGTTTAAAAAACCCATTTTCCACATTTCATCCACCCTACTTTATACCAATTTATCATTCACACCAAGAATTGGTTTTCTTACATGTTATATATCATCGCGAAGCTTGCGCAACCCACTTCGTGATAAACTCAATAACATTCAAAACCGAGCGGTGTAACATATAAATATATTAGCTCAAATATGTCCTCACGACACATTAATTACACATTAATTCTTTGAGAAAAGCACCTTCTCCAACAGGAAATTGAGTGACTTAAGTATTGATGTTAGGAAGTTTTGGGGCTGCTTTGTAAGTTTTTGAAAAGCTTTGTAGTGGGAGTTATGGCTGAGATAAAGAAGGGTAACGATTAGAGAGAGATATAGAGATCGTCTGGAAAAACATAGAGCTGTGAGTATTTTGCATAATGGAGTGACCAAACGGAGTCGGATCGGAGCGATTCCTAGTGCGTTAGAAAGAGGGTTGATAAGGCTACGTTTTGTACGGTGGAATTGTCGTTTCAACGGTCCAGTAGAAAGTAATTGACTTCGGAAGTAGACTGATTTTCTGAGATTGGTGATTTCGAATTCCTTTAAAGAATTTGTTTAAGTTCGTAATATTAGGATCTTACACCCTTGATTTTCAGTCCTAAAAGAGCATGTAATGTTATTTTACTGAAGTTATACAATTTTCTTGAATCGGGTTTCCATTCATATTTTGTTGCATTTGAAAATGGATGAAGTGTTGATGAATTTACATTGAATTGTATGTTATTGTTGGAAAATCTAATTTTGATATGTTTTATGTGGTTGATCAAATTATTTGGAGTCTATGTGTATTCCCGATTAGAACTTTTGCCTGTTGATGACCCTATTTTAGGACATTCATACAAATTATATAGGTTTTGAGTGCCCGGGAGCACTATATTCAGTCCATTCAGACCCGGTCCTTGGGGGGGGGGGGTAAAAAAATAGGGTTGTTAATAGTTGTTGTGAGGCTCAGAAGGGTGAGCGATGATATAACGGGTGTGCCTTTAAACTCAGGCCCCATCATTTGGAGGATATATCCGAATCAATGTTAAGTGATCATACAAATAATTGTTCTGAAAGGTTTGTTATGTGTGTGTGTGTATATATATATATACATATATATAGGTTTAGAATTGAGCATATATTCTAGGATTTCTTCCATTGAGGTACAATATGGGAGTCGAAAAAGAAATATTGTCATGTATTAAAATAAAGATGCCCACACGAAAAAAAGCAAGTAGTGATTACATCAAGGTTGTTAAAAAAACGCTATTGTACGTAGATACGGAAGAGAGGTGTAAGATCGTACAAAAAAGTTAAAATATATTTGATATATAAATAATAATAATAATAATAATAATAATAATAAAATAAGTAACTTATAAATCATATCATATAGTCCAACAATATGATAAAAATCAAAAGACAAAAACACAACAAAGTTCATAATAAATAACTTACAAGTCTTTCAAAAGATAAAAAATGTAACAAATCATATTTCTTAATTTACAAGTCTTTCAATTGATAAAAAGAAAACACATAATAAGTCTATGATTTAATCAAACAGTTATTCAAAGACTTGAATTTTGAACCACCATCACTATCATCATCCTCCATATCATTTCCGCCTCATCATCACGAGGAAACTCTAAATCTTCCAAGGAAGCATCAATAGCACTAGTAGTTGCATCACATCAAAATTCAAAATTGTCTTCTTCAACCAAATCCAGCTCAGATTTTTTTATCAACAATCTAATCATCATCGAGGAAATATCATCAAGGTTATATTCATTTGCCTTTCGAGTTCACTTATCTTTACCCAATTTTGCAATAGTCATCACGTAAATAACATCATTTATTGTCTTTTGCTTCAACCGATTTCTTCTCTTGGTGTGAACCTAAACAAAACGTTCAAAAAATTAATTAGCACATGAACTAAGTTCATAATGAAATACTCAATGAACGTCGATTTTCGCCCTATTACGATAATGTTTTTCAAATTTGTTACTTCTCAAGATTTTTAAATTCATACAGACTTTTTCTTTCCTTTATTTTAGTATAAAATAATTTCTTGATTATTGTTTACGTTAATTGAAATATACCCTCACGAAGTTATTGGGGTGTTTTGCACTTGACCCCTAAATGTCACAAAATGTGCACTTTATCTCATTCATCAAGTAAGATTTTGAATAGTATAAGAAAAATGTCGTAATCAATTATCTTAATTTCCCCTGCAATTATCTAAGTATGAAATTGAATGAACATATATTTTATCTAAGAAAATTGGTTTCAATACTAAAAGGAATAAGTATGAATAGTTTCCGTTGGTAAATTTGGGGAAAACGTCAAAATAATAACGTACAAAGATGTAGGAATTATATGTCCTATGCTGTCTCCATTAAAGTACATTTCTAGTTTTCCGGAAGCTATAATTTATTCCCCAATATGGAGTGCCTTACTAGTGTGATCATCCCATGTACATGTAAGGGTTAGCGTAATTAACAACCACAAATATTCTCTACTCACAATGACAACAACAACAACAAAAATAAATAAAATTTGCTTTCAAATTGTAGGAAATATTAGTAGAGAATAGGAAGAACTTATCGATTTTATAAGCTGTGCCGTGGACGAAACCACTGCCTTGAAAGCAAATTTCGGCACGACCTCGGTGCAATCCAAAATGCCGTTTTGCTCCCCAAGGTTAACACAACTAGCCCTTAAATACGTGCACTCGTATCAAAGGACTTGGAACTTGCAATCTTATGAACTCATATAAAATAATGAACAAAGCTGTTTACAAAGAAAGGAAGAAGAATGTATTTTTTGGTGGTCTGTAGCTAGCTCATGAGAGCTGCTATTTATAACCACAAAAAGTGACGTTTGGGAAGTGGTTAGAGTTGGAGAGAAATATGGCATGATGACTATGATATCTTTGACTCCTTCTAGTGACTCATTCAATGAGCACATGTTATTTGACAAATTCAAAGATAAAGAAGCTGCCATTTACCAACATTGTTCAAAGTGACTGACTTCTATCATGGTTTAACGCAAAAAAATGAGACGAAAGGGAAAATATTAACTTTGGGCATAGTTTGAGTGCAAAAACTAGTCTTCTGAAAGTTTAGAACAAAAATAACACTTCTGGAAAGTTTTAATGCAATTGGGGAAATTTACCCTACTTCTTATGGCAAAGTATCTTTTGAAACCACAAGAAGATTAAAAGTATTGCACTAAATTGGGAATCACTCTTATTCTCTTGTTCTAAAGTTACCACGGTACAAATCATAATTTTGGTTTTAATTTTTTGTATTATACACATAAATAGAGTGTGGGTTTTGTTTCTTTTTTCAAAACAACTAATTGTAAACCTTATATTGCATGTCTATTTAGTTTATATAGAAGTTTGTTTTGCAATGTATGTGTAAACCATTAGTGTGCTTTTCTAGTTTGTAAATCTGTCCCGATTTAGACAATTATGCTTTGCTCGGTTTCTCTCTCCTCCCTCACGTGGCGATTTTTAAAGATGTCAAAAATATAAGGCTTTCCTTTTAGATCGCATCTAGAAAACGTCCCATGCAAATACTGGAAAGGAATTAGCTTGTGGAATCTGTATTCTTCAGTAAATTTCTCACTGATTTCGACTTTGCACAATTTTTGTAGGGTGTCCATTCTGCCCACCAACTGTTTGATGAATTGTCTCGCTGGCCTACTTTGTTGCTTCATCATTTTTAGCTCCTAAGGCTGCAATTGGGACTATGGCAGCTGACACCCAGGAGCCTCCCCTTGGTGGAGGCAATGTATGGACTAAAAAGTCGTTTGCCGAACTAATTGCTGGTCCAAAAAAGGTAGTTTCCTCTCGACCAATTAGCCCCTTGGAGATCTACAACGGGGAGCCTTATCATACTATTGAGGATGACGAGCACGATATACTTGAGGCGCCTTGGAAGTTCGCCCTTGTGGGTAAGTTTGTTAGTAGTGCCCTAGGACCATTAGCACATGTTGTGCGTTTTGTTATCTTTTGAGCATGTAATTGAATAGTTAATTTTGCTTTTGATTATCAAATGTGTGATTTGATAGTAAAACTCATTAGCTTATGTAATTACTATTCTAGAAGTCCCTAGTTTTATGTAATGCTTAATTACTATGAAATAAAACTAGTATGATTGTTGATTGATGATCTTGTTTTACTGATCATGTGTAATGGATACAAATCACATCATAGATGCAATATATAGGGATACATTGTATTGGACGTGATCCGTCAGAGAAGTAATACTTCATGGTCATAAGTCATAAGTATTACTTCCTCAATACTATTTTAGAATCCTTAGACCTTATGTCTTCATTGATTCTAGTATGAATGGAGCCACGCTTTTGACTCGATCTGACGTTACTTGTAACAGAGTAATCAATACTGACCGATGATCGGATGTAGTGTTCTATCATAGCTTGAATGTGAGAGACATTGTAAGGAATTTGTCCCTCTCTATTATTAGAGAGAGATATCCATGGGCCCCCTCGATAGGGAAAGATCATTTAAATGCATGGTCATAGCTCAAATGTATTTGATAAAGTGGTTATCAAATGCTATTTGTCAAACAGCTTACCCGGAGATCGAGCATAAATATAATTAAGCTTAATAAGGGTGACGACTACCATGCCTTATGCTTAATTAGGATATCGCGAGACAAAGGGATTAAATAGTGGATTGACATTAGGTTCCGTTGTAATTCATTCACTTTGGGTAGTCACAATGTCCCGCTAGGGGCCGCTTGTGACTTATGAACTCACACTACTAACAAGTGTGTTTTCATTGCCATTGTGATATGAACCCTACTGTGGTCACACGCATAGACGAGCTAACGAAGCTTCATGTCCGCATTCAATGAATCTAGAAAGTGTCTAGGTTCATTGTATTCGATATATGTTTTTTCTCGAAAATAATAAAGTGTTTATTATTCGAATTAGAGATAGGGGCAATTTTGGTATTTAACCGTAGCCGGGATTACGTGGGAGCCATTATCCGATAAAGACTCCCACTACCAATGAAGTCCAGGGACGTGGGATTCGTGAGTCTCCCACAGCCCGAGAGAAGTTGAGTAGACATGGGAGTTGTTCTGGGAACCAACTCCCACACTCTATATAACATCTCTTAACCCGAAACCCTAGGGACTAGTTGTTATCACCGAAATACCTAGACCAAAAAGAAAAAACCGTTTTTTCTTTCTCGCCTTCCCTTTTTCCTTCTCTAATTCCCGAATCTCAGAGAGACGAAGAGCTAGCAATCGCCGCTCGCTTTGCCGCGTGGATACTGTGAGAGGGATATTCCGCAAAGGGAAATCCGTGGTGGCAAGAAACTCGATCAAGAAACGCCATCCTCCATTCAAGAAGTAGCTTCTGAATCAAACATGTAAGTTCTTTATCGCTGCTTTTCGCTCGGTTTCAGTATGAGCGGATCCTTCAGGGGAGGACTCATGGGTGTTTGAACGAAGTTTCCGCCCATGAATCCCTTCAAATGGGTATCGTAGCCTTGCTCATATGATTCGAATTCGACATTGTTAATCAAATCATAACGGGTATCAAATTCGATTTGGTATGCGTGTGTATGAAAAAACATAAAAGATTGTTTCTTTGACTGTTTTTACATGTTTCGTGATTCTGCTTTCGAGAATCGGATTACATGCATAAATTGTTTATGGATATATTATTAATTCGATTAATATTGCATAAATCTGTTTAATTGAATTTAAAGAATGTATCTTTTGATGAATATATGTGATATATGCATAAATTGCTCTCGCTTTGTTATGTTGTACACGGCTTTTGTGAAATTCTGTATAAACCGATTTCGGGTTTCTTGATTATGCATGAACCGCCAAAGCATGATTCAGCTTTACCGTATTTAATTTGATTAATTGGGATAAACTGCTTTCTATGAATTTGATTTCGCATAAACCGCTTCGTTAATCCGAAATTAATTTGATTAAATTATGTCATTAAGCATAAATCAAGCTTCATAATATACGATTAACCATTGCATAATCCGATTATGTAAGTTAGGCAATTGAGGGGTAAATCGGGACAGTAAAAACTCATTCGATGAGTCGATGTAGAATCGATTTTTTCTTCTGTGGGCGCGCCCTCGACCCCCTGCAAGGGGAGCCGCCGCCTCTACGTAGTGGCAACACATATGAATTTGTGTTTATATCTGCGAAATTTTTATGCTATGTTTTATGTGATTATTAGCATGGTGAATAGCATGGCCTACTATACCTCTTGTTTTACATATTTGGGTTGTAATTTTATAATACGACCTGCGAGTCGTTTTTCTCTATGATGTAAAATTGTACATGCTTTCTTAGATTAGTCATTGAAGGCTGGGTATGCCCATGCAATTATGTAACAAGACTGGAGGCTGCTGGATCGAAGACATTATCCATGAGATGGATTTTTGACCTAGATCGACCCTTGACTCTCACAAGGCTCGTGGGAGTCATTATAGGAATAGGCCATGCTATATCACATTTACATTTTCGCTTTATATACTGCGTGTGATGTTTATTTTATGTCTGGATGGATTTACTTTAAACGTCACATTAAATGGTTTTAATTAAGTCTTAAAGTGCCTACCATAACCTAAGCACTCCACAAGCTTGATCATCATTTTTCCGCTTGCCAAAGCAAATGATAAAGTGGTTACCTAAGTAAAGGGAGATGGGAAAATAGTGATTTCCATAATGCTTAGACATGGTCCGACTTAACTAGGCTATCAAAATAGTTTTGGGCCTAGGGGCAAAGAATGGGAATAGCCGGGACATATACATGTCAATCCCATTAGATGATTTTACTTTAATTATGGGTGTAAAGCCAAAGCTTTCCCATAACTATTGTAAAATGGTTTTTTACCCACTATTTATCAAGTGTTGAAATTGTGGAAAATATTTTTTGCTCAAAACTAATAAACTTTGCAAATAATTTAATGTAGATAATGGCAACCAATTCATCACACAACTCACTGCGATCCGTCCTTGAGAAGGAAAAATTGAGCGGGGCCAATTTCCTTGATTGGGCCCGCAACTTAAGGATTGTCCTTAAGCAGGAAAAGAAGCTGTACGTTCTTGACATGGACATTCCCGAACAGCCCTCGCACTCCAATGCCCCTCAGAGCTGAGAGAGATGCTTGGAAGAAGCACTCGATGACTCTAACGACGTGACTTGTCTCATGTTGGTCACAATGAGCGCCGATCTTCAAAAAGCAGCTTTGAAGGTGTTGAGGCTTTCCAGATGATGGGCCACTCAAGGAAATGTTCCAAGAGCAAGCTCGCCATGAAAGATTCCTCACTACAAAGGCATTGAATAGTTGCAAGATGGCCCCCGGCACCTCTGTAGAGTACACATGTGCTCAAAATGAAGGGCTATTTTGATCAACTTGAGAAGCTCGGGGGCTCCCGTAGGTCATGAAATGGCCACGTATATGATCTTGGGCTCACTCCCACCGTAGTATGACCAATTCATTATGAACTTCAATATGCATGCCATGGAGAAGTCCATAAATGAATTACACGGGATGCTCAAGCAGGCTGAACTGAACATTCAGAAGACCCCTGAAGTCTTAATGGTCCAGAAAGGGAATTTCAAGAAGAAAGGCAAGGGAAAGCTCATGGCTAGGAAAGGCAAAGGCAAAGGCAACGATAAGCCCAAGCCCAAAGCCAAGGCACCAAAGGAGGGAGCTTGCTTCCATTGTGGCGAACCAGGCCATTGGAAACGGAATTGCAAACTCTATTTGGAAGAGAAGAAAAAGGGAAAGGCCAGTTTGACTGTCTCTCCGTGTATTTATGTTATAGAAATTAACATGTCTCGCTCCTACTTCATGGGTATTAGATACCGGTTGTGGATCTCACATTTGTGCAAATGTGCAGGGGGTTCAAAAGGAGTAGATCACCGGCAAAAAGGAGAAGTGGACCTCGGAGTAGCCAACGGAGCAAGAGTTGTTGCCGTAGCTACTGGGGACATTTAATTTAGTTTTGCCAAGTGGCCTTATCATAGAACTAGATAATTGTTTGTATGTTCCAACTTTGAGTAGGAATATTATTTCAGCTTTCTTGTTTGGATATTGAAGGTTTTGAATTAAGTATTATGAATAAAATTTGCACCATTCATAAAGATCGTATCTTTATGGAGATGCCTCTTTGATGAATGGGCTTTATATTCTTAACCTCGATGATTCCATTAAAAGGCCCATCTATAACATTAATACTAAAAGGTTTAAATCAAATGACTTAAACCAAACCTACTTTTGGCACTCGCCGCTTTGGGGCCACATAAACGAGAACGCATATCAAAACTCCATACAGATGGAATTTTAACATCATTTGACTTAGAGTCTTATGAGACGTGTGAATCTTGCTTGTTGGGCAAAATGACTAAAGCTCCCTTTACCTGGACAAAGTGAGAGAGCTTCCGATTTGTCGGGCCTCATACATACGTATGTTTGTGGACCAATAAACACTAGTGCTAGAGGAGGGTTTCAAGCATTTCATCACATTCACAGATGATTTCAGTAGATATGGCTACGTCTATCTAATGAAACATAAATCAATCTTTTGGAAGATTCAAAGAATTTCAAAATGAAGTACGTAATCAACTTGGCAAAAGTATTAAGATACTTCGATCGGATCGAGGTGGCGAATACCTTAACCAAGAGTTTGACGAACATCTTAGTGGTTGTGGAATTGTTTCACAATTAACTCCTCTCGGCACTCCACAATGGAATGGCGTGTCGGGAACGGAGGAATCGCACCTTATTAGATATGGTTCGATCTATGATGAGTCAAACAAGTCTTCCACTTTCCTTTTGGGGCTACGCCCTAGAAACCCGCCGCATTTATATTAAACAGAGTACCTTCTAAAGCGGTTTAGAAAACTCCATATGAGATGTGGACTGGGAAACGACCTAGTTTGTCCTTTCTCAAAATTTGGGGGATGCGAGGCGTATGTAAAACGCTTGTTATCCGATAAACTCGCCCTCTAAATCTGACAAATGTTTGTTTGTGGGATATCCTAAAGAAACTAAAGGATATTACTTCTATCTTCCATCGTAGAACAAAGTGTTTGTTGCTCGTAATGGTTCATTCCTTGAAAGGGAATTTATTTCCAAAGAGGATAGTGGGAGTAAGATCCATCTTGAGGAAATTCAAGATCCCCAAACAACATCTCGAACCAACTTTAGAAGTTCAAGCAAGCTCACGTGCCGATACTCGAGCTTCAATCTTTGACACAAGGCCCAAGGAGGTCGAGTCGGGTACATCAATAGCCCTGAGAGATATGGATTTCTCGTGATCGATGATCATCAGAGTTGAACTGATTTCGATCAAGATGAACCCACTACCTACAAAGAGGCAATTCGTAGTTCCGAGTCGATAAGTGGCTAGAAGCTATGAAGTCCGAGATGCAATCCATGTACGACAACCAAGTATGGACTTTGCTGACCCACCCGAAGGGTGCAAGGTCATTGATAACAAATGGTGTTATAAAAAAGAAGACCGACATGGATGGTAATGTACACACTTTTTAAATCACGACTAGTAGTTAAAGGTTATAGACAAGTTCATGGTATTGACTATGACGAAACCTTTTCCCCTCGTCGTGATGATAAAGTCAATTAGGGATTTTACTTGCCATAGCCGCATATTATGACTACGAGATATGGCAAATGGATGTTAAGACTCGTGTTTCTTAACGGAAACCTTTTCGAGGATGTGTATATGACACAACCTGAGGGGTTTGTTGATCCAACAAATCCTAGCAAAGTGTGTAAGCTTCAAAGGTCCATTTATGGATTGAAGCAAGCATCTCGAAGCTGGAATCGTCGCTTTGATGAACGTATTAAAGAATTCGGTTTCATAAAAAACGAAGACGAGCCTTGTGTTTATAAGAAAGTAACTAATAATGCAGTAGTGTTTCTTGTGCTTTATGTGGACGACATCTTACTGATTGGAAATGACATCCCCACATTACAAAGCGTAAAAGCTTGGTTGGGGAAATGTTTTTCCATGAAAGACTTAGGCGAGGCTGCATACATTTTGGGTATTAGAATCTATAGAGATAGATCTAACAAAATGATCGGGCTCTGAGCTGCAGTGGATACATTGACAAGGTACTCGAAACGGTTCAGCTTTGCAAGACTCCAAAAAGGGATTCTTGCCCATGTCACATGGCGTCAAACTCAGCAGTAACTCAAGGACCTTCCACAAGAGAGGACCAAGAGCGCATGAGTAAGATCCCATATGCTTCGGCCATTGGGTCTATTATGTACGCCATGATATGCACTCGCCCTGCATGTCTCA
Source organism: Vinca minor (assembly GCA_026122235.1). Taxonomy (NCBI): domain Eukaryota; kingdom Viridiplantae; phylum Streptophyta; class Magnoliopsida; order Gentianales; family Apocynaceae; genus Vinca; species Vinca minor. Next base: position 80,580 of record JAOCZM010000273.1, read on the forward strand.
TTTGCTTTAAGTATGACTAGCAGATATCAATCGACTCTCAGTGAGTCACATTGGATCATGCAGTCAAGAGCATTCTTAAGTACTTGAGAAGGACTAAAGATATGTTCTTAGTTTACTGAGGTCGTGAATGAAGTCTCGGTAGTAAATGGTTACACAGACGCAAGCTTCCGGATTGACGTAGATGATTATCGATCGCAACTGGGTTTTGTGTTTTGTTTGAATGGAGGTGCTGTGAGCTGGAAGAGCTCAAGCAAGAGACCGTGGGCCGACTCTACAAATGTGAGTCGAGTATTTGGTCGCCTCTCAAGCAGCTAAGGGAAGCCTGCTTTGGATCGTGAAGTTTGTTGACGAACTAGGTGTCGCCCCTAGCATTGTGAACTCAGTGGACCTCGTATTGTGATAGTACCGGTGCCATTTCACAAGCTAAGGAACCTAGATCTCACCAACGATCCAAACACATTCTCAAAGCGTTTCCATCCGATTTCGAGAGATCATCGACAGAGAGACGCTAGTATTTGCAAAGTTCATACAGCACGACAACATTGCAGATCCATTGACCAAGCCACTCCCACGACCTCAAACATGAGAGTCATACTAGGTCAATGGGATTGAGGATCATGTATGATTGGAACTAGGGCAAGTGGGAGATTGTTAGTAGTGCCCTAGGACCATTAGCACATGTTGTGCGCTTTTGTTATCTTTTGAGCATGTAATTGAATAGTTAATTTTGCTTTTGATTATCAAATGTGTGATTTGATAGTAAAACTCATTAGCTTATGTAATTACTATTCTAGAAGTCCCTAGTTTTATGTAATGCTTAATTACTATGAAATAAAACTAGTATGATTGTTGATTGATGATCTTGTTTTACTCGATCATGTGTAATGGATACAAATCACATCATAGATGCAATATATGGGGATACATTGTATCGACGTGATCCGTCGGAGAAGTAATACTTCATGGTCATAAGTCATAAGTATTACTTCCTCAATACTATTTTAGAATCCTTAGACCTTATGTCTTCATTGATTCTAGTATGAATGGAGCCACGCTTTTGACTCACTGACGTTACTTGTAACAGAGTAATCAATACGACCGATGATCGGATGTAGTGTTCTATCATAGCTTGAATGTGAGAGACATTGTAAGGAATTTGTCCCTCTCTATTATTAGAGAGAGATATCCATGGGCCCCTCGATAGGGAAAGGTCTGTTTAAATGCATGGCCAGTAGCTCAAATGTATTTGATAAAGTGGTTATCAAATGCTATTTGTCGAAACAATCTACCCGGAGATCGAGCATAAATATAATTAAGCTTAATAAGGGTGACGACTACCATGCCTTATGCTTAATTAGGATATCGCGAGACAAAGGGATTAAATAGTGGATTGACATTAGGTTCCGTTGTAATTCATTCACTTTGGGTAGTCACAATGTCCTCGCTAGGGGCCGCTAGTGACTTATGAACTCACACTACTAACAAGTGTGTTTTCATTGCCATTGTGATATGAACCTGCTGTGGTCACACGCATAGACGAGCTAACGAAGCTTTCATGTCCGCATTCAATGAATCTAGAAAGTGTCTAGGTTCATTGTATCTCGACATATGTTTTTCTCGAAAATAATAAAGTGTTTATTATTCGAATTAGAGATAGGGGGCAATTTTGGTATTTAACCGTAGCTGGGATTACGTGGGAGCCATTATCCGATAAAGACTCCCACTACCAATGAAGTCTAGGGGACGTGGGATTCGGAGTCTCCCACAACCCGAGAGAAGTTGAGTAGACACGGGAGTTGTTCTGGGAACCAACTCCCACACTCTATATAACATCTCTTAACCCGAAACCCTGTGGGACTAGTTGTTATCACCGAAATACCTAGACCAAAAGAAAAAAACCGTTTTTTCTTTCTACCTTCCCTTTTTCCTTCTCTAATTCCCCGAACTTCAGAGAGACGAAGAGCTAGCAATCGCCGCTCGCTTTGGCCGCGTGGATACTGCAGAGGGATATTCCGCAAAGGGAAATCCGGTGGTGGCAAGAAACCGATCAAGAAACGTCATCCTCCATTCAAGAAGTAGCTTCTTGAATCAGAAACATGTAAGTTCTTTATCGCTGTTTTCGGTTCGGTTTCGTATGAGCGGATCCTTCAGGGGAGGACTCATGGGTGTTTGGAACGAGTTTCCGCCCATGAATCCCTTCAAAGTTTTCTCGTCATGTTCCATTTATGGACGCATTGCGAAAGGCTTTCCACAACGTTGGTTTCAAGGATACTTTTTGGGTTGGATGGCTGGATCCTCGCCACGTCTTGATCCGTTTTGATCTGGAGGAGGATTAATGCCGTATTTGGTGACAGGGCGTTTGGAAGTTCAGTAATTTGCATATGAGGGTCTTTAAGTGGACACACGATTTTTCTGTAAAGATGGAACCGTCGATTGTTCTAATATGGATCGGTTTCGAGGGTCTACCGATTCACCTATTTAACAAGTCGAAGCTCTTTTCATTAGCTTCAGCTGTTGGTAAGCCATTGGCAATATATTTGCCAACGACCTAGTGTCGCGAAGGTCTGCGTTGAGGCGAATTTATCGAAAGAGTTTCCAGAGCGTGTATGGATTTTTCACAAGCGCATCGGTAAAGGTTTCTATCAGTATATCACTTATGAAAATCTACCGTCATATTGCACGAGATGTTACAAGGTCAGGCACGGTTTACAGGACTACAAGGTAACAAAATCGGGTGGATATGCATCATCAAACCCAATTTCTAAGAGCCATGACAAGAAAGGTACTGAGATAGGCATCCAGAGTTCAAAGCTCCTTGAAAATCAGCCCGCTATTCAGAGAGCTACGAAGAACGCGGCTGATAAGATTTTAACTTCTGGCCGGGTGGCGACTTTTCCAGAAATTTGGGACATATATGGGTTAAATCTCTAGCCACTAACGCATTGCGCTCTAGCGTGACAAGGGAAGTTGCTCGTGCTGCAGCCAGTACTATGCAAGATAAGGAAGATTTAGAGAAAGGTTAAGGAAATTTCATCAGTAAATCCAGTTTCTCCCACTGAGGAAAAGTCATCTTCAGTGATTGAGGTTATTGTCTTGAAGGAATCTGACTTGGGAAATTCGAATATACTGAGCAATACTCAGTCTCTAGTGATGGGGTGTAGAATGCGCTTAATACAGCTCTGTTTTCTGGAGCAGAGCATCCACTGCTGCTGGTGCTGCTGAGAATTCCCAACATCCGTTGTTTGATGCGTCCCCAACTGGCATTCCTGGTACTGAAGTCGTCCAACAGAAGCTTCATCGTGGTCAGAACGTGGCTCTAGATTGCAAGCAACCAGCAACATCTGATGGCGACCAACAACCTTTTTCAACATCTGGTAGTGATCAGACTCAATTTTCTTTACAGCCTGAGATTTCAGCTTCTGGTGCATTGCATACAGGAGATATTGCTCATATTTCTAGGCATAATACGTCAATAGAAACTGGAAGCCGGGCAACTTCTGCAAAGGCTCTTAATGCCGATGCAGCTCAGTTCCTTCCTGCATTTGTGCGAGCAGTGTCGACAACGGATACAAATACTAATAATGCTTTGCCGGATGTTTCTAAGATCATAAGTAGTCCTCTCACCAACACGAGCTCCATCATTAGTACGCCAAACTCCTCAGTCGATCGTCATCAGGCTGAGTTAATCATTGATGCTCACATTCTCGCACTTCAGTCTCTGACTCCTTCCTCTAATGATAAACCTATTACTCTAGAGACAAAATGTCGACTGGAGGTATTAGATGTCTCGGGCGCCTCATCTTCGTCGACCTTAAGGGTTATGGACGATATAGCAACGCTTCCTTCAACATTGCGGATTATGGATGATATCTCTATTCAACTGTCTCGCACGCCTTATAGGAGTTTGATGAACTTTGGGTCCAGTAAGGATGATATAAGCCTCCCTTCTGATACTATATATGATTTATATGATTTGAGCAAGTGTATGGCTTTGAACGAGTTCGCAAGGCTTCATATGTTTCAACCCAATTCAGACATGGACGAATTTGAAATCGCCACTCGGGCTAAGGAGCAAGCAGATGAGGCTAAAATAATTGCGTGCATAGAAGTGGCAGCCTTAGAAATTGACTTAACATCCTACGATATGCTTAATGAAGATCTCCCAGAGGTAGACCCAGCGCCAATGAAGGATGCGGCTAAGATCCGTAGGTCTCTTCGACTTCAACAAAAAGGGACATCATCCAAATGATTGGTTTTCTCATACTTCCCTAGCTATAGGCTTCTCACATAGGGTTAATTATTTTGGTCTAGCTAGTTGGCGGTTTCTTTTCTTCCAAGAGTACCCCAAGGGTGCCCTTGTCATATGTATTTCGCCAAAGGCATTTTATTCAATAAAATGTTATTAAAAAAATAAAAAATAAAAAAATTGTCCTGATTTTAGATATGATACTTTTTAGTAGTTTTAAATAATGAAAGGTGTGTTGTTGAGCATGTAATTATTGCTCATTGACCGTTGAACCGTTCAGGACGACAGTGCTTGGGGATTAGTCACAATTGGCCATAGTCGGTGGATCATATCTCTGGCGGGCCAGGAATGTTGGCCCGACGGTCAGGCCATAGGTACCCATGACTCAAATTTAAACGATTGGTCCTTGGTTAGGAGTTTTAGCCTAGGCCGGCCGATTTTGAATGCCTTGCTATCAAATAAACATGTATTGAAATCTTTCACGGGTTGCAGTTGAAAATCGTATGCGTATCATGAGGAAATAAGGTTGGTCTATTGACCCCGGTCGTTGGATTTCTCAAGAGGTTATAAAGTAAATGCTTGATCTTGTTTATAGTTGGCAACTAGTGAGCATTGTTATTTCTAATTAAATGTACGAAGTGCATTACTAATTCAATAATGTTATTCTTCATGTAGAATGTTTTGCAGGAAATTGAATTTAAGCATTCATTCACATGTTTGTAAATGTTTTAGCACAATGGGTACATTTCAAAGAATGTTTCAAGGGAAACATACTCCACACACGGAACTGTGTAGAACTCACTGAGCCTTCGGTCACACATTTCCTTTTCCTTTTCAAACGTTTTCAAAACAAAGGTGATGATCCTTTTGTGTGCCCCAGGTAGTGTGAAGAACGTTGGTCCTTAAGGAGAAGATGGTGGAGAAAGTAGTTGTAGTGACGACGAGTGATAGAGGAGACACTTCAAGGAGGAAGCAAATAGGAAAAAGAAATAATAATAATAAAAAGATTTTACTTTATTATTTTCATTTTTAAGAAAATAAGTCGATAGATTATTTTACCCTTATTTAATTGTACATTTATATTCACATGTCAAAATCTGCCGGATTAAGCCGTGGAAGTGGTGGCGGGGATTCTTCTTATAGCCCGTAAATTGTTGGACGAGTCAATATGCTAAAACATTACGGGGCGAGTAATCAGGCGAAACGTAAATGTTGGAGGACTAAACACGCAAATTTCCCTTTACTTCATTTGATAAGGAAATAGAGTAAATAAATTTAATTAATATATGTTTATGATTATATATATTTCTCAAATAAACTTTCAAAATTTTAATCTCTATCTATTTCAAATTAGAGTGGTGGAAGAAGGAAAATAGATACAGTACAAATAGAAAGAGTATGAGAGAGAGAGAGAGAGAGAGAAATAAGGGAGAAAAATAGGTAAGCGAAGAAGGATAGGGAGGGAAAGGGATTCTCAGCATTTTTTTTCCTTTTCTCTCTCTCTCTTTTCGCTGCGAAATTTTTCTCCTTTTTCGCTCTCCTGTCGATTTCGCTACGCACTCGGTCACAACTGGTCGAATCCTAACTGGGCTATCGCCTTTTGTTCACTTTTGGTGTCTTCACCCTCTGCTGTAAATCATGATAGAGTTTTTTCAATGCATTCTTATTCAAGATTCAAGACTCAGATGCAAGATCAACTTCAAATCCTTCCAGATCTGAAGTTTCCCTCTATACCCGGAGTTGTTCTGGGCCCTTCCTCAGTTTTCTTCATCTTTCCCTCTATAGGACGGTTGATACGCCCATGGTCTCGTAGATTGTTGATTTCTAAGAAAGGTGTTGGGAACCCGAGCTGCACATCGTCTGCTCAAGGATTTTTGATAAGATGTCATGAGTAATTTTATTATGTATTTACTTTTTTCTACTTTTTGTAGTGTTTACCCTAGTCTGGGGGTGTGACTTTTATCTCATATCTCTGCTAGTCTCACACCATCAGTATAATTTTTTATTTTTCTTGTATGATTTTTTTTTTCCTTCGGCTATTCTATGATTAATGGATAATTTTTATTTAGCAAAAAAAAAAGAAGGATAGGGTGAAGATGCTTTTTGTGGGACCAATTATAAGCAAGAGTGAAAAGAAAAACACGTGTAAGTTTGGTAATTAACGTTCGGTGACGTAAAGTGTATATATATATATATATATATATATATATATATATATATATATATATATATATATAGTGGATATCTGTCAAATTATGATAAGGGATATGAATGGTGACATGACTTTGGGACGGAGGATTCAAAGCCTCGAAAACAACATGACTTTCATTTCAAATATCACGTCGTGTTTGACCTATTACAATAATATTTTTAATTTTTATACGTCTCAAAATTTTGAAATTCATACAGCCATTTAGTAATCTCTTTTCTTCTTTATTACAGGTAAAATAAATTTTTATTATTCTTTAGGTGATTTGCAAAATACACTATTGAAGTTATTGAAAATTTTGCACTTTACCCCCCAAACGTCACAAAATATGCACATTATCTCATTAATCAAGTAAGATTTTGAAAAAGATGATACAAGCAAAATGTCGGAATCAATTTTTTTAATTGCGTCTACATTTGGGAATGAATTAAGAAAAAAATCATTTTGTTTTTATCCGAGAGAAATAAGGGAGAATGCATGATAAAAAATAAAAAATAAAGATTATTTTATATTTTATCAAAAGAAACTATTTGGATCCAGAAATGGAGTAACTAAATTTAAATAATATTTGTTTGTGATTCTAGTTCTCAAATAAACTTTCAGAATTTTAATCTCTATCTAGTTCTAATTAGAGTGATGGAAGAAGGAAAATAAATACAGTACAGATAGAAAGTGTGAACCAATTTAAAGTGGGAACGATCTTTCCACGGGAATACTCATTTCAGAAAAAAGTGTGAATGGTCATTCTATAAGATGCGATAGGTTCTTTGCAGTTAAATTTAATAGAATTAAACACGTAATCCTATTCTTAATTAGGGACACTAACCGAATAAATTATCAATAACAATTAATCCGGTAAGGCTAAATAAATCCAAAACAGTAAACAAGCCAAAAACAGAAAAATAACATTGTATCAGTTTATAATACAGAAACATGAAATTTAGGAAAATACCTGTACCAGAAAATAGAAATTCCAGATACATGAAAACCAAATCGTATCTGGTAATCAACCAAATCCCCAGTTGAAACTGTTTTGCCTTCAAGAGAATATTCGCCCCACTTACCGGTGTGAAAGGAAACAACGAAACTCCTTGCAGGATAAGACGGTCCAGATCTGCAATGGCGCACACCCAATTCGATCACCTCAAAACCTCCTCAATTCGCCCGAGAAATCACCGAGTAAAATTATTATTACTATGGAGGAAAAAGGACAAAAAATATATTTTTCGTCCTTTTCTTATTTGCAAAGAAAATCCAAGGCAATTGTTTAAAAGAAACAAAAAAGACTTTTTCCTTTTGCTTTATATGTCACACGACATTAGGCAGTGGTTTTCAATCAGGAGTTGTGCCATTGGATGGTTATTTTAATATTCAAAAGAATATTAAAGTTTCCTTTTGCTCCGATGTGGTATTCATATTAAAATATGAGTTCTCACATCTCGAAACTCCAACTTTCAAGATAATTAACTATAAATTTCCACCACATAATTGCCTTCTACCAAAGTTATAATTAACTCTCTGTCATGCCAAGAACAAAACGTAATTGTTGTTTCAAGCTAATTCTTCATAGACACAAAATTATTGAGTCTCAAAGTAGCCACTTCCAACAATCCCCCACAAATCCATAGTAGTATAGTACCCCCTGGGATTAACATTAATTTTCTTTCAATGACAATACCTTCCGGTTTGAACAACCACCTAAGTATCCAACTTATGCCCCCACAGGAACAGATGGACTAGAGCCTTGAATTTGAGCCTTGGATGTGACGGCGTCCATTGGTAACAACAAACTAAAACGGCTATGGAGACAATCTTTAGGGTTGGCACGTTATGGTCCTGTGTCCGATCCTGTCTCATAAGTGTATTCAGAGAAAAACTCGTTCTCTTTGCGGTCTCACAACAACACTCACATAGTTGGCAATCTCCAAGGATGCACTACTAACATCCTGTCTAAAAAGACTCAATTCCAGTCAGAGTACAAAAACTCTTATTAGATTTGCAGCTGCGCACCTTTCAAGCTTACAAGGGAATGGACTCACAGATACCAGGGACGGTTCCAATTGCAGACAGAAAGAAGCAAGTGTTGAGAACAAGGACAATACCTTATGTAAAAGTACAATGGTCACATCACACAGAAAGGGAAGCTGTATGGGAGCTGGAAGAAGAAGAAAGCATAAATACCCTCACCTATTCCAAGAGCAAGGTAAGTAAGTTTCTGGGACGAAACTTTCATAAGGGGGAGGATGTGATACCCATGACATTTTGACCTTAGAAATTGCATGATCATAATTGAATTTTATGCGAGTAATTAATTTACATGTGTTATATTTTTGGTACATAATTGTTTAAGGTTGTTTTGTTATGTTGGATTAGTTTGGGGGCTTAAGTGAACATATGGAGAACTTATGAGCTGGTGTGATGCTTTGGAAGGGGTGTTAGTTGGGGTAGTTAGTGCAGGGAAAAACTATAAGATGAAGTTAGACGAGGGAAAGAAAGAAAAGAGATAAGTTAGAGAAATCCTGGAAATGTGAAAAACTGAGTGATCTCAAGAAAATATTCAATTGACATAGCAATCGAAGTCTGATCGACTCCATTTTGTTCCTATAGTTTAAGGACTTCAAGTACTATATTCTGAATGGTGGATTTTAACAGTTCAATAGGGAGTAATTGCTTCTGGAAGTCGCCTCTGCAAACCAGACAATTTTGCTTCACGTTATTCATTTGATTCTTTGTTTAAGTGTTCAAGGTAAGGATAATTCGTTCTTGTATTTCAGTCCTAAAATGCATGAACTGGTCTTTTAACAAGTTGTGAAATATATGAAATTTTTCCATGTTTTATTACATAAAAATCTGGATGAAGAACCGAATGATATTTGCATCGTTGCATGATTATACTTTATATTCTTACGTTTGTCGGTGAATAGTTGTGGGATGCATTCCACGAGAGTCAACATGTGCATATTCTCAATCTAGAGCTCTTGTCTAATAATAACCCTAAAGTAGGATATATTCTGCAATTTACAAGTATAAGTGCCCAGGAGCGCTTTCAGTCCCCCACTAGGCCTGAACCCTAGCGGGAGTAAAACGTTAGGGTTTTTAACAGTGTTGTGGAGTTCACAAGCATGAACGATGACATAACATGAGTATATCCTTAAATATCCTTTAAAGTGCCTTACCAGTTATGTTATGTTATGTTATGACAAGTATGAGGCCTTCCCGAACGGGTACTAATAGTTTGGGGCTGTTAACAGTTGGATAGTGTTATTTTCAGATAATTGAGCTCAGTTGTAGAATTAATTGTTGCATGTCATTTGGATATTAATCATGTCAAGTTACATGTATTGTAAGACTACGAGTATGTTAAGTTATGTTATGTTTAGTACTCGAAGTACGATTTCTGATATGTATGAGTTCGATTTGATGAAGTGTTTTAATGACATGTTATGTGTATGTTTTGGTATTGTTAAAATAAGTCTAAAATTAGTATTTTGGGTTGGAATTTCTGAAAGTGCAGAAAATGAGTTTTCCTTCACAAATTTCGCCTTGAAAAAATACCTCACTGGATCTCGGTCGACCAGACCATAGTTCCATCGTCCGACCCAAACTACTGGGGTTGATTGTAGATGATTGGAGAGGAATTACGATCGACCATGCACTAAACCCTCTCAACCGGAGCTAATTCGGTCGACCGGTGTGTCATTCTGGTCAACCGGACTTTTGTATATGTTTCTGTCTTTATCTCGGACGACCCTTCGGTCGACCGGGGTGTCTTTACCATCAACTGAGATTTCTGTAATGCTTTTATTCTTTTACAAATTATGATATGTACAAGTTATGCAAGTTCTAAACTCTTAAGTTATGTTTTCAAGTGTTTTATAAGTGGTTTCAAGATAATTACATGTTATGTCAAGTCAAAGGTATTTTCACATGTTTTGGGAATAGGGAATGAGTTGTGTCACTTTTGGTCATTCATCTCAAAGGCGATCGATCCTTACTAAGCTAGTGTGGCTTATCCTTTTATCTTCTTATGTTTTGCCGATGAGTTTGATGAGGGTGTTGAAGATAAGGCTTGGGATGGGGTGCAAGACGAGTAGTAATATGAATGTAATCTTTATGTATTAAGTATCTGAATTTATGTGGTTGAACAACAAATAGAACAGTACACTAAGTTATGTAATTTCTCTTTAAGTACTGATGAATTTATAATAAAGTTTAAGTTATTTCGTTAAGTTTATGGTTTGGAAGAGTATATTCTAATATTGGTTCTTTGTCTCATTGGTATATGAGGCATTGTCAGATAACCTTCTGGTTACGGGGTGTGACACTAACAAATTCAACAAATCGACAATAAATTGTGCAAATCATCGAAGATCGTTAAATGTTTAATTTTAAAAAATTTGAAAAAACATTAAAAAAACCAATAAGGATATAAATGAAATGAAAACTTATCGAAAAAATAGGTCGCGTGCAAAACTTCAGTGGTACAAAGTTGGAGGTGCTTGCAAATGTTGGGGAATGCATTTGACTGGCCCAACTTTTGTATAATGGTCATGACATGGCACCCAAATTATGGGGACAAACATTTTTGTCCCAACTTCCGTCTAGCCTACCGTGGCCAACTCCCAGAAGCGCCCTGCCACGGAAGTCCCACTTCCGTCCTGGCCTGGCAGTCTTAAAAAAAAAATCCCCTTCTTCTCCAACCTAGCGCGACCAAACAGCCAAACCCTTTCCCTCCCCCAACCACTCCTACTCTCCCCCTCCGCCGCCTACCGCCGCTTGCAATCACCGCCGCCACCAATCAAGCACCCTCTTCTCTCTCATCTCTCAAACTTTAAGATATAAAACCTTAATTTTTTTTTAAAATTTCTTTGATTAATTTAACATATATGTTATCATATGAACTTTTAATTGTTATGATTTTAGTTATTTAGAGTAATTTGTTTCCTATTTGAAGTTTTATATGTTTGAATTTTGTTTTGATTTTGTGAAATTAGGGCATTTATCAATTTAGGTTTTTGTGAATTGAAATTTTTTGTGAATTGAGGATTTTTGTGATTTGTGAATTGTTATTTTGTGACTTTTTACTTAGGGGAATTTTAAATTTGGTGGTATAACATGTGTAGTTTCTAATGAATTGTATATTATTGTTTTTTTGTATAGATGTATGTTCATGCCCATCTTCTGCCCGGTCCTTATGATCCTAGTGTTTTAAACAAACACGCATCGCATAGAGCTCTTAGAATATGGGGGCGGGGACGTAGAGCTTAACACTAGTTTAAAAATTATTAGCAACTACGAGAATTTTTTTGATGCCTACCAACACGAGGGCAATGAAAGAGTGATTCAGCTTATCGACCACATAGGTTTCGGGGGTTGATGTAGGATTGGCAAAATAAAGATAGATCACGCTTTGGTCCTCGCATTAGTAGAGCGGTGACGCACATAGACACATTCTTTTCATCTCCAATGTGGTGAGGTTACTATTACCCTAGAGGACGTAGGATGCCTTCTAGGACTGCCCACCGAGGGCCACGTGGTGAGTTGGCCTGAAGACTACAACCTCAGCAAAACTCAATGGATTGAGCGCGTGCACGCGAGCCTAGGATTCCGACCCCTACCCGAGTCTATTAGGGGTAATACCATCGCGCTCGTAGAGGTGTGCCCACATCAGTGAGGCCCTAGGCGATGATGCTACTGACGTGGAGGTAGACCAGCGGGCCAGGGCTCTGATTTTCCTCCTGACGTCCACTTTCCTCTTTCCAAACAAATCCGGGTCACGGGGGAACATGCGGTATCTCCTACTAATCATCGACGGAATCCTAGCAGATGACCAGCATTCCTGGGCTAGCGGTGTCCTTGCACATCAGTACCGCCAGATGTGCACCTCTGCACAGGCCGTCTCGAAGGACATAGCTGGATGCTGCCTATTAATTCAGGTTTGTGTAAATTTTTATACATTTTTATTGCTAGCATGTATTTTTATTATTTGCTGAATATTCCATGTTTTTTATGTACCATTTGTGGGCGTGGGAGCGAATATCGTGTCTCCGGCCAGCGAACCGCGGCCCCATTCTACATGATATTCCCGCTGATGGGAGAGCTTATGGGTCGCGGTGGAATACTGGGCCGGAGTTTCCGTGACGCACCCAAATCGCAGCTGACGGTGTTTCGAGATCAGCTGGATTTGCTTACGGGCGCCCAAGGGATAAGTATATTTCGGTAATTGCGTAATTTATGTTGAAATTATATCATTTGTTTTACACTAAGTTCATTTTTTTATGCAGTTTATGTGGAGGCCGTACCCTGATTGGGTAATTGCCGAGAGGGCGGCCCGGGATGAAGGCTTCCAGGCGACATGTCGTTCACACACGCCTCTCGTTTGCTTCGAGATGGTTGAGTACCACATTCCTGACAGGATTGCCAGGCAATTCGGGTTCCAGCAGGGGATACCGATCCTGACGGAGGCAAAGGGAACTAAAGCGGGTGTTGACGTTCACTCGATCAAAGCGGGACCGGCAAGGAATTGGGAAACCGAACATGCCACCTACATAGCTATGTGAGAAGAGGCGTGGATGCACTGGCGCACGTTGCTCCCGTTCCAAGTAATGTTATTGTACCTACCCGTGAGTACATGGAGTGGTACAATCGCATTACCGTCTACCTTCTGACTAACCCCCAGAATAGGGATCCCGGTCCACTCCCGAGGGGCATTCAACCCATCGCTACGTCCGAGGCGATTTTTGTAAGTTTCATTCTTTCCGTTGTTAACATTTTTATTTTTATTTAAAGTATACTAATATGAATATCTATGTTGCAGGAGGAATCGAACCGAGTGATGCTCGAAGAATTCGAGAAGCCTGCCTTTCAAACCAACAGTCAGTACAAGTCTCTCATCTCCTGGGCGGCCAAGACAATAAATGATACATTCGTGGCAGCTGGGAAGAGTGTTTCGTGCCGATCCCGTGCAGCCGATGTAACAGAAGCTGCTGTTATGCAACCGGTTACACAGCCGAGGGAGCATGTCCCGGGAAGATCTCAGATTGGGAGGCAAGGCGCTCGGAGGAACCGGCAGGCCACCCAGGAGGAGTTTTCAGCGAGGCGACTTCGGCAGCGTGGCGGGGCCCCGGAGTCGGCTCAACCTGAGAAAGATCCGACTCAGTCTCCGGCCCAGACTCAGTTCCCTAGCCTGGCCGACGTACCCACCAGTTTCGAATACCAATTTCCGAGCATGGGTACTTATTCCCAGGGTATTCAGACGGGGGGCATCTGGGAGCAGGGCCCTCTACATCGGCACAGCCGGGCTTCTTTTCGGGTGGGTCGCCTTCGTATAGCCTCCGCATCCCTCAGACGCAGCATCAGACTCCGTTGCCCGAGGAGCCGATATTTATCGACCCAGAAGGGGTGGAAGTCTTCGCAACTGATCTTGGTAGCGCCGTACGAGCGAGAGATAGCCATATTTACTATCTGTGATAAGACCCGAGAAGCCCCGATCGATACACACCTTCGGGGTCGTAGATAGTATTTCATTTAATTTGTTTACGTTTCATTCATTGTTGTTACGAACTATTTACATTTTTGCGTTATAAAATATTTTTTCGATTATTCCGTTGTTCGTTTTATATAAATACACAATTTATTCAATTTCTTACTCAAATTTTGGTAAATAATGTGTTTTGGCGATTTTTAATGTTGTTAGAATACCAACACAGGGAAAAAAACATCAAAAACTGAAGTCTCCAAGAAAAAAACTAATTTTTTTTGGCACAACACACTGCCAGTCCATGACGGAAGTGGGACTTCCGTCCTGTTCCCGACTTCCGTCCCCTGGCTGACGTGGCAGGACGCGTCTGGGAGTTGGCCACGTCAGCCAGGACGGAAGTGGGGGTCCCATACTTCCGTCCTGGACAAAAATGTTTGTCCCCAAAATTTGAGTGTCATGTCATGACCATTATACAAAAGTTGAGCCAGTCAAATGAAATCCCCGCAAATGATCAGCGGCCCAAAACTCTAGGCGCTTGCAAATCTTCAGCGGATGATGGGGAAGACGCATGCAAAATCCTCCAGCAGCTCAAAGAAAGAGTCACGTGCTCATGCAGCTCCTTCTTTGAGTGTTGGAGAATTTTGCATGCGGCCCAAAAAATTCTTTTTATTTTTTTAAAAATTTATTTTCGACATATTATTTGTTTAATACTTGTTTTTTGTGTTATATATAGTGAATTGATAATATTTATTTTATTCACATTATTAGACTTATTCAGAGTTATTTGTAATGGGAGGTGTGTAAAACGTTCAGAGGGGTGAGCAAATAGTTCTGCCCTTTTCGACAAGAAGTTTTGTAAAAGGAAAGCGCAGAAGAGAAGGAAGGAGCGTTTATGAAGCTTCAAAGAAATAGTAAGTCCCCCGAATGGCCAACTCACCCGTATTATGCTGAAGTTTTGATACATGCAAATGCTTCTTCTTCCTCAAGAATTCAATTTTTGACAAATACTTCAGCTTCAGTGAGTAGTCCTGACGAACCTTCTTCTTCATATGATGACAATTTCAGTGATGGTTGGATGCCTATCAATTTTCTAATGAGTGGTAATTCCATTAAATCAAGTCTCGATTTCAATGGTGGGTGTAATTCGAGGAAATGATCTCGATTTGATTTTAGAGGAAGCAGATGTTCTTGATGAAGGTGAGACCAATTTTGACGTGCTCAAGGAGTAAATTTAACTTGTGTCGGTAACACAAATTAACTCAGTTGGTAAAAAATTGGTGGGTGATCTGTAAGTACCTTTGTAAGCGACCTATGATCCCTAGGTGTTAAAGATCCCACATCGACTAGATTGTGAGCATATTTGCAATTTATATGGCTTGGGCAATTCTCTCCCTCTTCAGGTACCTTTTGAGGGAATGAGTTAGGCCCAAGTCCATTTTTAACATGGTATAAAAGCTACATTATTCGATGTTGAGCCCCATTCTTGCTCACGGTACAAATGTCCAGCCCTCTCCGTGAGGGTGTGTGTTAAAGATCCCATATTGATTAGATTGTGAGCATATTTGCAATTTATATGGCTTGGGCAATCCTCCACCTCTTGAGGTACTTTTTAGGGAATGAGTTAGACCCAAATCCATTTTTAACATTAGGGTCTCCGTGGAGATGTTAGGAGTCGAATCCACCCAAACTTTTTGTTATCAAAAAAAATTCAAATCGTGTCATGCACCCTAATATTTCTCACTAACTTAGACCAGTCTACGTGAAATGGAGTATTAATAGACTGAAAAAGGCCACTAGAATAAAGGTCTTTGCCAAGCTGATTTATGTACCAAAGGCGCAATATGCTCATACGTCCAAGCCTAATTCGGCCCCTGGGTATAGAGCACATATTTCAACTGTGTCTAAGGCGAGGGCAACACTTTTCCTCCCTCTTCTGTGAGGCTGATGTAGTCATATGCAGACTAATACAAATAGCCTCATCATACCAGCGTGGTTCCTTCTTTCATTCCGGTTATGTTGAAAACACAGAGAGGGAAATTTGGGTGTTTGACAACTCAATTGCAGTTGCCCAGTTTTCTCTACACTATGAAAGGAATGCAGTTTAAATGATAACTCACTCGATCCTTCTGGGTTATTACGTCCACTAACAAGACCGCTATCGATGATGATTTGCATGTTATGATTATGATTATTAATTTTTAGAGTGCCGTTGAACTTTATGATTGTTGGAGAAATTGGTTTTTCTCAAAGAATTAATTGTAATTAAAGTGTCGTGAGAATATTTTTGAGCAAATATTATTATATGTTACACCGCCCGCTTTTGAATGTTATTGAGATTATCACGAAGTGGGTTGCGCAATTTTCGCGATAATATATAACATGCGAGAAAATCAATTAATGGTGTGAATGATAAATTGGCATAAAGTGGAGTTGTTGAAATGTGGTAAATGGGTTTTTAAACCCACATCCCACATAGGAAACCTATGGAAGTGAAATTCACTTTATAAAAAAAAGTGATTCACGTGGGTTTGAATTGTGTTACCAATGTTATGCCCCATTTGAGAACCACGTGCGCATCTGAAAGACTGTCAGTACCAAAATAGCTCAAACTTGTGTGTGGGCGCGACCTGCGCAAACGAATGTCGAACCAAAACTTGCTGGGCTATTTTGCTACTGGTTTAAGTTTTGAGTGTTGTAACAGTCAGAATTTAAAGAGGGTAATGGCAGTGGACTATAACTGCAGTAATAAAAACTGGACTGTTACAAGTCTCTTTTATGAGCCTATAAAAGGCAGCCAGAAAATCCATCCAAAATTCCCTTCTCTCCCTCTGCATTCTGGTATTTTTCTTCTGCACTTGCATAACATTCTATCTAAGAGTTATATTGTTTCTTGATCTGATTCGAAGATTTTGTCTCTTTTGCTTCAAAGATACAAAAGTGTTTGGGCGTTGTACCTTGGGAGTTCAGTGTTCAAGAGGGCCTGAAACTGATAAAGGCAGGACACATTGAACTTAGGGGGAAGAGGAAATTCCTGTCTCATCCAGGATTCAATCCAAAATTCAGTAACAATTCTGTGTTTTGTTTACCGCTCTTCTTTATTTTTCTGAAACAGAAAAACAGTAGTTTTCTGTATTGGTACTACTTACATTTTCTGGAAAATATTATAGCCAGTAGCAGTGTATTGTTTTAGTCTTTCAGTCTTCAATTTCTGAACTGTTTTAATTTATTCTATTCTGATATAAGGTAAAAAAACAGTAGCACAATTTTTCAGTAAACCGGAAAAATTCCTAACAGTCTTAAGTTCAATATTATTTTTGTGTTATTTTTCTGGTGCTATTTCTGTTAATTAATTACTGACTTTGTTTCTGTTTTTTTATTATAGAGAAATGGCCAATATTGAAAATCGATCTGCTGCAACAGACATTAGTTCTGGTTCCGGTAATGTTCTCGTTGGTGTTCCAACTACTATGGTTCCTTGTTTAGGGAATCAGACAGGCGGTACTGAGACCGTCTTCCCGCCTTTTGTTGCTGCCATGCCAAACTGACCAATTCTTTTTGGTCAGTTGACAAACCCGAGAAGTTTAAGGGTGGTAGCAACTTTAAGTTATGGAAGGAAAAACTTATGTTTTACCTTACCACTCAACATCTGATTCGGTTTATCACTGAGGATAAATATGTGAAGGACATTAATGATCCTCAATCTGAAACCACAGTACGAGTTTTTGTTAGGAGGTCCATTACTGGCTTTTGTATATTTTTAGGTGATGGTTTTGTTAGTAGTGCCCAAGGACCATTAGCATATGTTGTACGTTTTATATATTTTGAGCATGTCATTTGAATAGTTAGTTTTGTTTTTGAGCATCAAATATGTGATTTGATAGTAAAACTCATTAGCTTATACAATTACTATTCTGATTTTCCCCTGTTTTATGTAATTTTCTATACAACGAAATAAAATTAGTATGATGTTTGATTGATTATTATGTTTTACTAATCAAGTGTAATTGATACAAATCATATCATATATACAATATACTGGGATATATTATATCGGACGTGATCCGAAAGAGCAGTAATATTTCATGGTTCTTTTAGTCATAAGTATTACTTCCTCAATACTCTTTTGGATCCTTAGACCTTATGTCTCTATCGTTTCCAGCATGAATGGAGCTACGTTTTGACTCAGTCGAACGTTACTTTTAATCGAGTAATTAATACGACTGATGATCGGATATAGTATCCTATCATGGCTTGAATGTGAAAGGCATTGTAAATGATTTGTCCCTCTCTTATTAGAGAGAGATATTTGTGGGCCCATCGATAGTGAAGACTGTTTAAATGCATGACCCTACTCAAATACATTCAATAAAGTGGTTATTAAATACTATTTGTTGGAACAGTCTACTTGGAGATCGAGCACAAATACAATTAATCTTTATAAGGGTGACAACTACCATTCCTTATGCTTAATTTGGATATCGCGAGACAAAGGGATTAAATAGTGGATTGATATTAGGTTCCACCGTACATTCATTCACTCTGGGTAGTCACAATGTCCTGCTAGGGACCGCTTGTGATTTATGAACACGTACTACTAAGTGTATTTTCATTGCCATTGTGATATGAATCCCTTCATATATAATCTCTTTTGGCCGAAAACCCTAGGGTTATACTTTGATAGCCGCAAAAAAGCTAAAACCCGAAATAAGATTTCGGTCATCCCCTCTCTCTAGATTCCCAAAATTCATAAAACAAAGAGCTAGCACCCGCTGCCCATTTCGTCGCGTGGATACCGGTAGAGAGCAATTGCGCAAGGGAAGGCTTTTGGTGGTCACAACACAGCATTTGAAGTCAGAAACCATTTACAAAAATTCGTAAATATTTTCGTTTGTTTTTCGATTCCAATGGTATGAGCGGATCCTTTCGGGGACGATTCATGGTTGTTTGGAACGAGTTTTTACCCATGAATCCCTTTAGTTTTATTCTCATGGAAGTCTAAAAGTTAACACCCTGGGTCTAGGAGTTCTGCAGGATAATTTTACACAAGATGAAGAAGAGTTCTACAGCAATAAACTAGGAATGAGTTGCATTGATTGAAGGCTTTGGACAAATGGGTTTCTGGAAGTTGGAGAGTTACTTACTGTTCTTCTTTGGTGGAGGGCAGTTTGTGGGTGAAAAAATGAGATGTTTGACAAAAATCTTTGGCTGAAATATCTCAGAGACTTGGGCCAAAGGCTATGTATTTCCTTTTAGTTAATCTCTTAATTACATGGGTTGTTATGGCTGACCCGGCCCACGTGTTGTCACGTGCTTCTTAGACACATCATCAGGCAGTTACAAACAACTTTTACTTTTACCAAATAAGAAGTGTATAAATAGAGTAAAGTTGTACTTTGTTTCTTTATCCAGAAATAAGAAAGATATTTTTCATTCCTCTTCTTCCTTCTCTTTGTTTGTTCATTTCAGTTTCTATTTGCGAAAGCTATATTGAAAATAACCAAGTTGTGAACTCTTATTATGAAGATGATGAAGTCAATAACTCAAGAATCTTGAAGCTACACTTGTAATAGTTCAAAAGATTTTACATTTGATGGAGATGGTCTGAAGTGGAGCTATAGAAAAATCTTTAATCAATCTTGAATGATGAACTTTAATGAAGATCAAGATTGATGTTAAAGTTTGAGAAGCATATTAGAAGATCAACAAGCTTGATTAAGAGACTTTGGATGAAGGAATGAAGAAGAACTTGAAGGTCAAAGTCTCAACATGAACTAGTTCAGTATATCTCTTTCTTATCTTTTGTAACTATTTCACATGAAATGTGTTTATACTTGAAAGCGCAAGAAATTAAAATTTAAGCTCATGTGTTCATTGATAAAATCTTTAAAGCCCAATTTTTTCAAAATCTTTGTTTCATGCTTACCAGGGACGAATCCAGGAATTTGGTGTTGAGGGACAAAACTGCAACAGTACGTAGAACTACAGAGCTCGAGTGATAAAAACGGCAAAAAAAATCTTGGGGGCAATAAAAATGGCAAAAACAATTCTTGGGGGGCGAAACTAATAAAATTTTCTAAAATACATATAAAGTTTCGATAAATAGTAGTATTTTTAAAAATCTCGGGGGCCATTTCTTCGCCCCTGATGCTTACAAGGTTTGTTTTGTAATTGTGGTTCTACAAGCCTTTATCTTTTGTTTCTAAATCTTGTAGACAAAGGTTTTTAGATGTTCTAAATATGTTTTGGACTTACGTTTTCAATCACTTTCATATAGTACAAACTTAAACGTTTTCATAAATAAAATGCTTGGCTTTGAAAACCTTCATTTTTATCTTTCGATCTTGGAATTTAAAAGTGTTTAGAACTTTTCTTACAAAGGTTTTCTTTGTGCTAAAATGTTTTGGTAGCTTAGAGAACTTATTTGGACTTGGGCACTAAGAAATCTAGCCTTAGGACCATTGCTTAGGTGTACCTATTTTCAACCTCGAGTGACCTTTTAAAGGTCTGATCAACTCTTTCTCAAGGAAGGTTGAACGAATGTTGAAGATTGCCTTGTCAAAGTTGGAATGTTCTTGGGGTTGCCCAGAAAAGTTGTAAAGTCGTCTTTAGATGATGGTCGGCCGACCTTAAGCATCCCAAGTCGACCTTTGGTCTTAGGTTTGTCGAAACTAGAATAAAAAAGGTCTATTGCGACGTTTGTCATATATCGCAATACGTCAAAAAAACGTCGATATAGATCTGTACTAACATTTATTTAAAATGTCGCGTAAACGTCGCATTTGCATGTGTCGTTATGATTTTTTACGACATTTGTTACAAGCGCCGGTACCTATCTATTACGACGTTTGTTGTGTCATTTTAAAGTGTATCAAAAGGTACTTTTGGCGACATTCGTAAATAATTGCAACAAGTTGTCTATTCCTACGTTTTTAAGTAGTCACAACAAAATACCTATTCCGACATTCGTAAATTTTAAACCAGACTAGCCGAGTCGGAGACTAGACAAGTCGAGTCGTCGAGTCTAGCCACCTTTGAATATTCAGAGCCGGAGCCTAGTGACAAGTCGCCCGTTGAGTCTAACCACCTTTGAATAATCGGAGCCGGATAATATATAATAAATCTTCTCCCTACTCAAAGAGATGGGAATTGAACACGCGACCTCCTGCATGTATGTCGTGCAATGAGCCGCTGAGCTAAATGATTTGTTATTTGTTTCTCCTCCTATTATATTTATTATAATGGAATTTTGGATTTTGTACCTTTACTTATTTAAATTTCTCTTTGTGTTTTGATTTTGTTATGAATCAAATTAAAATTAATACTCTCATTAAAAATTTAATAATTAAATGTCTTTAATTTTTCTTTAAAAAAAACCATTTCAGAAACATAATTATTGCATTTGTGTTTGTCTGAAAATATCACGAGATCTAACGACAAAATATATAAATGTCGCTATATGAGTCGCAAAAAGTAATAATGTATAACATGTAATGTAAATGTCATTAACTAACATCAAATTGTAGGTAAGAACAAAAAATATTATAATTGTCGTTATGAAATGGCGTATAAAATCCAAGTATAGCGACGCTTGTATGAAATGTCACATGATTTAAGGATGTTGTATATAAATGTCGCTATATAAGTCGCAAAAGGTAACAATTTATAACAACATTTAATGTACACGTCGCTAACTAACATCAAAATGTCGATTTTATCAACAATTATTATAACCGACGCTATGAAACGTCATATAAAATTCAAATTTAGCGATGTTTGTTTGAAAAGTCACAAGATCTAACGACATAGTATATAAATGTCGTTATATGAGTCACAAAAAGTAACAATTTATAACAACATTTAATGTAAATGTCACTAAAAACCAACATCAAAACATCATTTTGAACAACAATTACTATAATCGACGCTATGAAACGTCGTATAAAATCCAAATATTGCGACGTTTGCAAAAAGTGTTGCTTTAACTTACTCTTTTTTGTTTTAAGCGACATTTGATAAAAACGTTGGTACAAAAACGTCGCAAAAAGGTGTTTTTGTTGTAGTGTCCACATCCACCACTGGAAACAGAGGTGGGGTTCCCACCGCCTCCGACTGTGTGTCCGTGGTGGCTTCTGAATTGATAGAGTCCTCCTGATCGGTATGTCCCACCGGAGCAGTCGCCGTCGTTGTAGGCGCGTCCTCCATGGGCATTGTGATATGGTCCAGCACCTCCGTCATTATCGCTGCCTCAACCGCCGTCGGAGTCTCCTACAATCCCAATTTCGGATCTTGCGGGGTAACCGCAATGATTATCGGAAGACTCGACCTATCTTCATCTTGTAGAATTGCAGGGTGAGCCACACTGGCTGTAGTACCAGTGGGCACCCAAACATTACATGCATGGGAAGCCACCACAACACCGGAGGCTAGGGTTTTAGATATGGGTGACGGCTGTGGAGAAATCTTCTACTTCTGCTTACCAGCAGGTGGCGACTTAGGAGGTTTCTTCTGTTTCACGCATTTCCAATAATTATGACCAATTCTCATACATCCTAAATAATATTCCGGCAAATCATCATAAACAATTGCCTGCCAATAACCCTTACCAGTCTTTGCGTGTGTTATCCGAATCCGATGAGGCAATTCTGCCAAGAGATCTACCTCGACGCAAACCATTGCTATATTGAGCCGGGTGGCGGTGGCGGTTGGCGCATCCAGTGAAAGCGGGTGGCCTACAGCTTGTGCTATCGTGAACAATTTCGATTTATTGTACAAATGAATTGGTAAACCCTCAAAACCAATCCAAACGGGAACAATGGATGGCTCTTCATGAACATTAAAATCATATGTCCATTTGAATACTTTCATAGATAATCTGCAAAACTCCAAATTCTCTACCTCCATAAGCGACAATAGTCATCTTCCATATCGTAACGTATTAGAACATGGCATGGATCTATTCTTCCAATCCAAAAAACCCCCTCTAAAACCAACTTTATGAAAAGATTTTCGCAAAGATTCCATGTACGGTGCGTGCTTGTGGAATTTTCCTACTAGAGCAAACTGTCATGGACTGATAAAGAGATCATGCTCATCCATAGAAATGATCATATTTGGCTCCCCCTTATACAAATGCAATGGCGTGATCAACAGTGAGGCGAGAGCGGTCACCGATCTCGTGAGTAACTTGACAAAACTCTTCTGCTTCCAAGGTGTCTCGGCAGCGGCAACGACCGGGGCCAGGCCGACAGCCATGGATTGTCGCAAGATATTATGTGGTGGTGTAGTATTAGGAGTCTCCCAAATAGAGACTACCCAAAACTCCATATGGTTCAGCACCTGCTGAACACAATAACATCATCTGATTTAGGAGCCTTAAATCTATTGGTCATTAAATACGTGTTGCTATTATAAGGGATATTAGGGCTTACCAGCATCAAAACGTCATTTTGAACAACAATTACTATAATCGACGCTATGAATCGTCGTATAAAATCCAAACATTGCGACGTTTGATGTAAATGTTGCTAACCAACATCAAAACGTCATTTTGAACAACAATTACTATAATCGACGCTATGAAATGTCGTATAAAATTCAAACACTGTGATGTTTGCAAAAAGTGTTGCTTTAATTTACTCTTTTAGTTTTAAGCGACGTTTGATAAAAACGTTGGTACAAAAAAGTCGCAAAAAGATGTTTTTGTTGTAGTGCGATCAGATAGTTTCATAGAAAAAATTAAACAAATTATAGGTGAAGGTTAAGTGACCTTTCTAGGAAATCGGTTGATTGGAGCAGAGGTTCGGGCGATCTTTCTAGGACATGGGTCGACCAACACTTGCGAATTGACTTGATCAATATTGTTAAAATCGCGAGTTAACTCGTAGAATCGCACGATTCTACCAGTCTCAACTCTCAAGCTTCTGACGACACATTTCCTTTTCTTCATCAATTTCTTATACTATTAGAAATTCGGTTATTAACTCTGAGTTCGTAACTTTCTGTCATTTTTTTTGTTTTGCATTTCCAAAATATATGTGATTCTTTTTGTTTTACATTTTCATAATATATGTCATTTTATTTTGCTGCTGATGTATCTCGTGTGTGTCTAATTTTTTTTTTTAATCTAAAAAGTTAAATTGATTTCAGTATGCCATAGTATTTCGTACATTTGCCAGTCTTGTGATACCGATAAATGGTTCGATCTTCTTAATTCTGTCTAAGTGGTATGTATTGATTGTGGATCATAAACTTATTATGTGCTTTATTTTATTTTGATTTTTTGAAAGACTTATAAGTTAAGAATTATGTTTCGTCGCTT
Organism: Vinca minor; assembly: GCA_026122235.1. Lineage (NCBI taxonomy): Eukaryota > Viridiplantae > Streptophyta > Magnoliopsida > Gentianales > Apocynaceae > Vinca > Vinca minor. The sequence goes on from JAOCZM010000273.1 coordinate 104,833, forward strand.
TTTATATTTTAAAAGACTTGTAAGTTATTTATTGTGAATTTTGTTGCGTTGTTGTCTTTTGAAAAAAGCTTATGAAACTATATTTTATAGATTATTCTCATATTGTTAGACCATATGATATTATTTATAGGGTAAAGGTGCTCATACCCTTTAAACTTTTCTCGATTTTGGTTTTTGACCCTGAACTAAAAAATACAAAGTCCTTGACCCTGAACTTTTATAGAGTATTAATGTTTCCCTTTCCATCCAATTCCACCGTTAAATCTAACGGAAAAGTTGCTATTCCGTTAGATTTAACGGTGGAATTGGATGGAAAGGGAAAAATTAACACTCCATAAAAGTTCAGTTGCTATTCCGTTAGACTTAACGGTGGAATTGGATGGAAAGGGAAAAATTAACACTACATAAAAGTTCAGGGTCAAGGACTTTGCGTTTTTCAGTTTAGGGTCAAAAATCAAAATCGAGAAAAGTTTAGGGGATGTGGACACTTTTTTACCCTTATTTATATGTAACTTATTATTATTTACATATAAAATATATTTTAATTTTTTGGTACGATCTTACAATTTATTTTTCGATTCACGAGGTTACGATTATATGCCCTTCTTATGAGTATACATAGAATCATGTTTTTAAGAACATTGGACTTGATGCTTAAAAATTAAATAATCCATAACTTATTAATTAAGTGTGTTTGATCACAAGGCGTCATCAAGTGCTTATCTTTTAAGTGTGTTTGATAAAAGATTGTATAATCTCTTAATTGTTTAAGATATATTTAACTACAATTATAAATTTTACGTGAAATCAAATTGACTTATTGAACTCTGAATATGCCGACTCAATTAATATATATATATATATATATATATATATATATATATATATATATATATATATATATATATATATATATATATATTTCGATTCAATAAAACACTATCTCAAAATATTAATTTATAACAAAATGTAATTTTGAAATTTAAATAAAAGATATGGTAAAAAGTGATGGCTCTCCCTAAACTTTTACGAATTTTGATTTTTGGGCCTCAATTTAAAAACATAAAGATTTTTACCTCGAGCTCTTCTGATGTATTAGTTTTAGACCTATGATTAGATTTAGCCGTTAATTGCGGATGGATAAGCGTCACATGTCTCACACATGACTATCAATAGGTAAGACTATCTGTTCTACTAAGATATATATATATATATATATATATATATATATATATATATATATATATATATATATATATATATATATATATATATATATATATATATATTATTGTGACATTCATAAAACTCTGCGGACTTGTCACATGGGACATCCAATGTGACCGAATGTTTTTTTAATTTTTGGTTACCCTTGAGGGTGTCTAGTTTCCCAATTTCGGAGACTAATTTAAACTCGGTCAATAGTAAATTTTGCCAAGGTTAAACTTTTACTGAGGGAGGGTCTGCTTCATAGATCTTTTTTACATGGCACTCTCAACCACGGCAGATAATAAGGGAGAAAATTCCACCAAGAGATTTCAAACTCTCACCAATGACAATGTATTAACAACTCGCAACCAGCTGTCTAGAGTTGGGCGTTTAATATTTTTTAGTTTAAGAGTTAATAGCTATTTATAGCACTAAACTATTTACGAATTTCTCTTTATAGTACTAAATTATTTTTTTATCTACATATGTATGTCACTCAACTATTTACGTTTATCATAATATGTCACTCAACTATTTACGTTTATCAAAAAATATACAACCACCCATTTTTTGGGTGTTTTTCGGCCAGCGATGTCACGTGAGTTGCTTCAGAACATGAACAAAGGCGAAAAGGAAAAGAAATATTGGAAACGTCGGGCCATAACTGCTTAATTTGACAGACCTGTTTGCCCTTGCAACAACAAATTAAGCAGTTCGCCTGACGTTTCCAAGATTTCTTTTCCTTTTCGTCGTTGTTCATGTTCCGAAGCAACTCACGTGACATCGCTGACCGGAAAACACCCAAAAATGGGTGGTTGTATATTTTTTGATAAACGTAAATAGTTGGGTGATATTTTTTTTTTTTTTTTGCTAAATAAATTCTGATTTCATTACTCACAAATAGCCGAGGCCATTACAATCAATAAAAAATATGAAAGTACAGAAAGTAAAAGTTATACAATGATTTAAAAAATCACGATAACAGACAAAAGACACATCCAAGAAAACTTGGATGGTTAGGAAAAAAACTAGAAAAACTAGACAAATAAACAAATACATAATCTTCTTCTTCAAAGCATCTTTATCGCCATTCTTGAACCACAGGGACAGCAAGAGAATAAAGAAGAAGATGAAGGCAACTGATTTTTTCAATAAAAATTAAAATCAAAATCAAATGAATCCCTATGAAGAGTTAATAACTATTTATAGCACTAAACTATTTACGAATTTCTCTTTATAGTACTAAACTATTTTTTTATCTAAATAGTTGGGTGATATATTTAGATAAAAAAATAGTTTAGTACTATAAAGAGAAATTCGTAAATAGTTTAGTGCTATAAATAGTTATTAACTCTTCATAGGGATTCATTTGATTTTGATTTTAATTTTTATTGAAAAAATCAGTTGCCTTCATCTTCTTCTTTATTCTCTTGAAATTTTTTTTAAGGACACTTTTTCTCATTTTGCCCTTATAAGAGAGGAATTATTGTATTCTTGACAAAATAAGGATTCTTGTCCTTAACTATTTTCCTATTTTTTTCTTTAAAAAAAAAAATACTTATTTGTTGTGAAATCTCTAAAATCAATTAAACAGTAATATACAAAATAAACTGGACAAAAGATAGAGAGAATTTTATAGTTTTATGCATTTCTTCGTCACATTTACAATGAAGCTTAAACCTTATTTATTAAGTTTAGATATGTATATCGAGACAGTCATATATCGATGTAAAAGATAATATTGACTACTTCATGCAGACATCTTAAGGGATTAATTGATATACACAATATATTAATTTCATAACACTCCCCCATAGATATTTATAACATAAAGTATATGTCTCGTTAATCCCTTACTAGATAAAAACCCAGTGAGAAAAAATAATCTAGTGAAGGAAAAAGAGTACACTGTTCTCTGTGTTTTGCTCCGATTGATTTGAACGTCATTGAACCGACGCATTTAATTCCGTTATCATACATTGCAGTCGATAATGTCTTAGTGTGTAAATCTTCTGAATTAGCACATTTGGACAAAGTTATTGTCAGACAGTAATAAAATATACATTGTCTTATCTCCTTTAATATATCCTCAAATTACATTCTCATCCAATAACATAATTGAAGTTTCTTCCTTAGACGATTCACCTAACTATTTCAGATTACATTCTCATCCAATAACATATAGTAGTGTGTTTTATCACATAAATTCCCAATCAACCCACACGCCAGTTGATGCCAGTATTAGTATGGATCAGGAAAGCAACCAAAATCTTGTATATCCATCTCAACTGGAGTTGGATTTTTCTCATTTCATAAATGATCAAAAGGAGATATTGTAATATTATTCTAAAATTTTCAAGTCATTGGATTACAGTAGAGTATGTGCACCCAGGGCCGGCCCTGAGGGGTGGCAGGGGGGGCCGACCGCCTAGGGCCCCAGAATTTTGGGGGCCCCCAAATGTTGAAATTATATATATATATATATATATAAAGTTTTAGACAAGAAATAGCTTTAGCACAATGGTAGAGTGCACAATAAATATCAAAGAGGTCCTGGGATCAAATCTTTGCGTTTGTGTTTTTTTAGTGAATTTACTCAATGTCTCATTTTATTGTTTATATTAGGGGGCCCTATTTTTAATTTTCGCCCCGGGCCCTGAAAATGTCAGGACCGGCCCTGTGTGCACCAATTGTGTAAGAATAATGCCTTCAGGACCAAAATGTCATTTAAGATTCTTTCTCGTATATATAAACAATCTTAATCAATTTTTATATACAAATATGGCTCTCGTAAATAATAATATGTTTTATCTATTTATAACATTTTCTAGATGTCCAATTACAAGAAAAATTATCTGTTCGTAGTTAATGTCAGGTATATACGAGAATATTATGCCACTAGTTGTGACTTAAACATTTCATGGTTCGCATTCTATCTTTAAACAAATTTTTATCCATCTGGAATAACACTTTAAATGTATAATTCTAACTGAGAATACATATACACTTCAATGTACTAATAACTTGTACATATTTCTCATGCGAACTCTGAATTTTATTTTTGGCGAAGTATCCGAAAATACACGACTATTAGTCTTGAGTCTGCAGACTTTTATTGGAGAACCTCATTATCGTTTACACTAAGTACCCATTAATACCACTGACTTCATATAGTTTTGTGATTCCATTTAATCATGTGTATGAGATCTCATAATTATCTCGAATTTTAGGTACTGGAAATTTAAAACATTAATCATGTTTGTGAGCAATTTTGTTGGAATTCATCTCTCCTCGACTTTAACACATATAATCACACTATGTTTTATTCGACTTTTGGTGGCATTGCACAAATGCAACGAAAAATTATTTTTGAAAGTGTCCCACAAGTAGTGTCGTTTTTTTCGTGTCACTAACGAAGTGCCATAAATAAATTAGCGGCACAACTTTTGGCACTTTTTAAATGCCACAAACATATTAAAAATATGACATATTTTTCTAAATGCCGCGAAAATAATTTAATATTTTAAAATAAAAATTATTTTATTTAAAAAGAAAAATAATAACGAACCTTAAGGCTTACCATAGTAACATGTTATCTACAATTTAATATTTCCGTTTGGTGAGAATTGAACGCTTGACCACTTGTTGCAAACACTAACGCTCCAACCAATGCACCATAAGGTTTATTGTTCTAATTTTAACCAAATTTATTTATATAACATAACAATATATTTTATTTAACTACTTTTAAGTTTGATATTTATATTTATTAATGTATATTAACAACAACTAATTATAAATAAAACTCTTTTAAAACAAAAATTGAGTAAAAATAATACTAAATAAAAACTACATACAAATTCTAATCTTAGCGTCATACGAATTATAGAATAAGTTATAAATTAATAAGTTTATTTACTGCATTTTATAGTTTTATATATATATATATATATATATATATATATATATATATATATATATATTATTGTTAATATATTATTTTTTTAAATTTGATAACACCAAATTCAATAACTAATTATTTTTCATTTCTTTTGGAAAATTTAAAATGTTATAAAATTTATATACGAAATATAGAATACAGAATATACTAGATTAACCCAAAATTTAGCTCAATTTTCAAGGTCGAGTTAATTGTTAACTTGCCACATGTTGCATTTTGATTAAGAGTTGAACCAAACTCAGCCACATTATGATATTTCAACTTTCCGGCTCAACTTTAATAATATACGGAGTATGATTTGTATAGTGTTTTTTCTTTGGGTAATATGTTGGACTTTATATTACTTTTATGTTTCTTCACCTACCGCACTGCTTTATTACGTTGTTGCGTTGAATACTATTATTCTTTTTTTCGTAGATCGGTTATCCGCGTTGTCCCAACTAATCCAGTTAAAATATGCGCGGAATAAATATAATAATGCGATATGAAATTATTTTTTGGTGACTCAAATCCATAACCTTATCATGGACAAATCCTTGGGGATCAAATATGAAGCCAATTGAACTAATTTTTAAAATAACCTTATCATAAGCAAGCTCTTGGGTGACTCGAACCCGTGACCTTATTCATTTCTACAAATGGCACAACTGTATTATTTATATATTTGTCTATTCTTATGATTTTGTTCATAATGTTTTGAGTATTATATAAACAAAAAAATCATGTATAGCTTGATACGAAAGTGAGTCGTTGAGTCGTACTTGGAATGGTGACTTCTGATTTTGCCACTGATACGGCGACTTTGAACTATACTAGAATATGTAAAAGGTTTACTAGAATAACCTAAGTGTAAAGAATATAATATGGAAAAAATAAATGCATAATCCAAAATAAATAAACAAATCATAAAGTTCAATCCGAGCTCACATAAAACATTTTAGCTTTTAATGTGATTTGCGAAATACTAACAGGGGGTGAATTGGTTGTTTAGATTCTTCTCACCTTTTTCAACCAACTATAAGAGTTTTCACAAATGGAGCTTGAATGGTGCAATATAGATAATCACAAGTATTGAATCAAAATCACAAGAAAACAAGTTTTATAATGGTTCGGTTCACAAAGAGCTGATCCACTATCTTGAGTCGCATTCAAGGATTTCACAAAGTTTCACTAAAAATTACATTTTAAGCTCATTGCTGGTGCTAAAAACGAATACAAAGGTGGAAACCCAATGTCACACTTATAAATTTTACACTTCAACTACCATATTTAAATCCACCTCAAGGTCTCACTTATGAGGGAACACACCACAAGCTCACAAAGAGTCTCAAGAATGTCCTTAAAGGTCTCATTTATGAATGGATCTTGTCACAAATCTCACTAAGAGGCCAATAGAAAGATTCACATAAATCACACGCTATGTGATGGATATAACCTTGTAGCACAAGATAATCATACTAAATGTGATGGATATAACTTTCTAGAACCTTTACTCTCCACTCAATATAGAAGAATCACTTTGATTAGCACAAGATATGAGTTTGGAATGCTTTGAGAATATATGAAAGATAATCAATTTGTGTATAAAGTTCTATAGATTTGTCTACCTCATAAATACTTTAGAAACTTATATAAACGTAAAAAACAACGATTTGAATTTTAAATAATTCTATTGAGCAACGACTAGTTTCTAACCTTGACAGTGATAACGCGTTAACCCGTAAGTATTTATACCTAATCCTTTGTTGTTTTCTTAAATTTTCTTGTGAGAAAAAAAATGAATAGGACTTTATTTCACTAAGATAACTCAGTCTTTACAAAGTGTTGCTATAAAAAATTGTTTAGGAGTTGAGTTGAGAGTTTAGTTGGTAGGCTTTGGTTGAACACTTATAATTTCTTTTAAGGTGAAGTACAATTTGTAAAATGATGATTTGACCTAGTATTCGAAAGTGGAACTTAAGGCTATAAAACTGATTATATACTATAGTATGCGTTATTGAAGACAAATTGTCACGCGAAAAGCTAAGTCTAAGGGTAAATTTTACCTAAGTATATATTATTTGATAAAAATCCTTGCGCAAAAATATTGACGAATCCGAAAAACCAAGTGAAAAGGAAATAAAAATGAATGGCCATGTTCTACGCCTGGGAGTGGTTTGGTTTTCAAATATTACTATTTTTGGTTAAAGTCCAAACTACAATTATCGTCCAAAATTTTGGGTTTGGGGTTGGGGGTGGGTATTTAGCGGATTCAGGAACAGAGAAGAGTGGATGCACATGATGATTTGTGTGGGGTCACTTATACATTTTTTTATCTAAATAAAGAAAAATATACTTTATATACTAATTTTTTCAGCGGGGTAGCCCCGCTGCCACTGCGCTGGATCCGCCAATGGGAAAAGAGGTGTCACACCCCAAAACCTTAGTGACGACCTGGAAGCATCCCAAGTCAATGGAACCCCCTACCCAATACTATAAAAGGAAACCTCGTTCAAGTATAAATAACTTAAAAGGACAATTTACATAATCCATAATTCATTACGTCAAAAGGGAAGGTACTAATGTTAAAAAAAGGAAATTTTAAATAACCACAAGTGTTCAGAAAAAGGAAACTACAATGTTATTACATAAATAGTGGATGTTTCTTGTGCAAACAAAAGGGACACTTCGCCAGAAAGTTAGTAAAATAAAGAAGTTTGTTCCACAATTCTCTTGTCTTCCTTCCTTATGCTTTTCAATCTTTAGCTTTCTTTCCCGTAGAGATTTTCAAGTCTTCTTCTTATTCCAAACAAAATTATCTTCTAGTAGCAGTATATGTTTTAAGTATTATTTAATACTATTTTAAATATTAGTTTTAGAGTTTTTCTGAAAAACAAATCAAGAAATATTGAATTTTACGGTTATAAATATACTCTTGCTCTCATATTCGGTCCCCTCTCGTTTTTATCATGTCTACAAACTCATCGTCTAGTTTAGTAGCTCTTCCAGGTCAAACTCGTTTGTCTAATTCTTGTATTTCTAATGTTTATGAACTAGATTATGTTTCACATGATCTTCTTCGTACTCCTCATCAAAGGTGTCATCTATGGCACCCTCAACGTACTCATCTGCAAAAGGGGAAAAGTAAAGGGGTGAGTTACTAAACTAGGTCGGCAAACAACAATCACCCTTGGGATGAAGCATCAAATATGACTCGATAAATAATTTCCATCCCAAAGCATTTGTACGGAAATGACAATACTAAACTTGTAAATAAAAAATAAGAAAAGGCAAAGGACATAAACTAAATGTAAGACGAAGACAATACAGAACAAAGCAAAACAGAGTAAAATATAGCAACGTTCGGAAGATCGAACATAAGTTGTCGGCCTATCGACGGTAGTCCCAAGTAGCCTCAGTCAACAACACAAACGCCCCGGTCGACCGAAGTGGTCTAACCAGTCGCCCAAGATGGTCCTAGAAGTTTTGTGTGGATGATAGCACATAAGCCTCGGTCGACCAAAGTGGCCATCCCAGTTGTCTGAAAGCTCCCAGTAGTTTGGTCCGACCGGTAATCCATTTGCTTCCAGTACTTTGATCTTATCAACCGAACCTAGCATGCGGTCGACCGAACTAATGGTACGGGAAGCTAAACAGACCATTTCCTGCACAAAACAATAAGTAAAAACATATTTTCTGCACTTAAAACATCTCAACCCAAAATATCCATTTTGACCTTAAAAGATAGACCAAAACATATACACATCAATCACATAACATTCACAAACTATACACATCATATATGACACTCACAATTGGATATCGTGCTACGAGCACCATGAACAACCCATGCATTAGAAACGGATTATCATGTCAGACACTTGAGTATACTTCTAGAAATATATAAACACATACAATTCACACATGTGAGCTCACTGACTGGCTACGACTCTAAACCCTGTTAACAGCCCATGACTATTCATTTACCCGTTACAGCGGGCTACTCAATTCACGTGGATTCGGATACTGAACCATCTGAACGACGAGGCCGTAGTTTAAGTACACGCCGGTTATGTCATCGCTCACCCTTGTGAGCTTTACAACAATTGTTAGCAGTCCCCTCTTTTTATTCTCGTTAGGAACCGAGTCAATGACAATAACATATACAATGAGTGCTCCCGAGAACTTTAACATAACATAATTTGACGAGTCCTGGTGTAGGATTAACGACAGACATGAGCTATAATTGGGAATAACACATTGACTCCAATTATGACGATCTACCAAATAAACACATAGCAACGCAGCAATTTAATTATTACATACATACAATGCAAATTCATCAATACTTCATCCGAATTTTCTATGGAAGAAATATGCAATAAAACCCAAATTCAAGCAAATTCATAATTACTGTAAAAAAAACATAAGTTTAAGGACTGAAATTGCAAGGGTGAAGGATCCTTACTTGTCAAACTTAAGCAATTCCTATCACAAACCCCGAAATCAAGGAAAAAACTAAAACCACAGACTTCAAACTGACTCTCTATTCCGAACTCCAAATCGCAATCCATCAAAGCCTAAACGTAGACCTTTCGATTACCTTCGAAACACCTCAGAAGTTACTCAATTCCGACAACGATAGCTATGTCAATTGTCCAAAATACCTCTCAGCTCACAATTTTTCCGCACTATGTTTTTCTCTCTCTTTTCTTTCTATCTTCTAACGTAACCTGTCCTTCTTTCCCTCCAGCCATTTACACCCACTAAACTCCTTTAAAAAACTCTACAATCCAGCCCCATACTTTCTGAAGCATACATTCAAGCCCCCAACTTATCGATTCATCAAATGCCCCCCTTAGCCCAAATGTACCCAACAATTAATTGACACATAATCACATATCATGACACATAAATTCGTGCTTGAGTAGTTAATGAACATACAATAATGCAAGAATTAAATGCTAACATGTAACAATTAAGCCAAAAAAAGCTCGGGTATCAAAAGGGGTGAGGCTAAGGTATCCATTTTTGCTTTTGTCTAACCCATCATGTCACAAAACTACCCCCTATATGCCCTGCTTCCAAGGGGGGAAGACCCCAAACCTACAAAGTGGATCCGTCCCTGACTACCTCTTTATTAATAGAGGAGTTACGAGGAGTTTATGACCTAAAAAATTAATATTTATGATCTACTACCTATATTCTTTATTTCTATAAATATATGTATTTTGTTGATATACAAATATGAGATAATACAAGAAATACTTTTACTGTTTCTCATTCTCTTGTCCATTATTCTCTTTGTTTGGTTTATGTTTTAGTTTTCGTTGTGAAATTCATTCTAATTTTTCCTTCATTTTATAAGATTTAGCTAAATTTTTAGTTCTCATATTTTCTCTTTTTCCTTTTGTTTTATTGAGAGTATATATGGAATTGAATAATATTGTTTTACTAAAAGGCAATGACAAGGAAGGTCAATGTGAATTAAAGGAAATTTTTGTCATGAACAAACACTTCAAGAAATAAATTAATTTTTGTTGTTCTAAATTATATGGATGATTTCTTAGTTGTGTGGTAGAGCACGTGTGATACCCAAGACTTTTCGGGTCAGGTTCGGTTGACCGGAGCTAAGCTAAGGTCGATCGGAACTCGTTGATATTTGCTTAAGTGTTTTTTTTTTTTTTTTTTCTGTTTTGGCCTCAAGGTGCGGTCGACCAGCTTGGTGCTTAGGTCGACCGGATAGCATGATTAATTTTTAATTAGCTACTGTTTCTTTTCCGATCGACCGATGAGGTTGTGCCTTATATACTTTTATCCCTTTTATACTTTAGACTAAAAGTCCGGTCGACTGAAGTGAGGATCCGGTTGACCGGGACTTGTACGTTTTGGATTTTGTTGTTTTCCTTTCTTGCTAAGTGTTTTTACATGTATCATATGTTATTTGTTAACATTTAATAGCATTAGATGTCAGCGTTATAAGCAGGAAGACGAGGGACTAGTTTGTCGTAGGAGAGAAGTTATGGGAGGTTAGAAAGAGGTTGAGGGAATTGAGGGATTTGTGGGATGAGTTGTAAACATCTTAAGGGCCGTATAGGGGTCAGTTTCTTCACATTTTCGGACTAGATAAAATGGGAAAAATCAGAGAGCAAGAAAGGAGAAAAGAAGAAGTTTTAGGCAGCCTGCACCTCCGTAGAAAAATCGTCGTCCAGGTAACGTTAAGACTCCGATCAGAGTGATTCTTATTGCTTTAGAAACTAGACTGATAGGGTTGCATTATGACCGTAGGGATTGTGATTCTAACTGCTGGAACATTTATTATTCTTGTCAAAAGTTGTAACTCGAAATCTAGAATTTTCAGCATTTGTGCTTTTAGTGAATCCTTAAGTATCTAAGGTAAGGACTCTTGCACTCTTGTGTTGTAAACAAGGTCATGAAAGGTATTTTCCACTAATTTATGGCAGTATTTGTTGAACGATTAAATCATGGTTTTTACTGCATTAAAATGGATGAAGAACGGTGTAACTTGTTATGTATGATTGGTTTATGTCTTGTACATGTACTTGAATCTTTGATGTGTTTAAGTTGTAACATAAAGGGAATATTCCTAATTGAATTGTTGATTGTAAATGACCCGTGGGACAAGATGTGTTCAAATTATGTATGTATGTACGTTTCGGCGTGAAACAGACCCAGTCACGTGTATACGTATGCCCAATGTTTTGAAACCCGGACCAGACATCGACCCGAAAAAGTTGCTGGGTCACGGGTCACTAGTCGGACCGGTGGTCGGATCGTCATCGACCCGTTCATCAACCCGGTGACGTCATAAATATTAAAAAATATATAATATATACTTATTAATAAAAAATAAAGTTAATGTAAAAATTTTCAAATAAACATCTCGTTGATATAAACCTGGATATTAATATTAATGTAAAAATTAAAAATATTACAATTGTGTTTGGGCCGATGCAGCCTGGCCCAGAATTAAGTGGAGCAAAAGTCACTGGGACAAGCCCGTCACCTAGCCCACAGCAATCATATGCAGAAGCTTTGATCAGCCCAGTTTCTTTGGGCCCACATTTTTTGAGTGACAGTGGCCTTAGTCGGCCCAGATCTATCAAGCCAACTTATTTGGCTAACTGGCCCAGCCCCTTGCGAAGCCATAGAGAAACCTAGAGCCTGTGCAGCCATTTATTTTTCCATCTTCCTCAAAACATTCCGGTCACCCACTGAACTGCCGCCTTCGCGCCTCCTCCAGGTGGGCTCCCTCCGGTCATTCTTCCGTTTCTTCGATTCCGGCGAGCTCCTCTTACCCCCTTCGGCTACCCTCTTCCTTCGGCCATTTCTCAAACCCGTCTGCCTGGTTCCTTTCCTCTTATACGTTCCGCCGACCCAACCCGACCCAAAAAATCCAGTTCTCCGCGGTTATCAGTCGGCCGGCAGGCGCCATAGCCGCCGCCATCAACTTCTCCTCACCTCTGAAACCTAACATTCTCTTTACGGGTTACCTCACTGTTGAGTTTGTGACCCGGCCGATTTTCTCAAAACCGTTTCGGTTTCCGGGTCGATCGGTCCGACCGGCCGGGTCAAAGGCGGGTCAGTAAAATTAGAGCGGTGTTTAGCGTGTCCGAGTTTTAGTACATAACCGGACCGCCCGGAGGTCCGATCGACGATCCGACCGCCCGGTCCGGTCCGGGTTTCAAAACAATGCGTATGCCTTTGCAAAGTGAGCTAGATCCCAAGGGTGATAATGGGTAGGACTACTATTAGGGTTATATCACGGTAGAGGTAGAGGTATTGTGCATAACGAACACATCTATAAATAAATAATGTGATTACACGGTTATGTAAGATACTCGATCCCTAAAGGTTTATGTGGGGCCTGATAGTAGTGGGGCCAAAGGTCATGGTCAGTCAATAATTTCAATTATGTGAATAACGTGTAGCACGCAAGTAAGTGTCAAATATACTTGATATTATGTATGTCAAGTATGTATAGTATGGGACCTAAGACATATTATGGTATGATGTATGTTATCATGTATGTGGATATGAATTGTATGAATGTGCATATTAAGTGAATGTGTTTATGATTTAAGTTGTCTTTTCAGGGAATGAGATTACTTTTGAATGATTTGGTTTCTTGGTAGACTGATGGATGAAAGGTACGGATGTCGGCCAACATCTGTATCAAAAGTCCAACGGAAGCCGAATTTCCGTTATTTACGTCTTTTATAGTTTCAAGAAATCTTATGTACGTATGAGGCTCGATTATAAACAAGTATGTATGTATGGATTGAGCAAGTATGTATGTAAGGTTAAAGTTATGTTCAGTGGCGGAGCCATGAATTTATTGTTGGGGGCACAATTAACATTGACAAAATAAATTCATAAGAGCATATAAAATATTTCATTACAATTGTTCCCTACGCGTTTTCATACTTTGATAATATTCTATAATTACATCATTTTCGATAGTATCAAACACATCTTTCTCAACAAATGCAATTAAACTATCATTCAACCACTGATCTCCAATTCGATTGCGTAGACAATTCTTAACAAAAGTCATTGCAGAAAATATTCTCTCAACTGAAGCAGTAGCCACTGGTAGAATTAAAGCCATTGTCAAAAGCTTGTAAACTAATGGGTAAACTTGATGCTTGTTTTCTGCAAATAACCTCTGTGAAAGTTCACTAAAGCCCTGCAATCCTTGAAACTCTTCACTCATACGCATGTCAATAATATGTGTATCAAGTTGTTCATCCATTGCTAAGATATGACCTACATCAAATCCAATGGATAGTATCCACATAGTCAAATCAATTTGTTTTTGTCAAAATCAGCAAATGATCTATTTGGACACAAGCACATTTGTCAAAATCAGCAAACGAAATACTACCGACATTTGCTCCTTCATTGATATGGCACGAGATTCATCAACAACAATAGAAAACAATCTATCACCATTATCTTTGATGGTCATATTTAAAATTTTAGAAGCAATGGCACTAACAATATCTTTTTGAACACACGGAGATGTTAATTTGAGATTTTCAGGCGCATTCTTCAAAGCTACCCCTTTAATTTCAGTATTATGATCACATAACCAGTGCAAAAGCTCAAGAAAATTACATTGAATACTCGACTCTTCCGATTCATCATGTCCACGGAAGGCCAAACCTTTTCGTAAAAGATAGCGAACACAATCAATAGACGCGTTCAACCGAATTCGATAATCATTTTGAGTTTGATTCGATTGCTTAACAAGACAAGATCGGATATTGTGTCCCTGGTCCTTGAAAGATTCATACTTGATTCGAGCCTGATTGTGTGCACTACTTGATTTTGCAACGTGCTTTCTAATGAGTTCTTTCTTTTTCCAGTTTGAGAACCCATTGTTAATAAATGAACAACATCCATCACGGAAAAGATAACTGTATAAACAAAATATGGCATCTTTTGGTATACTATACTCCAACCAACTAGAATTCTCATTATACCATGACATACAAAATCGCATATTGTTCATACCAATTTTTGTGGCTGGAAATACATTGTTTCTAGGTTGACAAGGACCTCTCTGAATATATGTCCTCCGAATTAAATCTCGAACATTAACATCATAATTTTGTATTGGAATTCTCAATCCAGGATCCGAAGGCAATTGTTCAATATCAAATTCAAGTCTTTCATCTCTAACATTTCCCACATTAATTTCAAGTAAATCCTTTTCAACATCCATTTTTGTATCAATTTCAATATCATTTTCATCTCCAATCTCAACCCTTTTATCCCTAACACTCCTTTCACTAGTTTGTTCCGAACAAAGAGGAAATTTACGTTTAATAACGAATTTATCCATAACTGTGCAAAAAAAAAAAAGTACATATATCAGGAAATAGCAAATTAGCAATCATATGCATTTCACAAAAAATGTACATAAATAATGAAGATTAAAGAAGTATTAAAAGAGTTACCTATTTAATTCAAATAATGAAGGATGATGAGGATTGATGATTGAGGTTAATAGAAACCCTAATGAGAGCTTGAGGAACAAATTGCCATTGCTTTACAGTGAGAATTGATGCTTGAAAAAAATCGAGGTGGTGAATACCTTAACCAAGAGTTTGACGAACATCTTAGGGGTTATGGAATTGTTTCACAATTAACTCCTCCTGGCACACCACAATGGAATGGTGTATCGGAACGGAGGAATCGCACCTTACTAGATATGGTTCGATCTATGATGAGTCAAACAAGTCTTCCAATTTCCTTTTGGGGCTACGCCCTAGAAACCGCTGCATTTATTTTGAATAGAGTTCCTTCTAAAGCGGTTCAGAAAACTCCATATGAGATATGGACTGGGGAAACAACCTAGTTTGTCATTTCTCAAAAATTTAGGGATGCGAGGCGTATGTAAAACGCTTGTTATCTGATAAACTCGCCTCTAAATCTGACAAGTATTTGTTTGTGGGATATCCTAAAGAAACTAACGGATATTACTTCTATCTTCCATCAGAGAACAAAGTGTTTGTTGCTCGTAATGGTTTATTCCTTGAAAAGGAATTTATTTCCAAAGAGGATAGTGGGAGTAAGATCCATCGTGAGGAAATTCAAGATCCCCAAACAACATCTGAACCAGTTATGGAACTTCAAGCAAGCTCACGTGCTGATACTGAGCTTCAATCTTTGACACAAGGCCCAAGGAGGTCAAGTCAGGTACATCAACAGCCTGAGAGATATGGATTTCTCGTGACTGATGATCATCATATTGAAGTGATTGATCAAGATGAACCCACTACCTACAAAGAGGCAATTCATAGTTCTGAGTTAGATAAGTACCTAGAAGCTATGAAGTCTGAGATGCAATCCATGTACGATAACCAAGTATGGACTTTGGTTGACCCACCCGAAGGGTGTAAGGTCATTGATAACAAATGGTGTTTCAAAAAGAAAACCGACATGGATAGTAATGTACACACTTTTAAATCTCGACTAGTAGTTAAAGGTTATAGACAAGTTCATGGTATTGACTATGACGAAACCTTTTCTCCTGTCGTTATGATAAAGTCTATTAGGATTTTACTTGCCATAGCCGCATATTATGATTATGAGATATGGAAAATGGACGTTAAGACTGCGTTTCTTAATGGAAACCTTCTCGAGGATGTGTATATGACACAACCTGAGGGGTTTGTTGATCAATCAAATCCTAGCAAAGTGTGTAAGCTTCAAAGGTCCATTTATGGATTGAAGCAAGCATCTCGAAACTGGAATCGTCGCTTTGATGAACGTATTAAAGAATTCGGTTTCATAAAAAACAAAGACGAGCCTTGTGTTTATAAGAAAGTAACTAATAATGCAGTAGTGTTCCTTGTGCTTTATGTGGACGACATCTTACTGATTGGAAATGACATTCCCACATTGCAAAGCGTAAAAGATTGGTTAGGGAAGTGTTTTTCTATGAAAGACTTAGGCGAGGCTACATATATTTTGGGTATAAGAATCTATAGAGATAGATCTAACAAAATGATTAGCCTAAGCCAGAGTGGATACATTGACAAGGTACTGAAACGGTTCAGTTTGCAAGACTCCAAAAAGGGATTCTTGCCCATGTCACTTGGCATTAAACTCAGCAGAACTCAAGGCCCTTCCACAAAGGAGGACCAAGCGCGCATGAGTAAGATCACATATGCTTCAGGCATTGGGTCTATTATGAATGCCATGATATGCACTCGCCCGTATGTCTCTTTCGCTTTAAGTATGACTAGCAAATATCAATCTGACTCTGGAGAGTCACATTGGACTGCAGTCAAGAGTATTCTTAAGTACTTGAGAAGGACTAAAGACTTGTTCTTAGTTTACGGAGGCCTTGGAAATATTCATCGAATGCTCTAGAGATTTAGCCCTTAAGTCATCTCATAGAAGTGATCCCTTCACATTCGATATAGGTGATCTCTTAGTAGAAGTATCATGTCATACTTCACGTATTACGTATAATGATTATTGAAAACTATCGTTTATTCTCCAATGAACATGTCGATCACTCTTTCACCTTAGGAATGAGCTAGAAACTCTTTTCCCGAGTGCTTTGTTTGACTCCCCCCATAGTTCGGTTGTCCCCTTGAACATGCAAATTGACCCTTACAATTCAGGTAGAGTTGCCATTATGAGTGGCAATCAATTTTACGGGTTTCATCCCTATTCCCCTCGATGAAACATCTACAAGGTCTTGTTAGTAGTGCCCTATGACCATTAACATATGTTGTACGTTTTATATCTTTTGAGCATGTAATTGAATAGCTAATTTTGCTTATGAACATCAAATGCGTGATTTGATAGTAAAACTCATTAGTTTATATAATTACTATTCTAGGTGTCCCTAGTTTTATGTAAGCTTCTTTACAATGAAATAAAACTAGTATGATGTTTGATTGATGATTATGTTTTATTGATCATTTGTAATGAATACAAATCATATCATAGATACAATGTATTGAGATATATTGTATCGGACGTGATCTATTAGAGAAGTACTACTTCATGGTTCTTTATGAAGGAATCATGGGCAGAAACTCGTTCTAAACACCCATGAGTCCTCCCTTGAAGGGTCCGCTCATACCAAACGAATCGAAAATATATCAAAAAAGACTTGCATTTCTTGGTTAAATATTCTGTTTTGGGCTCTCAGCTGCAACCACCTTCAGTCCTCCCTTGCGGAATTACTCCCTAACGGTATCCACTCGACGAAACGAGCAACGAGTGCTAGCTCTTCATTTTTCTTGATTTCGAATAATCTAGAGAGAAAAGGAGGCAGAGAACCAAAATCAGATTTACTACATCCGATCATCAGTCGTATTGATTACTCGGTTAAAAGTAACGTCCGACTGAGTCAAAACGTGGCTCCATTCATACTAGAATCAATGGAGACATAAGGTCTAAGGATTCCAAAATAGCATTGAGGAAGTAATACTTATGACTAAAGACCATGAAGTATTACTTCTCTAACGGATCACGTTCGATACAATGTATCCCTATATATTGCATCTATGATATGATTTGTATTCATTACACATGATCAATAAAACATGATCATCAATCATACATCATACTAGTTTTATTTCATTGTAAATAACATTACATAAAACTAGGGACAACTAGAATAGTACTTACATAATCTAATGAGTTTTACTATCAAATCACACATTTGATAATCAAAATAAAAATCAACTATACAAATACATGCTCAAAAGATTTAAAAACGTACAACATGTGCTAATGGTCCTAGGGCACTACTAACACCTAGACACATTCTAGATTCATTGAATCTGGACATGAAGCTCGTTAACCCGTCTATGCGTGTGACACTGTAGGTTCATATCACAATGGCAATGAAAACAAACTTAGTAGTAGTATGTGTTCATAAATCACAAGCGGTCCCTAGCAGGACATTGTGACTACCCATATTGAATAAATATGTGGTGGAACCTAATATAAATCCACTATTTAATCCTTTTGTCTCGCGATATCCAAATTAAGCATAAGACATTGTATTTGTCACCCTTATATAGCTTAATTGTATTTATGCTCGATCTCCAGGTAGACTGTTTCAACAAACAATATTTAATAACCACTTTATTAAATGCGTTTGAGCACGGCCATGCATTTAAACAATCTTCCCTATCGAGGGGCCCATGGATATATCTCTCTAATAAGAGAGTGAAAAATTCCTCACAATGCCTCTCACGTTCAAGCCATGATAGGATACTACATCAAATCATCAGTCGTATTGATTACTCGATTACTCCGACTGAGTCAAAACGTAGCTTCATTCATGCTGGAAACAATGGAGACATAATGTCTAAGGATTCAAAACAGTATTGAGGAAGTGATGATCATCAGTCACGAGAAATCCATATCTCTCAGGCTGTTGATGTACCCGACTTGACCTCTTTAGGCTTCTGTCAAAGATTGAAGCTCAATATCAGTACGTGAGCTTGCTTGAAGTTCCAGAGCTGGTTCAGATGTTGTTTGGGGATTTTGAATTTCCTCAAGATGGATCTTACTCCCACCATCCTTTTTGGAAATAAACTTCCTTTCAAGGAATAAACAATTACAAGCAACAAACACTTTGTTCTCTGATGGAATATATAAGTAATGTCCTTTAGTTTCTTTAGGATATCCCACAAACAAACACTTGTCAGATTTAGGGGCGAGTTTATCAGATAATAAGTGTTTTGCATACGCCTCTCATCCCCAAATTTTGAGAAATGACAAACTATGTCATTTCCCTGTCCATATCTCATATGGAGTTTTCTGAACCGATTTAGAAGGAACTCTATTCAATATAAATACAGCAGTTTCTAGGGCGTAGCCCCCAAAAGGAAATTGGAAGACTGGTTTCACTCATCAAAGATCGAACCTTTTCTAGTAAGGTGCGATTCCTTCGTTCTGATACACCATTCCATTGTGGTGTTCCAGGAGGAGTTAATTGTGAGACAATTCCACAACCCCTAAGATGTTCGTCAAACTCTTGATTAAAGTATTCACCACCTCGATCTGATAAGTATCTTAATACTTTTACCAAGTTGATTTTATACTTCATTTTGATATTCTTTGAATCTTCCAAAAGATTCTGATTTATGTTTCATTAGATAGACGTCTCCATATCTACTGAAATCGTTTGTGAAATTGATGAAGTACTGAAAACCTCCTCTAGCACTTGTTTTTATTGATCCACATACATCTGTATGTATGAGGCCCAACAAATCAGAAGCTCTCTCACTTTGTCCAGTAAAGGGAGCTTTAGTCATTTTCCCTAAGAAGCAAGAATATCATATCTCATAAAACTCTAAGTCAAATGATGTCAAAATTTCATCTTGATGGAGTTTTGATACGCGTCTCTCATTTATGTAGCCCAAACAACAGTGACAAAAGTAGGTTTGGTTTAAGTTATTTGATTTAAACCTCTTTGTATTAATGTTATAAATGGGCCTTTTAATGGATTCATCGAGGTTAAGAATATAAAGCCCATTCATCAAAGAGGCATCGCCATAAAAGATATGATCTTTATGAATGGTGCAAATTTTATTCATAATATTTATTTCAAAACCTTCAATATCCAAACAAGAAACTGAAATAATATTCCTACTCAAAGTTGGAACATAAAGACAATTATTCAGTTCCATAAAAAGGCCACTTGGCAAAACTAAATTAAATGTCCATGTAGCTACAACAACAACTCTTGCTCCATTAGCTACTCTCAGGTCCACTTCTCATTTTGCAAGTGATCTACTTCTTTTGAACCTCTCCACATTTGCACAAATGTGAGATTCACAACCGGTATCTAATACCCATGAAGTAGGAGCAGACATGTTAATTTCAATAACATAAATACCTGGAGAGACAGTCAAACTGGCTTTCCCCTTTTTCTTCTCTTCCAAGTAGAGCTTGCAGTTCCTTTTCCAATGACCTGGTTCATTGCAATGGAAGCAAACCCCTTCCTTTGATACCGTGGCCTTGGGCTTGGGCTTGTTATTGCCTTTGCCCTTCTTGGCCATGGTTTTTCCCTTTCCTTTCTTCTTGAAATTCCCTTTTTGAACCATTAAGACTTCAGGGGTCTTCTTAATGTTCAGTTCAGCCTGCTTGAGCATCCCGTGTATCTCATGTATAGATTTCTCCATGGCATGCATGTTGAAGTTCATCACAAATTGGTCATACTCAAGTGGGAGTGAGCCCAAGATCATATCTGTGGCCATGTCATGACCTACGGGAACTTCAAGTTTCTCAAGTTGGTCAAGATAGCTCTTCATCTTAAGAACATGTGCACTTATAGAGGTGCCAGGGGCCATCTTGCAACTATTCAACGCCTTAGTGGTGAGGAATCTTTCTTGACGAGCTTGCTCTTGGAACACTTCTTTGAGCTGGCCCATCATCTAGAAAGCCTCAACCCCTTCAAACTGTTTTTGAAGGTCAGTGCTCATTGTGACTAACATGAGACAAGTCACATCGTTAGAGTCATCACAATGCTTCTTCCAAGCATCTTTTTCAGCACTAGGGGCGTTGTTTGCAGACTGTTCGAGAATATCCGTATCAAGAACGTATAGCTTTCTTTCCTACTTATGGACAATCCTTAAGTTGCGGGCCCAATCAAGAAAATTGGTCCCGCTTAGTTTTTCTTTTTCAAGAACGGATCGCAATGAATTGTGTGAAGTATTGGTTTCCATTATCTACATTAAATTATTTGCGAAGTCATTAGTTTTTTAGCAAAAATCTTTCCACAATTTCAACACTTGATAAATAGTGGGGAAAAAAAACATTTTATGATAGTTATAAGTAAGCTTTAGCTTAACACCCATAATTAAAGTAAAATCAACTCATGGGAATGACATCTATATGTCCCGGCTATTTCCCATTTTATACCCTAGGCTCAAAACTATTTTGGTAGTCTAGTTAAGTAGAACCATGTCTAAGCATATGGAAATCACGGTTTTCCCATCTCCTTTTGCTTAGATAACCACCTATCTGTTGCTTTGGCAAGTAGACAAAATGATGATCCAAGCTGAAGGAGTGCTTAGGATATGGTAGGCATTTTAAGACTTAATTAAAACAATTTAGTTCGATAAAGTTGTTTAATCCCATAAGACAAAAATATAAGCATCACATGCAAAATATAAAACATAAAAGTAAACGTGAGATAGCATGGCCTAATCCTATGATGACTCCCACGAGCCTTGTGGAAGCCAAGGGTCAATCTAAATAAATACCCATCTCATGGATAATGTCTTCGATCTAGCGTCCTCCAGTCTTGTTACATAATTGCATGGGCACACCCAGCCTTCAATGTAAAGCAATAAACTAATCAAAGAAAGAAATTACAATTTTACAACATTGAAAAATGACTCGCATGACGTATTATAAAATTACAGCCCAATAAATGTAAAACAAGAGGGGGTATAGTAGGCCATGCTTTTCACTATGCTAAAACTCACATAAAGCATAATGAAATACGGTAATGAGTACAAATACAAAGTCTTAAGCGTTACCACTATGCAGAGCAGTCGGCGATCCCGCTAACCGATTAGCGGGCGGGGAGGGAGGGGGTCAAGGGGGCAGCGCCCCTGGAAGAAAAATCTGATTCTTCCTCTACTCATCAAATGAGTTTTCTGCCCCGATTTTAACCGAAGTAATCGAATTAATAACATATTAACATAAACAGTTTATGTAGTATAAAATATACAGAAACATGCGATATCAGTTTATGCAAATTAATCGAATTAATAACATAACAAATCAAAGAAACATATAAACATGATTAACCGAAGTCAGTTTATGCATTTATCAAATTTATTGATTCAAAGATACAATCTTTTATGTTTCACACATACTCATACCAAATTGAAATTGATACGTGTTATGATGTGACTAACATAATCGAATTTGAATAGTATGAGCAAGGCTCTAATACCACTGAAGGGATTCATGGGCAGAAACTCGTTGTAAACACCCACGAGTCCTCTCCTGAAGGATCCGCTCATACCAAACGAATTGAAAATAGACCGAAAAAGACTTACGTTTCTTGGTTAAAGATTCTGTTTTGGGCTCTCATCTGCAACCACCATGAGTCCTCCCTTGCGGAATTACTCCCTAACGGTATCCACGCGACGAAACAAGCAGCGAGTGCTAGCTCTTCATTTTTCTAGGTTTCGAATAATCTAGAGAGAAAAGGAGGCAGAGAACCAGAAATTAGATTTATGGGATTTAGGTATTTTGTGGCTCAAGCATTAATTCCTAGGGTTTCGGCCATGGGAAGTTTATATAGGGTGTGAGAGGTTGTTTAAAAAAACAACTCCCACGTCCTTTCCACTTCTTTTGGCAGTGGGAGTCTTTAACTCTCACGTCCTCTAAACTTTTACTGGTAGTGGGAGTCTTTATCGGATAATAACTCCCACGTAATACCAGCTATAACTAATTACCAAAAATGCCCCTTATTCATCTCTAATTAGAATAATAACGTTTTATTATTCTTAGAAAAAAAAATGTCAGATACAATGAATCTAGACACATTCCAGATTCATTGAATCTGGACATGAAGCTCGTTAACTCGTCTATGCATGTGACCCTGTTGGTTCATATCACGATGGCAAAGAAAACACACTTAGTAGTAGTATGTGTTCATAAATCACAAGCGGTCCCTAACAAGACATTGTGACTACCCATAGTGAATGAATATGTGGTGGAACCTAATATCAATCCACTATTTAATCCATTTGTCTCGCGATATCCAAATTAAGCATAAGGCATGGTAGTTGTCACCCTTATATAGCTCAATTGTATTTATGCTCAATCTCCAGGTAGACTGTTTCAACAAACAATATTTAATAACCACTTTATTAAATACGTTTGAGCATGGCCATGCATTTAAACAGTCTTCCCTATCGAGGGCCCCATGGATATCTCTCTCTAATAAGAGAGTGACAAATTCGTTACAATGCCTCTCACATTCAAGCCATGATAGGATACTACATCCGATCATCAGTCGTATTGATTACTCGATTAAAAGTAACGTCCGACTGAGTCAAAACGTAGCTCCATTCATGCTGGAAACAAAGGAGACATAAGGTCTAAGGATTCAAAATAGTATTGAGGAAGTAATACTTATGACTAAAGAACCATGAAGTATTACTTCTCTAACGGATCACGTCCAATACAATATATCCCAATATATTGCATCTATGATATGATTTTATCCATTACACATGATCAGTAAAACATAATCATCAATCATACACCATACTTGTTTTATTTCATTGTAAAGAACATTACATAAAACTAGGGATAGTTAGAATAGTAATTGCATAAGCTAATGAGTTTTACTATCAAATCACACATTTGATGTTCAAAAGAAAAATTAATTATTCAAAGACATGCTCAAAAAGATATAAAACGTACAATATATGTTAATGGTCATAGGGTACTACTAACACTTTAGTCATAAGTATTACTTCCTCAATAATAGTTTGGAATCCTTAGACCTTATGTCTCCATCGTTTCCAGCATGAATGGAGCTACGTTTTGACTCTGTCGGACGTTACTTTTAATTGAGTAATTAATACGAATGATGATCGGATGTAGTATCCTATCATGGCTTGAATGTGAGAGGCATTGTAAGGAATTTGTCCCTCTCTGATTAGAGAGAGATATCCATGTGACCCGCGATTGGGAAGACTTTTTAAATGCATGGCCGTACTCAAATGTATTTAATAAAGTGGTTATTAAATACTGTTTGTTGGAACAGTCTACCTGGAGATCGAGCATAAATACAATTAAGCTTTATAAGGATGACAACTACCATGCCTTATGCTTAATTTGGATATCACAAGACAAAGGGATTAAATAGTGGATTGATATTAGGTTCCACCGGACATTCATTCACTATGGGTAGTCACAATATCCTGCTAGGGACCGCTTGTGATTTATGATAACACATACTACTACTAAGTGTGTTTTCATTGCCATTGTGATATGAACCTACAAGGTCACACGCATAGACGAGTTAACGAACTTCATGTCCAGATTCAATGAATCTAGAATGTGACTAGTTTCATTGTATCTGACGCTTATTTTCTAAGAATAATAAAATGTTATTATTTGAATTAGAGATTAAGGAGGGCATTTTCGGTATTTGGTTTTAGCTGGGATTACGTGGGAGTCACTACCAGAAGAGGTTGATAGGACGTGGGAGTTATTTTCGGAACAAACTCTCACACCTATACAATCCTCTTTTGGCCGAAACCCTAGGTCAGACTTGCTTGATCCGCAATAAACCAAAAATCCCGAAATCAGTTTTCTGGATTTTTTGCCCTTCTCTTCTTTCTAGATTCCCGAAACTCAAAAACGAAGAGCTAGCACTCGCTGCTCGTTTCGTCACGTGGATACCGTTAGAGAGCAATTCCGCAAGGGAATGCTATTGGTGGCAGCAGCACACATCTGGAAAAACGTAAGTAATTTTTCGCCGGTTTTCGATTCCTATGGTATGAGCGAATCCTCCAGGGGAGGACTCATGGGTGTTTAGAATGAGTATATCATCAAAATAAACTACAACAAACTTTCCAAAAACAAGATTGGCCAAAGGTAAAAAATAAGGACAATCACGGTGATAAGAAGAAAAGATTTTTAATGCCAAAAATGCCAAAGGCATGATTGGCACTTGGGATGAAGAAGATAGTGAAGAAGAAGAGGATCAATCAACTCATCAAAATGCAAACATTTGCTTTATGGCAATGGAGGATGAGGTACAATCAAATTTGTCTTCTTCTCTTTATAGTTGCAATGATATTTGCGAGGAGGAAGATCCTCATGATTTATTACGTGATGTGTATGTTGAGTAAAAAAGATATGCTAAACAAAATAAAGAGACGAAACTCAAACTTGACATCTTATCTAGTGAAAACACAAATTTGAATGTAGAAAACAAAAGACTT
This sequence comes from Vinca minor, assembly GCA_026122235.1. Lineage (NCBI taxonomy): Eukaryota > Viridiplantae > Streptophyta > Magnoliopsida > Gentianales > Apocynaceae > Vinca > Vinca minor. Next base: position 130,474 of record JAOCZM010000273.1, read on the forward strand.
CTAGAGTCATTGGAAAGTAGTAGGATTGAAAAAGAAACTCTAATAACTACTATGAGGGCTTCTAATTCACAACATAAGGATGTTTTTGACAAGATGATGAACTTAGAAGAAAAACTATTTGATTATAAGTTCTTAAAGAAAAAGTTGTTGATCTCACTACTCTTGTGAACAAATTTCAATATGGCAATAAGAATTTAGATGAGAATCTTGGATCACAACGTTACTCTAATGATAAAAGTGGATTAGGGTATGAACTTACTTCTTATATTGCTAGTAATTCTTCACATTTTGCTAGTACATCCAAATATCATATGCCATCTATATTGCCTAACCATGCTAGAAGGGGAATTGGCTATGGTAATAACATTCATACTACTACACCTAGAAATACCACATTCATTAGAACACATTTAAGATATACTTATTGTGGTAGACATGGTCATAAAGTAACTAGGTGTGTTATTAAAAAAATAATTGAGCATGGTGCTAAATCTACTTGGCGTATTAAGATTGCTCAAACTAACCCCAAAGGACCCAAGAAGATTTGGGGTACCAAAGTCACATTTTTAACTCCTTTTTAGGTAAAAACAAGAACGAAAAGCTCTTCCGGAAAAGTGGTTTATTTATAGTGGGTGTTCAAGACATATGACCAGAGATGCTACTTTAATGAGAGAGTTAAAACCAATACATGAAGGATTCAGTCACATTTGTTGACAAACAAAAGGGGAAGATCATTGGCATTGGGAATGTTGGTAAAGGCTCCTCTACTCTTATTAGACAAGTTCTTTTAATAAAACTCCTTAAGTATACCTTGCTTAGCATTAGTCAACTTTGTGATAATGATTTTGTTGTTTCTTTTAAGAAAGATGCATGCACTATCTTTGATGAAAATTCGAATGAAATCATTTTTGTGGCTAATAGAGATGGAAATGTCTACATGCTCACTCTTGATGAACTACTTACTTATGATATTCAATGCCTAAATGTTCTTGATGATGATACATTTCTTTGGCACCGTAGATTAGGACATGTTAGCATGGACTTTCTTAATCGTTTGTCGAGCCAAGATCTTGTAAGAGGTTTACCAAAAGTAAAGTTTGAAAAGAAATGATTGTGTGACTCATGTCAATTTGGAAAACAAACCAAAACTTCCTTTAAGCCCAAGAAAATGGTTTCATCTTGAAAACCTCTAGAATTAGTTCATCTTGATCTCTTTGGGCCAATGAGGACCACTAGTCTTGGTGGTAAGAGATATGTATTTGTTATTGTAGATGATTTTTCTAGATTCACTTGGGTAATTTTTCTTTCACAAAAAGATGACTCCTTCATTGAATTTTCAAATCATTTTAAGAAAATTCAAAACTCACTTGTTAAAAAATTAATTTCTATTTGAAGTGACAATGGAGGAGAATTTAATAACCAAAGCTTTGAAACCTTTTGCAATGAAAATGGCATAGATACACAACATTTCGGCTCCAAGAACTCCTCAACAAAATTGTGTAGTTGAAAGAAAAAATCGTACTTTGCAAGAAATCGCTAGGTCTATGCTTTCTGAAAACTCTTTACCTACTTACTTTTGGGCCAAAACTGTTAACACCACTTGTTACATAATGAATCGAGTTCTTTTAAGACCTTTTCTAAAGAAAACTCCTTTTGAACTCATTATTGGAAAAACTCCTTCTATTTCTTACTTTAAAGTTTTTGGTTGCAAGTGTTTTTTGCTCAACATCAAAGATAGCCTTGGAAAGTTTGAAAAGAAATTGGATGAAGGCATATTCCTTGGCTATTCATCCAACAAAAGGCTTACTTGATGATGATGTAGGCACACAAATTAAAAATTTGATTGAACATCCTCAAGTGCCTCTAATGGAGGATCATGCTTTAGAAGAAGAACAATTTGAGGCTCCTCAAGAAGAGAAAAGTAGTAATCCTCAAACAAATGAACTACCAAAAGAATGGAGGCAAACTCATTGTCACTCTCAAGAACACATCATAGGTGACATATCCGATGGAGTAAGAACTAGACGGTATTTTAGCGATACCTTTGCTCTTTTATCTCATATTGAACCTACTTGCTTAAATGACGCTTTAGATGATTATTTTTGGGTTTTGGCAATGCAAGAAGAATTGAATCAATTTGAAAGAAATCAAGTGTGGACAAAATGGATTAACTTATTATTGGCACAAAATGGATTTTTAGAAATAAGCTAGATGAACTTGGTGAAATCATAAGGAACAAAGCTAGATTAGTTGCCCAAGGATACAATCAAGAGGAGGGCATAATTTGAATAATCCTTTGCACCGATTGCTGGACTTGAATCAATTAGGATGCTTCTAGATTTTGCTTGTTTTAAAGGGTTTAAACTATTTCAAATGGATGTAAAAAGTGTATTTTAAATGGCTACATTGAGGAGGAAGTCTATGTTGAACAACCTCCCGGTTTTATTCATGAAAAATTCCCAAATTGTATCTACAAACTTTCTAATGTTGTATATGGTCTTAAGCAAGCTCATAGAGCATGGTATGAAATACTTAGTAATTTTCTTCTTGCTAATGGTTTCTAAGAGAAAAAGTAGACAGTGCACTTTTTATTAAAACAAATAAATTCAATGACATCTTGCTTGTGCAAATATATGTTGATGATATTATATTTGGTGCTACTAATGTTTCTTTGTGTGAAGAATTTGCCAAACTAATGCATGATGAGTTTGAAATGAGCATGATGGGTAAGTAGAACTTCTTTCTTGGACTACAAATCAAACAAGCAAATGAAGGTATATTCATCAACCAAAGAAAGCAAAACTCCTATGAGCTCAACACTCAAGCTTGTCAAAGATGAAAAGGGTAAGAAAGTGGATGTAACCAAGTATAGAGGTATGATTGGTAGTTTACTTTATTTAACCGCAAATAGACCGGATATAATGTTTGTTGTATGTCTCGTGCTCATTTTCATCCTAAGGAATCTCATTTAGTAGCCAGTTAAACACATTACGTTCAACAATGTACCTGTTTTATATGATAACATTAGTGCCATAAATCTAACAAAGAATCCCGTTCAACATTCTAGAACAAAACATATAGAAATTAAGCATCATTTTATTAGGGATCATGTTGCTAAAGGTGATGTTTGCATTGACTTTGTGTGCACCGGTGATCAAATTGCGGATATTTTCACTAAGCCCTTGGCGTACTGAGCGATTTGATTACCTCAGGCGCTGCCTAGGAATCACGCAATTCAAAGTTAATGTCTTTGTTAAGAGTGTATAGGAAACAAGGGAATTCCGGTAAACCACATTGCCATAACGGTCGACCGGAGAAATGGTAAAAATATTATCTATTCAGAATTGAAAGATTTCGGTAGACCGGAATACATTCAAGGACGACCGACATCAAGGCAAAAAGATTTCAGGATTTATTTCAGACAGAGACCGGACGATCGTAAGGATAGTCGGTCGACCGGACTAACGGGATTTCAGAAATAAGATATCATCAATAGTGGAGAATTTCAAATTTTCACTTTTCCCACTCTTTCCAAAAATTTAAAATTCTATATTTTCACTCTCAAAAATCAAATCCAAACCTCTATATTCCAAAATCTCTCATACAAATCATTGATTAACTTCATCATAAAGACAAATCAACCAACATCCAAAGATCCAAAGACACAAAACATCAAACCAAAGAAAATCCTCATCAAAAGAAAAGACTTCCCAAACAAAATTCTTGAAAAGGAAACTATGGGAAAGAAGAGAATGGAAGAACAC